>OX637642.1:6618067-6836115 GCA_951802225.1 Euspilapteryx auroguttella | reverse complement strand
GCAAAACTCTTTCATTCGTATGCAGTTAAGGAAACTCAGGAAATGCTAAAATTAAAAGGATTATGTTTTTGGTATCTAAGTGATTAACGTAGGGCTGGTACATGAACTTATCTAGGTACCATACAAGTATCAAAGCCTAAACATTTTGTTTTTGTACTAGACACACAAAGTTAAAATTTTATTGACCTGCATAATACATATCAACAGGTAACTTACAATGTCGGAATAGTCCGGTATGTCGTGGATAATGTCGTTAATAGTTTTCTGCAGCTGCTTGGCGGGCATGGCTCTCTGCTCGTTAATTTGCAACAGGTTAGCCTGCTGCGCTGCGAACAATTCCGCCTGCTTTCGGGACCACTGCCCTTCGAATGCACTGATAAACATTAGCATAGTAGTAAATAAACAAGGCTTTGAAAATTACTTATTTATTAAATGAACTTTAGTCCGCTTAAAGAAAAATTACAATAAGCTACAATGAAACAGCACTACAATGTATACGCGAGCAGTTTCCTATGGCTGCGTACTGGCCTTGTAAAGAACGGAAAGACGCGTTCCTAAGATCATAAAAAAATTAGTTATTACTTCCCCGAACACAGTGTATAGTGCTACAAGGATCATATTATGGCGCGTGACGAAAATCGGAACCAAAGGCGCTTCTGCTACGGATTGTACGCCCCAAGGCCACAGTGGCGCCCATCGACATAATAGGTGGCGCCCTCCTATCAATGACACTCACGGGCCATTATGAACCTTGGAGCACCAATATATTTAATTTTGCGATCTATCTGATACAAAAATACAAGAAAAACAGCTTCTGAGCTTCTAATGCATGTTTTTAACCCCCGAACGAAAAATTCAGAGAGGGGTGTTATAATTTTAACGTGTCTGTCTGTCTGTGTATCTGTCTGTGGCATTGTAGAGCCCAAACGGCTGAACCGATTTTCGTTTAGTATTTTTTGTATAATAGATAATTTCAGGCCGAGTGTTCTTAGCCATGTCTGATGAAGATCTGATCAGCAGTTTGGAGATGATCAGCTCTTGAATAAAGAATGAGAGGATCCAACTAGCTTCCTTATGTCCGATCGATTTGAAATTTGGTACCATGTTACATCTATAATATAGAAAGTATTTGGTAAGGTAACCATGACCAAATCTGCCGTTTGATGATGATCAGCTCTCGAATAATGGATGAGAGGATCTAACTAGCTTCCTTATGTCCGATCGATTTGAAATTTGGTACAATGTTACATCTATGATATAGAAAGTATATGGTAAGGTAACCATTACCTGATCAGCCGTTTGAAGATGATCAGCTCTTGAATGATGGATGAGAGGATCTAAGTAGCTTCCTTATGTCAGATCGATTTGAAATTTGGTACCATGTTACATCTATGATATAGAAAGTATATGGTAAGGTAACCATTACCTGATCAGCCGTTTGAAGATGATCAGCTCTTGAATAATGGATGAGAGGATCTAACTAGCTTCCTTATGTCCGATCGAGTTGAAATTTGGTACCATGTTACATCTATGATATTAAAAGTATATTTTAAGGTAACCATGACCTGATCTGCCGTTTGAAGATGATCAGCTCTTGAATAATGGATGAGAGGATCTAACTAGCTTCCTTATGTCCGATCGAGTTGAAATTTGGTACCATGTTACATCTATGATATAGAAAGTATTTGGTAAGGTAACCATGACCTGATCTGCCGTTTGAAGATGATCAGCTCTTGAATAATGGATGAGAGGATCTAACTAGCTTCCTTATGTCCGATCGATTTGAAGTTTGGTACAATGTTACATCTATGATATAGAAAGTATATGGTAAGGTAACCATTACCTGATCAGCTGTTTGAAGATGATCAGCTCTTGAATGATGGATGAGCGGATCTAACTAGCTTCCTTATGTCAGATCGATTCGAAATTTGGTACCATGTTACATCTATGATATAGAAAGTATATGGTAAGGTAACCATTACCTAATCAGTCGTATGAAGATGATCAGCTCTTGAATAATGGATGAGAGGATCTAACTAGCTTCCTTATGTCCGATCGAGTTGAAATTTGGTACCATGTTACATCTATGATATAGAAAGTATATGGTAAGGTAACCATTACCTTATCAGCCGTTTGAAGATGATCAGCTCTTGAATGATGGATGAGAGGATCTAACTAGCTTCCTTATGTCAGATCGATTTGAAATTTTGGTACCATGTTACATCTATGATATAGAAAGTATATGGTAAGGTAACCATTACCTAATCAGCCGTATGAAGATGATCAGCTCTTGAATAATGGATGAGAGGATCTAACTAGCTTCCTTATGTCCGATCGAGTTGAAATTTGGTACCATGTTACATCTATGATATTAAAAGTATATTTTAAGGTAACCATGACCTGATCTGCCGTTTAAAGATGATCAGCTCTTGAATAATGGATGAGAGGATCTAACTAGCTTCCTTATGTCCGATCGAGTTGAAATTTGGTACCATGTTACATCTATGATATTAAAAGTATATTTTAAGGTAACCATGACCTGATCTGCCGTTTGAAGATGATCAGCTCTTGAATAATGGATGAGATAATGATAGTACAGTAATGATATTGAAAGTATATGTTAAGGTAACCATGATATTTTAAGATGATTAGCTCTAGTTCTCTGATCTAGACTGGGTCGGGGGTTTTTACATTTTTTAATTTGAGTTATTATCGCATGTTTGTTTTCGAGCCATCTGTGATTTTGCAATGTTTTAATTGAGGCTAACTTATAAGGAATAGGAAGGCTTGGTATTGAAAGTTCTTAGAGTAATGTAATAAGCTCATTAGCACTACTGATCTCTGTCAATAATTGGCATTCTCATAGACTCCTGTTGTAGATTGGATTCATCTTGTGGTGCACTTACATTCTGCACTCCTATAATATTCAGTTTCTGAAAAAAATATTTACTTACATTACCTTGCCTTTTGTGTTGTGACCTTACTTTCTGTTAAATAATTTGTTAATGTCACTGACTTTGGGTTCAATAAAGTCATTCAACTTATAAAATGAAAATAATATGTTTTGTTAGAACGAACAGTTTCGCTAGGTACCCAATATTTACCTCTTTACTTAATGAACGGATCATCAACCCTGGCCTTCCTTTTTGGTAGTAGACACAAAATGATTTGTATAACGCTCCCAACTGGACAAAAGTCAACTTGTCTAGGTACAGAGACACTCTTCGCAGATAAAATCCTGAAAGGACATAGTCGATAAAAAAATACGACCACTACTGCTGTAAAAAAAAATAACTGACTTAATAAGTAAAATATTTAAGCCCTAACTTGAAATAAAGTCTGATAGTTGAACGAGACCTACATTATATATCGCAGCCAACATGGAAGGAAATTACGATATTTAACGACGCCCTGCAATATCTATAACGTGCTTTTCGTCATAGAAATCTTCACGTTATCCACCCAAGCACAAAAACGATTAAATCTTCTTGCATAATCTACGACACACTATTTTAAGTTGTCTCGTTCATCTTGTGAAAAACTTTTTATCTATCTATCGGTAAATCTTTTGTCTTGTCGCGTTTATTCATCCTCGTAAACAAAAGAAACCATAATGAAACATCCAAAAAATAAACTGTTTATGCCAATTAGACCTCGGCCTTACCACAAAAAAGTTACACCGGTCTCAATCTTAAATTTGTAAGACAATTTCGTTACTTAAGCCTAGTCGATTGGTTAAGACCCCGGAGTCAAGTGACTTGATACTAAATTATATTGAATTGACTACTTAAAAACTAAATTCGATCAACTCTTAATTGTTTTGTTAGCGATTTCAAAACCATTGCTGTTTTCTTTAGACGTATAACAGAAATCGGTTTTGTTAAAGCGGCAATGGTTATCGAAATCAATAAGAATGTTATTACGATTACAACTCGATCAAATAAACTTACGAAGCTTGACACCAGTTCAAAGTCTTCTTGTGGTAGAGCCGTGACTATCTGGCGCTTTATAATTATGAATAAGTAACACAATACCTAAAACACTGCTGCGAGTAATCAAACAAGGTATAGTGTCACATTGCTCAATCATCAGCTTGTCAATGGCAGAAACTACACAATCCACAAGTGCGCTCACCCCATTAACATATATATTTTGAAGGGAGACACAAAAGTTTTGTAAGTGGACACTAGACAAGTTGTATCTGCCATCTGTGAGAAGATTCTCAAACTCTTTAAACTCCATGTCAGGACACTAAAATAAAATAAAATAGATAAGTAGGTACCTACTTAGGTTTTAAAGATAATTCTACTAGGACGGTTGCACACCAGGCAACAGGCCTACACTTGTATCACGATAAGATACGGGGGCGTTAAATGTGACGCACGCGATTCAAATGTGCTTGTGGCGCAACAATACAAGTGTATGAATAGTGTGCGGCCTGACTTAATTGGCACCATTAACCATTAGCACAGTTATAGAGACAAATATTTAAAAATGTAAACAACGGAAAAAATATTGCACCTTGGGTTACATTATTTGAGTTTAGGTAAGGATCCCTAATTTGTTTGAAAATCTAATATAGCCTATGACACTCGGGGTTAATGTAGCTTCCTACCAGTGAAAGAATTTTTCAAATCGGTTCAGTATTTCCGGAGCCTATTCGTTACAAACAAACAAACAAACAAATCTTTCCTCTTTATAATATTAAATAATAAATAAATTATATTATATATATTATTATTATTATGTTTCTCAATACTCTTCGGTATCACGGGATGGAGCCCGGTCCTTTGAGAGGCGTGCGAGGGGACGAATCCAACTCGTAGAGGCCCTTTCGAGAGTTTTGCTATATTGTATATGGATCACCAACCAGGCACCGCCACTAAATGCACAAATAGATCATGCACCCATAGGCGGCACCCAGAAGGTGATAGGAACTATTGTAAAATGGATGACAAGAAATGGTTTATGGGGGTGAACTGTTTAATGGACCGGTTAACTGGTGCTATGGAGTGAAATACCGGTACGCCTGCCTTTTAATGCAACATTTCACTAATTATCATGGCAGGCGGTGACTCGCTGTCCACTGGGTGGGCTTCCACTAAGTCGCCGATATATTGGCAACGGGTCGCAACACTGGTCGTAGACAGCTAAGGTTGTCGAGAGGTGAGACTGCGGGCAGCATAAGATGCACCCGGCGTTATGACATTTTACACTTCCAACCTGGAGCATAGGCTTCGCTCTTGCTACTCCACTCTGGCCGGCTGATGAAGGCAAGCTCAGAGGCGGGGGGGTGTGTGTCTGTGATGACTGCATGTGAGTGTGCGTGTGATGACTGCGTGTGTCCCCCTGGAGGTATAGGGTCCGTGGTGTCGCCACTCACCATCGACTCGCCACAAGCCGTCCCTGCGGTGACTAATTGCAATGGAAGTTCCAGACCGAAAGTACTGGAATTTCCACTGGGCGATGGGGTCGTCACATCCCTACGCCAATTATTATTATTATTATTATTATATTATTACTAGTCGACCCGGCGAACTTCGTACCGCCTTACCTATTACTATCTTGTGCATGTATTCTACCTATAAACCTTCCTCTTAAATCACTCTATCTAATAAAAAAGACCGCATCGAAATCCGTTGCATAATTTTAAAGATTTAAGCATACATAGGGACAGACGCGGGAAGCGACTTTATTTTATACTATGTATTGATATATATATGCCACCGGAAAATAACAAGAACCGTAAATTTATAAATTTACTAGGAAATTTATAAACTTTCGTAGGATTCTAAACGAGTGATAAGATGTATTATTTTACGCCTACATTTTTTTTGCCTGGAGGAGGCAGCCCAGGACCGTATAAAATGGAGAAAATTACTTCGAGCCCTTTGCCCCTGATGAGGGGCTATAGGAAGAAATCATCATCATCATCACATTTTCGTAAATTGATAAACTTACTAAACTCACTCGTAAAATAATAAGTTACCAATAACCAAACGCCATTGTATAATGAATTGAAATTTTTTTTCAATTTACACAGAGCTACGAAAGTTTTAGCCATAACCAAAATGTTTTATTTTGGTAGAGTGAAATAGGGAATTTTAACCCCCTACTAGGTAGGTAGGTAGGTAGGTACCTAAAATACAAGGATACTTTTTGATAAAATATGCTATTACCATAATAGCATATTATATCTGTCACCGTTATAGTGCGAAATACGTTTTAGTGCTCTTTACCGTGCAATGTGCACATTAACTGTTTAGGTCAGTTAATGTGCGAAATTTTATGTGAAATATGGGGTATCCGCACTTTACCTAGTTAATGTGCGTATTACCGGATGTCTCGCCGTTAAAGTGCGGAAAACAGAAAGCTCCGACCGAAAATTCAAATCTAGGGCAAAATTGTAGGTTAGGTTAGGTTTGGCTTGTGATCTTTAACCAGCGTAGCGAGCGAAGCGAGCGGAGCTTGGGTTACTTGTGTTAAACTGAAATCTTAGGCAACAATTTTTCGAACTTAACTTAGTCGTTAACTCTGTAGATTACCTAGGGATTTTGCAGATTACCTAGTTAATTAATGTTGAGAACAACATTTTATTTCGAACTCTAACGGATTCAGCCAGTTAGTGCACTTTTACTGAATTTCGCACATTAGCGGTCACATATTAACCTATAAACCTACTCAGTTTTTAGTACCAGTAAAAATACTTTTAGTGTGATCGAATTGTTTGGCAAGTCTGATTGTACGTAAGTCTATGGACGCAAGCATTTTCACTGTCAACATCGACCAATCAGAGAGCAGTGTGTTATTTTCCGTATTTCAAAAAGCGTAAAATTAAAAGCTCTTCTGTGATTGGTCGATCCGTTTAGAATCTTACGGATTGATATCCGTTAGTTTATAAATTTACTACGACGCGTCGAAAATTTATAAATTTGCGAAAAAGTGGGCGTTAAATAATTCAATTTATCTCTCGTTTAGAATCCTACGAAAGTTTATAAATTTCCTAGGAAATTTATAAACTTGCGAATCTTATTATTTTCCGGTGACATATATATATTATATTATTATTATTATATTACGAGCTGTCCCGGCTTACTTCGTTACGCCATAGAATATAACATACTACAAAAGACTTGGCTCTATAGATAGACTATGTTCTTTTGACTGCCCAGAATGGCCGAATAAAAAACAAACAACACCAACAAACCACCTGTCAAAATATGTAAACAACGGAAAAAATATTGCACCTTGTGTTACATTATTTGAGTTTAGGTAAGGATCCCTAATTTTTTGAAAATCTAATATAGCCTATGACACTCAGGGTTAGTGTAGCTTCCTATCAGTGAAAGAATTTTTCAAATCGGTTCAGTATTTTCGGAGCCTATTTGTTACAAACAAACAAACAAACAAACAAATCTTTCCTCTTTATAATATTGGTATAGATTATTAAATTATTATTATGTTTCTCAATACTCTTCGGTATCACGGGATGGAGCCCGGTCCTTTGAGAGGCGTGTGAGGGGACGAATCCAACTCGTAGAGGCCCTTTCGAGAGTTTTGCTATATTGTATATGGATCACCAACCAGGCACCACCACTAAATGCATAAATAGATCATGCACCCAGAGGCGGCACCCAGAAGGTGATAGGAACTATTGTAAAATGGATGACAAGAAATGGTAAATGGGGGTGAACTGTTTAATGGACCGGTTAACTGGTGCTATGGAGTGAAATACCGGTACGCCTGCCTTTAATGCAACATTTCACTAATTATCATGGCAGGCGGTGACTCGCTGTCCACTGGGTGGGCTTCCACTAAGTTGCCGATATATTGGCAACGGGTCGCAACACTGGTCGTGGACAGCTAAGGTTGTCGAGAGGTGAGACTGCGGGCAGCATAAGATGCACCCGGCGTTATGACATTTTACACTTCCAACCTGGAGCATAGGCTTTGCTCTTGCTACTCCACTCTGGCCGGCTGGTGAAGGCAAGCACAGAGGCGGGGGGGTGTGTGTGTGTGTGTGATGACTGCATATAAGTGTGCGTGTGATGACTGCATGTGTCCCCCTGGAGGTATAGGGTCCGTGGTGTCGCCACTCACCATCGACTCGCCACAAGCCGTCCCTGCGGTGACTAATTGCAATGGAAGTTCCAGACCGAAAGTACGGGAAATTATTATTATTAAGTATAGATTAATAAATCTTCAATCACCAAATACCATAATTTATTGAATTATTTAAAACGAGCTTTCCCGGCTTACTTCGTTACGCCATAGAATATAAGATACTACAAGACTTGGCTCTATAGACTATGTTCTTTTGACTGCCCAGAATGGCCGAATAAAAAACAAACAACAACAAACCACCTGTCAAAATATGTAAATAACGGAACAGATATTCTGCCGCCGGAGGAAGAAAGGGCGTATCTTGCATTTTTGACGAATTTGAGTTATATATTGATCCGAGATCAGGAAATTGTAAGCAATCTAACTGTCTAGGACATATATCTCAATTTTGCTTGTATCCTTAGATACAGTAAGGTAAAAGGCCGCATTTTACTGCTCAAGCTAAGACATTTGAAGCTGAAAAGCCGCAATTTTGATTTTACGGCCTTTCATACTAGAAAATGCAATTGCTTACTTGAAAGGGCGTAAAATTTATTGAGCGCCTTTCTTTCTTGGTAAGTTATGTGTTTTTTTGGCATTCTACTAAACAGAAAAGCCGCCGTATTATATAACGCCCTTTCATTCAAGTAAATCTGCAAGGGGGTGAGGAGCGGGGGACGGTTTCTCTAACAAAATCGGATCAGTGGCGCCCGCGTTCTTGCGCGAGAAACAAGGTCACTGTGAGGCGCTTTACGTTGGCGGCAAAGTGCATCGTTCGATTTTACCTATTTTGCCGCCTGTGAGTAAGTACTTGCCTTCTTCTTGTTATTACTTTATGATTATACATCTATATATATAAAATCCAAATACCACTGATCTACTCACTCACTCACTCACTCATCAACGCCCAGCCGAAACCGCTGAAGATAGAAAGATGAAATTTGGACAGTAGCTGCCTTACGTGACGTAGGCACCCACTAAGACGGGATTTCGGGATAACTTAACCGGGACGCCGTATACAGGGTGTAACAGTTTGTATGAAACTCCTAAACTGCTGGATTTAGAAAGTTTAAATTCACACTGTATATTGTCATTGCATTACAAACATCATCAATGGTTTTAGTTTTTTTATATTTTGCCCCTGAGTTCTTATACAGGGTGAAATATGATTTTTGCTAAAATCTAAACTAATTACACTAGAGACTTGGAATTTCCAAAATAAGGTTCTTTTTATATAACAACATGAAATATGATATCAAAACTGCGTTAATTAGTCCTGTAAGCCATGATACAGGGTGTTAAAGTTTGTATGAAAAACCGAAACCGCTCCTTATTTTGCTTAAAAATTGAAATGGGTGATGTTTCTAGGTTATAAGGGTCGCTAATTACACAAAAAACATCGATTTTGAAATCCAAGATGGCGGAAATAAATTTGTATTAAAAATCGATATGGGTGGCGTTTTATAGGTTTTTGGGGGTGCTGATTGCAAATTTGTGGGTGTGCTGATTCTGGGTGCCTACGTGTCACAAAGACGGGATATGGGGATAACTTCACAGAGCCGCCGTATACAGATTGTAACAGTTTGTATCAGACTCTAAACTGCTGCGATTAGAAAATTGACATTTACGCTGAAGATTCTCTATACATTACAAACCTCATAAATGGTTTTATTTTTTTATTATTTTGTCCCTGAATTTAGGGTAAAACAGGTTGTTTGCTAAAATCTAAAGTAATGACACTATCTTAAAATTTTCAAAATAAGCTCCTAATAATACTTAAACATCAAATATGATATTATAAAGAACTGCGTTTATTAGTCCTGGAGTCTTTGATACAATATGTATGGCGAACATTAGGTTTCCTTAAAAAGTAATATGGTAGGTGTTTTCAAAGTTTTTGCGGGTGCTGATGCAGAGTGTAACAGTTTGTATGAAAAAAAAATGATGTTAGTAAACTGGATAAGGGTCGCGCAAGAAAGGTAATTATGGCAACCTGTAGGGGAGGCAAATTTACAGCAATGAACGACAATCAGTTGGGACGACGCTGATGATGAATCTGAGTAGACCTTATTAGGGAATAGGTTATAGGGGCATATAGGTTAGTTGTTTTATACAATACAGGGTGACATTAATGAAGGATATCCTGAAATGGAAAAGGGAACAATGAGTATTTAAGTTTTCAGCCCAAACATCTCAAGATAGAAACGTAAAGAATATAAGTCTAGCAAAGACATGAATTTGTGAAGATACTACGGGAACTGGAAAAAACAAATTTTACTGTTGTAAAGGCAAACTGCTTTTTTATGATTTCTTTAGGGCTTTGGTGCGATTACAAATGATTTCCCTATATTTCTGAGAAACAAATCAACCAGTTATTTACTTTTATTATAAAAAGCGCTTGCGAAGCTGCGGGCGGAAAGCTAGTATTATATATAACAACCGATAGACGTCCACTGCTGGATAAAGATCTACCCAACAGATTTCACAAGGACCAAGTTGTAGAGGGAGTTTGCCGTAATCGCTTGGCAGGTGGGTTTGCGATGGCAGAGTGTGGGTCTTTAAGTATAATATTATAATATTTCAAGGGAGCTCGCTGCTGCCCGTCCGGTCCCGTGTTCAGGCGTTACTTATTCTTATTTTCTATTTACGATGATTTTTGTTACGTTTAGCTAATAAATAATAATAATAATACAGGCGTAGTAGTGATGTGACGACCCCATCGCCCATTAGAAATTCCAGTACTTTCAGTCTGGAACTTCCAATGCAAAATTAGTCACCGCAGGGACGGCTTGTGGCGAGTCGATGGTGAGTGGCGACACCACGGACCCTATACTTACAGGGGTACTCACACAGTCATAATATCACACGCACACTTACATACAGTCATCACAGACACCCCCCCCCCCCCCCGCCTCTGAGCTTGCCTTCATCAGCCGGCCAGAGTGGAGTAGCAAGAGCGAAGCCTATGCTCCAGGTTGGAAGTGTAAAATTTCATAACGCCGGGTGCATCTTATGCTGCCCGCAGTCTCACCTCTCGACAACCTTAGCTGTCCACGACCAGTGTTGCGACCCGTCGCCAACAGATCGGCGACTTAGTGGAAGCCCACCCAGTGGACAGCGAGTCACCGCCTGCCATGATAATTAGTGAAATGTTGCATTAAAGGCGTACCGGTATTTCACTCCATAGCACCAGTAAACCGGTCCATTAAACAGTTCAGCCACATAAACCATTTCTTGTCATTCATTTTACAATAGTTCCTACCACCTTCTGGGTGCCGCCTCTGGGTGCACGATCTATTTATGCATTTAGAGGCGGTGCCTGGTTGGTGATCCATATAAAATATAGCAAAACTCTCGAAAGGGCCTGACGGCACGGGACACCTACGCGCAGTACCCGCGCACTGCGCGCGTTTTCGTGCCGTCGTCCTCGGGGTCGATTCAACGGATGTGTCGGGCCCCCGCCCTTCACACCCACGACCCCATTTTCACGACCCCACGCGCATTTCTTTGGTCTTAGCCGTATTAATACGAAGCCCATCTTTTGCAGCTTCAACCACCAGATCGTTTGTCTTTGCTTGAAGGTCGCTCAGTGTTGTAGATAAAAGGCAAAAGTCTTCTGCAGTCATTGTCCTCAAGACACTTCTGCGAGTTCCAGGGAATACCCGCTTGCCTCTGTCGGTGACTATACACATCACGTCGTCCAAAACCAGCAAAAACGGCATCCCTGATGAAAATAGGCAACCCTGTTTAACGCCTTCTGTGACCGTAATGGATTGCGTAAATTGGTCTTTGTGAATGACTCTGCGGCGGAGCCCACATACAAGTTTTGTATCTGGTTTATTAACTTTTCCGGTATACCTTTACTGCGGAGTACTCGCCAAATGCTGGACCACCTAAACCTGTCGAACGCCTTTTTGAAGTCCACAAATAGCGCGAATAGTTCGCACTGCATCTCGTTGCATTCTTGCAGAATTATTCGCAGCACGTTCAGTTGGTCCGTGCAAGATCTTACAGGACGAAATCCAGACTGCTCTTCTCTCAACTTTACGTCCACCACCCCTGCTATTCCGTTCAGCATGATTTTGGTCAAGATTGTAGTGTGCAGGGCGAGAGCAAGTTTATGCCCCGCCAGTTAGAGCATTGCGAAAGATCCCCTTTCTTTAAAAGTTTCAGGATTATTCCTTCTTTCCAGTCGTTAGGGACTACTTCCATTTCCCATATGGCTGTCATCAAGGGCAGAAAGACATCGGCTGATTCATCTGCGTTGGCTTTTAGAACATATTTGGAGATACCGTCGTTGCCAGGACTATCTAACTATCGAGGATCTCGTAGACAAATAAAAATTTAAGCCCTAACTGTGTGCTGTACGGTTATTTTATATTGTATAATTTGGCTTGGTCCGAGACACAGTTCACAAAGATAATTTTATTCAAATATTTAAAGTAAAGCAATAAACGATTGGATACATGGAGAAAAATCGTTTATTCCTTTACTGCACATTGAAATATTTCAATAACCATATCTTGTGATCTGTCCCAAGGATCAAGCTTAATCATGCAAACTATAAATACTGGGTGTTTCTGACAAGGCGGTAATAAATCAAAGGAGAGATTCAGCTTACCATAACTAACAACTTTCCCGAAGCAACATGAGTCAAAATTTTAAAATAAAAATCTGCTGTCCCGTACATTGACCCCGTCAGCTGATCTAACTAATGTTATGGAACATTTGTTTTGAGATTTCGATCCATATTGCTTCGGGAAAGTTGTAAGGTATTAAATTATAGTGAGCAGAATCCCTTCTTTGATTTATTACCGCCTTGGTAGGAACACCCAGTATAATTTTATGTTCATTTGGTAAATTTCTATACTTAATTTCCAGTAATTAAAAAAAAAAATTGGATAAGTATTTTTATTGCTTTTTATGTTTGACTTTTTGAATTAGCTTATTATACTTTTTTATAAGCTTACAGTTATTTTATCAAGAGATATGGTTTATTTTCAGTTAAGAGAAGATTTTTATGTTTGACTGATTAATAAATTAAGATGTTTCATTATGTACAGTGTTTTATTAATATTACAATAGAAAAAAAACATCACAACACATTTTAAATCAAGGTCAGTTTGGGTCAGTTAATAAAAAGAAAGCCGTATTTTCTAATTGCGGCTTTTTAAACCAGTTATTTCTAGTTGGCATACTTAGTTTGCTTGCTTGAAAAGGCATTTTCGTTATTTTTAGTAAGAAAAGGCGCAACTACGGTTTTGCGGCCTTTCTGCTTAGAAAAACTTAATGAATACTAATTTAATTACTAAATTAAAAGGAAAATATCTAAATTAAAAAAAAACCTTGCATGATAGCTTAAAATCTCCAACCTACCTAAATAGAGGGATTTTTTTATGAAATTATCACCATTGAAAGATATTGAATTAATAAGCAGTGTTAGTTGGAACCTTTTTTTTAACTTAATCTTAATTTTCTCCGTTTCATTAAAACACAAGATACGCCCTTTCTTCTTAAGGCGGCAGTATTGCACCTTGGGTTATGTTATTTGAGTTTAGGTAAGGATCCCTAATTTTTTTTTATAATCTAATATAGCCTATGACACTCGGGGTTAATGTAGCTTCCTACCAGTGAAAGAATTTTTCAAATTGGTTCAGTATTTCCGGAGCCTATTTGTTACAAACAAACAAATCTTTATATTGATTTGGTAAGCGAATTAAATAAGTAAGTAGCTCAAATAAAATAAAAAAAACCCCCGACCCAGTCAGACCCGTCATCAACATGGCTTAGATCACACAAGTGAGACTGAGTAGTTCATCAGCAGGATTTTATCGTACTTTTAGAGCAACAGTACTACCAGACTTATGTTCCATGCTTCAGGTGTTGTTCTGCTGCTGATAACAGAATTTAACAATATCTGAAGGGCCCTAAGGACTGGTTTACAACCCGCCATTATAAGTTCAGCTGTGGTATAGATTAGAGAATGATGTGGTTCCGTCATCGCCCCGAGCCTTGTTGAAAGCCATAATTGCCATACTTGCTAAATATCACAAAATAACTTACCTGAATTAATTTAAGAGCAAGTATGCAGAAGTCTTTCCTATATTTAGGTGCTATAACACAGTCCGCATCAGTTTTAGCTGAAATAATGGAAAAATATAAGTGTATGATTAAAAAGATTTTTTAAAGCACTGGCACGAAGCACACTTAAGCATTGAACATTGGAAGAACAGTGGGTTTTGCATAAACTTATTAAAATAGTGCAGGTAACTACTAAAAACTACCTACTATAAAAATTAATTGTGGTTCGTTAGTCTTGCTAAAACACAAAAACGGCAGGCCTATTTAGCTGATTTTAATTTTAAAATGTATGTCATAGTTCAGGGAAGATTTAAATGTTATGATAATCTGGAAAAATCAAGTGGAAGTTAGTTATAACAATAATTTCATTTCCCCATACAAAAATTTCCGTTACTGTTCTAAAAATGTTCCTGTTATAGATTCATTTGACGTTGTTAGTTTTTAATTCTCCCATTTTGGTCATGCAAAGTAATAATATTGTCCATACAACCAAGTTCTTAGTGGGTAGGTAATAGGCCATTCCATCGTTTCGGGTGTTACAGTTCCAACTCATAAAATAAGATTTTTTTATATGATATTCAAAGAAACTGTGCTGCTAAGACTGTTTAATCATATTCTATTTCAGTTATTTCTTATTTCCATTGACTCCTTTTACTAAAATTTGATACCATTTAGGAGAAAATTATTAAAAAGTAGCCGTTTCGGGTGTTACACAAATTTGCCTATTGCTTCTGACTGACGGAACAAAAGACCGTAATTCAGCGAATTTTCCAAAGCAACCTCAAGCCTAATTCAAATCAAGATGAACTAGATCTAGTACCATTCCATAACTGTAAACTAGATGTAAATATAGCCTTTAGTTATTTTTTTATGAATTAAACTACCTGTTTCGGGTGTTACACATTGGTCGTTTCGGGTGTTACGAGTACGAAATTCAAACATATTTATATGAAAACTACGTGTTTTATTATGAGTGATTGCACATATAATTAAAACTTTTACAATAATAATCCTCAAAACCCAAAAAAATGTGTTTTTATGAAGAAAACCTACTTATTTCTCGAAGAATTTTATTTCTCTTGGAAATTCGTAGTAAGTGTGATTTTACTTTTCATATTCAAAGAAGTACTAGGTAATAAGATAAGTGAACAAATGATATCCTCAAAAAGCACAGGGGATACATCATCTTCAGTTAGTAGCTTTATTCCCAACTACTTTAAAAAACATTACTAGGTACATAGAACTTAGCTCGCCATCATCATAATTTATTAAGCGCTAGAAAATTCACTGCATATCAATATTTTCCCTTCCTGCCTTCTTGCTTACATTTCATCATCATAATTTCAGCCAAAAGACATCTACTGCTGGTCATAGGCCCTCCTACCGCAGTCACCACTTTGACTGGTCTTGTCCGGATTACTACTCATCCAGTGTAATCCCGCAGCTTTCACCACGTCATCTAACCATCAACCTTGAGGCGGATCTGCCTACACTGCGTCTTCCGGTTTGCGTTCGCCACTATAGAACATTTTGGTCTCAGCGACCATGCGTTCTCTAGCTATGTACCGATTGCCACAAGTTTCGTAATTCTTTGGGCTATGTAGCCGTCTTAGTTAAAAAAGTTAATTGAAATTTCATGTTCTGAACTGTTCTCTAAGGATCAGATTTAGTTAAATTCGGAAAAGGACGCTCTTCCGAATCTGATGATGTGTTTTTGGCTCCCAATAGCGTCTCTTTCCCTACGCAACTTTCCTCTTTTTACGCAAATGCTCAGCATATTTCTCAGGATATTTTTTCTTTAGTTAATGAGGACATGATGACATACCTTGAAATAATACAAACACCAGTAACACTCCCATGCAAGAAGAATCATAAAATGCAGCTCTAGAAGTCATAAAAGCATACAAAACCTCATCTTAAAAAATGTAACACCCGAAACGTTTCGGGTGTTACACAAAAGCAAACGCTTAAAACAGATGTTTGAACACACATATAACAATTATTGTTAGGGAATCGATAAGTTTATTAAGATATCCTTACTTTGGCAAAACGTGTTAGATTTAAATTAATAAGCCGAAAAATTAGACAAACAAATACCTCTTTTTTGTTTCGGGTGTTACTTTGATGCCACACTTTAAAACTGTCTTGTTAAAACAACTAAATACAAGATTTTTAATAGATTTGAATGTTAATTATTGAAGAACAAAATCTAAACTCGAAAGTTAAGTGAACTTTATAGAAAAGGAACAGCTACTTTTATTTTTTTTTGTGCTGTGAAGTATTTACGTGGTCTATAAATACCGAGACAAGCTTATTTTATTTTAGTTGTTATCTACTACGGAAAAACATAGTAATTTGTAGTTTTTTTCTTATATAAAGGATGCGATTGTTTTCTTTGAAAACAGCGTAGAATAGACTTCTAAAAACCATTTTAATTTTTGGGCTCCTGGTAACGTTTGTCATGGAATGGCCCTAATGTTATAAAAATAGTGTAAACTTAAAATCTAAGCCAATATGGAGTTTGCTAAGTCAGTTAATAAACATATCATAGTTTTTAATAAACATATCATAGTTTTTAATAAACATATAACAAATTAAGATAAAGCTATGAAAGACAGTGGAAGTAGGTAGTAGTTGTTATAGTTAATTACTGTAGAGTGTCGATTATGTAAACTTTTCGGGGGACATGGGAGTTCAGATAACTGGTATTTTAGGATAATTGAACTACTTTAAAGTTGATTGAAAACCATATGTAAATAGTTAAAGTGATAAATAGAAATTAAACAAAAAAAAAAGTAAACTAATCTTATGGTAAAGATGTATTTAATAGAAGGCTGGAGATAGGCACATACTTTATAGTATTTTGTTTGGATAAGCAAAATGAATTCATTTGGTTAGGCAACATTTGGATAATCTAACTCTACTGCAATAGTTTGTTATGAAATGACACTCTGTTATCTCTATCACTTTAATCCAAACAAGAAAAATAAACCACACACATCCGCTGGATAAATAGGTGTAACAGATAGACAGAGAACTACACAGTAAAAATAATATTATTGTCACAAGAACACAGTGGAGGGTAATCACCACGCTTGGCATTTGGCAGTGTGGATCTTTAAATATTTTAACAAAGGCGGCCAGTCTTGATTGAAGGAGATGGCCATCAAAATATACTTAAGCCTAATAACCATGAGCACTAATTTATCTGTTCTTTCACTGCTCCATGGCCCCATGGCTCAGTTCGCAGCGATGTGGGCTGAGACGCAGGAGGGTCGGTCGGTGGGTCGTTTTGAGCACCGGGTGCGATTCCCGGCAGGAGCCAACATTGTTATGATGAATATTGATGTTCATTTCCCGATTAGTGTTCTTCTAAGGGCTCATAATGTGATGCGTTATTTTCTAAACTAAGGCCCAGCAAGGGCCCAGCATCCAAGATATGAAATTACTTACATTCCATTTTCAATAAACCATATTCACGGATAAATGCAATAACGGCTATTTTGTGAGGAGTTACATTATCCATACTACTCTTTTTATTAACTGGAAACTCAAAATTATCGTTTACAAACTTAATGGTATCCATTTTAGATTTTAGAAAAATGTTTTTTTTTTTCCACTTCATTTATCCCTCCCTTTAGGGAAAGGCAATGGTACTAGACCGTACAGCCATGTCTTCAATAAGTATTTTATGCATTTCGTGTAAAAAGGCCAAAGCCAAGTCTTCAGTGTGTATTTTTCCATAATCAAGTAGATATTTCAAGGCCAAAGCCATGTCTTAAATTTATATAATTTTCTTGTCAATAATATTAAAAAGCCTAAGCCATGTCTCTTCAGTGTTTCATTTAATGGTCATATGCATAATAAATTATTTTCACGCAGTTGATATCCGTGAAAGGCTTAGAGACTCTTAAAACGAAACCAAGGTTTTTGTAGGCTTTGGCAATGGTAGGTTCAATATGGTGCGCAAAAGTTAATTTAGAGTCGAGCCATATCCTTAATGAGGGGTTTTCAAAGTGACAGAAAAGAAAAAAAAAAGTTTCATAATATGCCGGTAGATGGCGGTGTCTAAAGAGAGCTTTATCTTAATTTGTTATATGTTTATTAAAAACTATGATATGTTTATTAAAAACTATGATATGTTTATTAACTGACTTAGCAAACTCCATATTGGCTTAGATTTTAAGTTTACACTATTTTTATAACATTAGGGCCATTCCATGACAAACGTTACCAGGAGCCCAAAAATTAAAATGGTTTTTAGAAGTCTATTCTACGCTGTTTTCAAAGAAAACAATCGCATCCTTTATATAAGAAAAAAACTACAAGAAAATAAGAGAAATGGGAAATCGAATATTGACTGAATCTTTGGATTGGATCATTTTCTGCTAAGTATAAATCTTAATTTCACCTACTCCGTCACTGCCTCAGTTAAATTTTAATTTTTATGTTTCATTTTGAGCTATTGAATCATTCATTTCATCTTGACCTATTGCTCCTGGCAGAGCGCCATCTAGTAGCAGCTTAATGAAACTTGTTTTTTTCTTCTGAGCTGTCAAATTGAAAACCCCTCATTCCTTTATTAGCCCTGTACGCGAGATAAAGGAGCCTTCAAGTTTATAATCATAGATAAAGAAAGCATGACTTCTTGTAAACGATACGCAATTACATTTCACCACATTAACATTAATGTGATTTATTTCGTAGTATGTGGACAACCTATCGAGGTCCTCCTGCAGTTTCCTATAGTCATCCTTAGTGCGGATGCTGTAATAAACCTTCTTATCGTCTGCATACAAAAGAAAACGAGCATGTCTGAAGCACCTATCTATATCGAATAGAAATGCAATATATAATAATGGTTCCAGCAAGGATCCCTGTGGAACTCCTGAGGGAAAATCTACATAGTCAGATCTTGAGCCGCCAACAACTACAGCCTGACTTCTGTTGTTCAGTCAGGTACGACTTCACTCATCTCAGAAGATTCCCTTTGATGCCGAGGGCTTCCAACTTTTGCAGTAAAATTATGATGTCCACGCGATCAAAAGCTTTTTCGAAGTCAATATAAATCACATCGACCTGGTTGCGTTTATCCATTTCGTCAAGTATGTGTGAGATTAATACTGCCAGATTGGTTGCAGTGGATCGCCCTTTGACAAAACCATGCTGCTGATCAGGAATGTTCTGAATTATAACAGGATACATGTTAAGGAAAACGATTTTCTCCAAAACCTTACTAAATACATTCAAGATAGAGATGGGCCTGTAAAATTCAATAAACGATTTAGATCCCTTCTTGTGAATAGGCGTTATGTAAGCCTCTTTCCGGTACTCTACCTTCCTTAAGGTAACGATTAAAAATAATAGTAAGAGGTACTGATAATACTTTTAAGCAGTTAACAAACAATAAAGAGAGGTGGAATGCCATTACTTCCGGCGCTCTTGGATTTGTCAAGCCCAGCCAATAGTTTAAGCACGAAGTCCTCCGTTACCTGTATATGCGATAGTGGGCTGGGGTCGACGTTAGTGGATATTAGAAGAGGTTTATATAAACCTGTTGGCGAAGCGAACATACGATGAAAATAATCGTTAAAAGCACAGCTTATGTTTTCAAGACCACTAATGATGCTATTGCCACATTTAAAAAAGACAGAAGACTTATGGGGGATATCAATTAAAGTACTTCAACCTGTTGTTACACTAATAGCGCCTCATCTAGCATTAATTTTTAACTCTTGTATCGAAAAAGGCATTTTTCCAAATTTATTGAAGTACAGCAAAATCATTCCAATTTTTAAATCTGGAAATACCGAAAACCCCACTGATTATAGACCAATCGCGGTTCTTCCAGCCTTAAGTAAAATATTTGAAAAACTTATTCTTGCACAATTAGCGTCTCACTTCTCAGTCAATAACTTCCTACACAAAAATCAATTTGGTTTTAGGAAAGGGCGGTCTACCTTAGACGCAGGTCACAAACTCATCAGCGATGTCTATGGAGCCTGGGAGGATTCCCACGATGCTATTGGGGTTTTCTGTGACCTCTCGAAGGCTTTTGACTGCGTTGATCATGAGACTTTGCTACTTAAATTACAGCACTATGGCTTAATTGATAAATCACTTGAACTACTTGCCTCTTATCTTACTGATCGCGACCAACGAGTGGACGTGGGTGGTGCGGTGTCTGCAGGTTGTCCTATCAAGATTGGTGTACCTCAGGGATCGATATTGGGGCCTTTCCTGTTCCTAGTCTACATAAATGATCTCCCTTACATCTATACCAATATTATAAAGAGGAAAGATTTGTTTGTTTGTTTGTTTGTAACGAATAGGCTCCGGAAATACTGAACCAATTTAAAAAATTCTTTCACTGGTAGGAAGCTCCATTAACCCCGAGTGTCATAGGCTATATTAGATTTTCAAAAAAATTAGGGATCCTTACCTAAACTCAAATAATATAACCCAAGGTGCAATATTTTTTCCTATGTTTACATATTTTGACAGGTGGATGTTGTTGATTTTTATTCGGCCATTCTGGGCAGTCAAAAGAACAAAGTCTATAGAGCCAAGTCTTTTGTAGTATCTTATATTCTATGGCGTAACGAAGTAAGCCGGGAAAGCTCGAGTTAGATAAACTTACTGATGTTGTCCTCTTTGCGGACGACACCTCTTTAACATTTAAAGTTAAACGAGGTGACTCCCTCAACTTAGATATAAACAAAACATTAGTGGAGATTTCTCAATGGTTTACTTCTAATAATTTACTTTTGAACGCAAAGAAAACTAATTGCATTAAGTTTTCCTTGCCAAATGTGACTGCTTATGATACAGACATACATTTGGACAATAACAAGCTTAATCTGGTAAATCAAACTGTATTCCTTGGTATCACTCTAGATTCGAAACTTCAGTGGGGCCCCCATATCGCAAATCTTGCGGCAAGGCTCAGTTCGGCTGCGTACGCAATCTGGAAAATCAGAAAATTAACTGATGTTTCTACCGCGAGACTTGTGTATTTCAGTTACTTTCATAGCTTAATGACCTATGGCTTGCTTCTATGGGGAAGAGCTGCAGATATTAACGTCATTTTTATACTACAAAAACGCGCAATTAGAAACATTTATCAGCTTAAAGCTCGCGAGTCCCTCAGACAAAAATTCAAAGAAATTGATATTTTGACGCTTCCGTCCCAGTACGTCTTTGAAATTATTATGTATACTCGTAAAAACTTACATATGTTTGATAAAAAATGTGATAAAATTAAAGACCTTAGAACGCGTAGCAAAAACAAACTAATTATTCCACAGAACAGACTAAAACGGACAAACAAATGCTTTATAGGAAACGAAGTAAGATTTTATAACAAGATCCCAGAAGAGATTTTGATCCTGAATGATAATGAGTTTAAAACTCGTATCAAAAAAGGTTTGATTAAGAAAGCTTATTACAATGTTGATGATTATGAAAACGACAAAGACGCATGGAAGTAGTCTAGCTCTGCACGATATTTTCATTATTTCATGTATGTACTTTAAATCTTATTAATTTATGTTCTTTGTATTGTAAATTGAATTGTAATGTCACATATTTAAGAACAAAAAAAAAAAAAAAAAAAGAGAGAAATTGTAAAGTAGAGTTTGTTACCCCTTTCTTCTCTACGCTGTAAAATCATTGCGAAAGGGAGTAGAATCATTTGACAGAGGAGGGCTCGTTTGGGGGCGTCTCCAGGCGACCATTGTCGTAAGGCAAGGCAAACATTGTTTGCCTGAGCCAATTAGTGGACTCCCTGAACTACCTCGCCTCTATCAGTATAGGATACTTTACGAAATAAGGTATCAATATTAATTAGATTAGTCTAATTGACTTTCAATAAGCGATATCTTGTATCCTGTATTGAATAAATCATTTTTTACTTTACTTTTACTTTACTTTACATTGTTATAGCTCATTTTACTGGGAATCCCTTATAATGCCGTTCTTTTAGACTTAATAAATAACTCCAAAGCAATTTTGGATTGAACTTAATTTCATCTTGCGACTTTTTTATATAGTTATCAAAACATTCTTGTTGCTTTTGTTTTTGTTGCTTGCGAAGTAAAGATAAATTATCGTAATATATTGGATTCTTGTGCTTCTTTCAATTTCTATGACACTTGTCCTTCTCCTTTATAATATTAATTAACTGTTTACTATACCAAATGGGATATGGTGACTTTTTGGTCGGCGGGTCGATTTATCCACTCACAGGTTGCATTTCCGTGTTACATTATAACTTTTGATACCTACTTACAATATCTTTGGAAATGAAATAAAATTAGCCGAAAGACGTCCACTGCTGGACATAGGCCTCCCTCACAAATCGCCTCACCGACCAGTCGTGATCGAGCTTCATCGTGTGGCTACCTTGTGGGGTGCGACCACCCTGTGAAGGGTGATTAGCTGGGGTCAAAAAAATTAGCCCAAAAAAACTGAAAAGCAAAAAATAAAAACTTTTTATCAAAAAATTAAACTGCCGAAAAAACTGAAAAGCATTAAATAATAGGGAAACATTTTCTATTAGGCCTTAATTTACTCACTTCTTAAAGTAATTTTGGATTACCAAGAAATTTTGAGTCGGTGCCACAGAATCAACGAATAAAGATCACTAAATTACCTGAAATTCAAAGAAATAACCAAAAAACGTATGCCGCTGCGCATCGCGCTTTACATAGAAAATGAATTTGCTTGTGTGGTGTGGCGCCGACTTAAAATTTCTTGGTAATCCAAAATTACTTTAAGAAGTGAGTAAATTAAGGCCTAATAGAAAATGTTTCCCTATTATTTAATGCTTTTCAGTTTTTTCGGCGGTTTAATTTTTTGATAAAAAGTTTTTATTCACTTTAGAACAAAAATAAGCCCAAAAATGTAGAATTTTTTTTTTTTTTTTGTTTTGACTTGGCATTGAGCTAAGTGTTGCCCATTTGCCATTCTTCCAGTAAAACGGGGAAACTTTTCGCGAATAAAAAAATATATATTACCGGATGGAATTTTGAAATAGAATTAGGATAGGTTTTATATTATATTATAACATATACATGAAAAATATAAGTATTATAATTAACAATATAAATATTTAAGAAAAAACTAAATTTTAATATCATTTTTAGTAATAAAATCGGCAATTAAGTTATATATTTTTGTTTCCTTATTTGAGAATGCAAGCAAAGTAGAAACATTAATAGGGAAAGGTACTCCAGACCTGGAAAGAGACTTCATAAAGCTTTCCCGGTCATATAGTGGGCAAGCGAAAAAGACGTGATTGATATCGGCAAAATCATCACCACACTCACAGCCAGCATCCTTTAAAATGTTAAGTCTCGTAAGATGGGCCTTAGTGCAAACGTGACCGAGCCTCATGCGAATTATGATGCATAATTACCTTCCTACTATGTCCCGACCTAGAAAACCAAGGCTTAGTAGGAATACTGTTCTGTATTCTGAAATAGTGCGTTCCTTTAGTTAAAGATGACTGAGCTATATCTTCGTTCCAAGATTCCAATAAATTCCTCTTGGGTATAGCTTGCAAGTCCTGAGCAAATATCTTAAATGGGAACAGATCACCTGAAGTTACAGCATCATTAGCAATTGAATCAACCCGTTCGTTACCAGTAATTCCAGAATGACTTGGAATCCATACAAAGTTTACACGAAATCCTTTAGAGGTACACTCCATTAATTTATCCCTGATATTTAAAATTATTTGTGTCGGATTACCTAACAACGGAAACCTTTCAAGTGCTTGAAGAGCACTCCTAGAATCTGATAGTATTAGGCTTCTTTTTAACCTGGCCAGAAGAACATACTCTACTGCTTTAAAAAGCCCATAGCACTCTCCTGTGTAAACAGATGTTTCTATAGGTAATTTAATCTTTTCCACAATATTGTAATCGGAATGAAAAACACCAACTCCTACGTTACCCAAAGGAGTATGTTTGGAGGCGTCTGTATATATTTGATGCCATTTAGGCCACCGTTCTTGAATCAAAGCATTAAATTTAGTGTTAGCCTTGATATCATCTTTTTCTATGCCTAAATTGAGGGTAACATTTGGAATCAAAATTAAAGATTCCAAACTGAAATTAAAAATAGATTGGTTGTTGTAGATTGGGGCAGAGAAGGACATATTTTTACTGTAACAAATTACAAGTAAAGAATGTTTTCGACGAGAATAATCAGTATCTTGAAGATTTTTTAAGGTTTCAAGTTTTTTATGGAGAGGATGTTGTTCATTTTGAAGACAGCGAATGTAAAACTTGTCAGCCAAAAACTGACGCCTAAGATGTAACGGAGGATTACCACTCTCTACCTGTAAAGCATTAATGGGACTGGATTTCATTGCTCCTGTTATAATTCTCATAGCTTTATTTTGTAAAATGTCTAATTTTTTGAAATCTGTTACTTTTCCTGGTTCCAAAAGAAAAGTGCCGTAGTCTAACAAACTTCTTATAATAGCGTTGTACAAAAGTTTCAAATAAAAGGGATGACTGCCCCACCAAACTCCTGCCAAACACCTGAGAATATTCAAATTACTTTCGCATTTTGCTAAAACATAGTTACAATGAGCCGTCCCAGTGAGCTTGGAATCAAGCACCACTCCTAGGTACTTAAAATTAATCTTTACTTGAAAGGAAACATTATTATAATTAATATCAATAGGCGGAGGAAAGGTCATTTTAGTGAAAAGAACTGCACAACTTTTCGATGGTGAAAGACTGAGCCCATGATTAGACATCCAACTCCCCAGTCTATCAATAGCAGAATTAATTAAATTGCAAGAGTAATTTATGGATTTGCTTGAGCAATATAGCGCTATGTCATCGGCATATTGTACTATAGATACAGATTTTCCAATAACATTATCTAAATCACTAGTGTATACATTATATAAAAGTGGGCTCAGTACCGAACCCTGCGGTAAGCCCCTACGTACCACCCGATGTAAAACCTCATCATCAACTCGTAAATTTATATTTCTATTACTGAATATACGAATAATAAAGTTAATCATAAACTGTGGCACCTGGAGAAACTTTAACTTATCAGCTAGAATAGAGATAACTACATTGTCATAAGCGGACTCAACATCTAAAAAGCAAGCAACAATAGATCTATTAATCGAAAAAGCAATCTGAATATCCGTCACTATCAGACTGATACAGTCTATGGTGCCCTTACCCTTCCGAAACCCAAATTGAGATTTAGATAAAAACCCATTATTTTCTAAAAACCATTCCAAACGATTTTTGACTAGATGTTCAGTTAATTTGAGTAACACTGAAGAAAGAACTATTGGGCGGCACGATAAACCCAGACCTGGGGATTTTCCTGATTTAAGAAGTGGCAACACCAAATGATTTTGCCATGAAGAGGGAATGTCACCTGTCAACATTAATGAATTTACTAAATCTACAAAATGTTTCAAAATATCGTCACTGAGATGAGAGATGAAAGAATATGGAATTCCATCCAAACCAGGAGAAGAGTAAAACGACCCACCGACCAGTTTTTGGGCTTACTTAAGATCCCTTTTAGTTCCGCTAAAGTGAACGGTGAATTTAAGTGAGTTGTGCTACTGAAAGAACTTACTGGTTTAACTGGAGGTGGAAGCGTTACCGATGGAGGAGCCAACTTATCAAGAAAGATGTTAGCCTCTTTATGAGATAAACATTGGATTGCAGTGTTATCAGGAGCCACACCAGTGCGGAACCTTCTTATTTTACTCCATACTTCGGATGCCCGAACCCCTGGATTAATTGACTCACAAAATTGCCTCCAACTTTGTAACTTTTTAGATTTAAACAGTTTTTTTGTTTTGTTTTGAATGTCCAATAAATCGTCTAAATTTTTTTGGCACATATTATTTTTATAAATAAGTTCAAGTTTTTTCCTTCTTTTAACTGCAGCTGTGCACTCTTCATCCCACCAGGGAGGAGAAGGTATAAAGTTTTTGTTATTTTTTTTCAAAGGGAAAACCTCATCTGCTGCGTCTATTAAACAATTAGCAAAATGGTCAATTTTTTCAGAATCTCTAGAGGAATCTTTTGGGGGTGAGAAAGATAATTTAGTTTTAATACTATTTACAAACTTGGGCCAATCAGACTCAGGTGTAATTTTATGGCATAGCAGAGACTTATGGCTGGTTAGCGGTTTGCATTTAAACGGAAAGGAAATTACTATTGGAAAGTGATCACTACCATGTGTGGAATCAATAATGTTCCATGTTAAAGTAGGAGCTAGACTAGGTGTACAAATAGATAGATCTACGGCACTTTTATTTTGATTAGGAGATGTGCGACGGGTAGGTGTCCCTGTATTCAGTAAACACAAATTATGCTTATCTAATAATTCTAAAACGGATTCCCCATTTTTATCTGTTTTTGATGACCCCCATGAGTGGTGATGAGAGTTAAAATCCCCCATGAGGACATAAGGTTTTGGAAGAGACTGTAGAATACTATCTAATTCATTAAAAATACTTGGAGAAGGATAAGGCATGTACAATAAAACATAACAAATGCTATTTACAGATGCTGCAATAATTAAGAAGCTATTACTATGATTAATGGGAATATGTACAAATGAATATGATTTTTTGATGAGCATGGCTATCCCGCCATACCCATCTGACCTGTCTTCTCTGATACAGGCATAACCTGGTGTCTTAAAGCTGTAATCAGCTTTAAACCAAGTTTCTTCTAAACAAAATATAAATGGATTGAACTTATTAATTAAAAAGAAAATTTCACTCTTTTTAGAAATTGCACTCTGGCAATTCCACTGAATTACTACTGCAGTTTTGGGATCCATTTTGGTTAGAAAAGAGTTTGAAAAGTTGAATAAAAGAGGCAACGTGGGACGGTAAGGAAATATTTGATTGAGTTAAAAAGTTAAGGAACATCTCTAAAATGTTGTTAATGGTCAGCTCATTGTCATCTTTATTTAATTTTGATTGGAATGCACTGCCATTACCAGAATGGCTAGGCATGTTATAATCTTTATTTATGTTTTTATGTATTTCCTGGTCATAACTTTTAGTTGCAAGAGTGGGCTTCTTAGGCTGAATAAAAACCGTCTTTTTATAAGAACGAGTAGTGCTAGGGTAAGAGGAGGGGTGAACTTGTGACTGAGTTGGAAAGTTGTTATCCTTAACTGGAGGAGATGACTTCAGCACTTCAGCAAAGGGTTTTACTACTGAAGGATGTATTTTTGCTGCTTCTGAATAAGAAAGACATGATTGAGCCATAGTCATTTTTATTTGTTTTTGTCTGGCATTCTCTGGACAAATCTTACTGGTAGCAAAATGGTTCCCTGAACAGTTAATACAGTGAATTGCCTCTTCATCTGGGTTGCATGACCCACCTGAGTGCTCCAAGCCACATTTATAACACCTAGGCTTACCTCGGCATTGTGATTGAGTGTGCCCAAACCTACAGCAGTTATAGCATTGAATTGTTGGATAAATATATAGATCCACTGGTAGCGCGTTGTAGCACATGAAAATCCTTTTAGGAAGAACCTGACCATCAATTGTTAAAACTACTGATTGGGATGGTTTCCAAGTTACTACACCTTCCACGGTAGATTTATAGTTAAGTCTGCGAACCTTTAAAATCTTACCACATCCTACTGGTACAGAAACATTTTCTACAAATCTCTTCCTCTGACCAGTCATTAGGGACACCTTTGACAATGCCCATACGTGTCACTACAGAGGTTGGGATAAAAGCCTTGTACTTATTTTCGCCCAGGCTAGGGTGATTGAGAAAGGAGTTGGCATCTTCTGCTTTGGAAAATGCCATAGAAATTCTGTTCCTACCTATTCTTTTAACGCTGCCATTAATAACGTTGTTGAAAGGATTTCGTTTTAAAAATTTTCCGAATGTAACTGGATGCAAATAAGTTGAGTCATTGCTAGAGCTCTGTTCCTTTTGAACATGAATTGTGTAAGGAGAGAGGTCAGTTTGGACGAAGGTCTTTCTTCCCACCGGGGTAGGTTGCATATTAATACTGTTGTTGACTACAGGCTGTGGCGGTGGCAAGTCCGCATCGATATCCATCGTCCTCGATTTTTTATCGTTTTCGACTTTTTTTGGTACGTTTTTTATTACCGTAAGACTGCAATTGCAGAAATCTTTATTGCTGTCTGAGTTCCCGCCATTATTTCGTTTCGACCTTTTCCTATTACAGTGCTTACAAACCCTGTGAATTTTTGCCCGTTTCCTAGATCTAAGAGATGAGTCTGTATCTACAGAAGCCGAGGAGTCGTAGACAGTTACATTGCACGAAACATCAGGTACTCCTCCCCCCGGATCCTCGTGAGGATCCACCATGGTTTTGGGCTTCGCCCCCCAACGGGCTTATACTAAAATATATACAAACTATATGTACAAATTATAATCTAACACTTACCAAATTGAAGAAAAGACAAAGACGATTTAAGTTAATATATACATAAAATATACAAAACCTGATCCTAAATTAATATTTAAAATTTTAAGCCGAAAAAGTTCGTCCGCCTCGATCGAAGTTTCCCGCGCTTTTTCTTGTAGAATTTAAACAATTCTAATTTGAGGCTATTAGGGCTGTCAAAACATTGTATCGATAATCAAGTCGATGAATGATTAACTAAACATTTTCTTTCAGCTTTTCGAACGCTGAAAACATTCGCAGGCTCTGGTTTACTGCCACTGATCGCAGGGAAAAGTATATTACAAAAATTTTTGGAACTCGGAACTTCAAGCCCGAATGCTTTGAGGTTTGCAACTTATTGAGATTTCACTTTAATCTTTATCAGTGAAACAGAAGTTTCTTTGGTAAGAACAAAACAATACTTACCAAAAAAAATCTAAGCTTCACACTTACCCTGTTATTCAGGCAAAATAAAAAAAAAAAATTAGTTATTTATTTAGCTTGAAGAATCGCACCGCAAGACACAGAAATGCCCAGAGCGGCCCCTCAGAAGGTGGACAGACGATCTGGTGAAGACTGCAAATCCGAATCTGATTTTCGAACCATTTTTGGAATGATATTGATTCGTCAGTTCGTCACCAATGTATATTGAAAAAAAGTTATACAATTTGTTTGTTGAGTGATTTTTTAATTTTTTTTATTTAGCCCTATATGTCCCACTGCTCGGCAAAGGCTTCTTCGCACTTCTTCTTTCGTCGAAATCACAAAACAAAAATCAGCCGTCCCGTACATTGACCCCGTCAGCTGATCGAACCAATGTATGGAACAGCTGTTTTTTTTTTTGAGATTTTGACCCATGTTGCTTTTGGAAAGTTGTTAGTTATGGTGAGCAGAGTCCCTCCTTTGATTTATTAACGCCTTGTCAGAAACACCCAGTATATATTAGCGTACAGTGTCTTCACTCTTGAGACTCGTACTCTCATTTATTTGATTTGTTCCCACTAGTTCCACTATTTAGTCCTACCGTGGAACTAGTGGGACATTTTTTTCTCACTAGTTCTACTACAAAATCGTAGGACAAGTGAGAATTACTTATTCTCAGTAGTTCTACTGTTTACTTCCTAAAACTAGGTTATTGTGTAGTCAGTGTTAGCATGAAGAAAAAAAATAAAAATAAAAAAAATGTAATGAAATAAGATACCAGGCAAACAAGAACTAGTAAAGGGTTATTCTAAGCATGGAAAAAAATCATGTAATAATTTTTTTTCGATTTAAATTCAATGTTAGTAAGTACAGCTTGTCCCAGATAACTAGAGAAAATAATATGGGCGCCACATTGTATGTGGACTTAATAATTTTTCTTCAATTTCTCTCTGAATAAAACACCATTTAAGGCCAAAGTTAGTCCAAATCAAAAATAGGTTTTCCAACTTTAGATAAAAATGGTTCCGTGTCAAGACACCGTTGCCAAGCTATATATAGGTACCGGGACGTAAAATTTTTCTATGACCAGCCCCCGCAGTACGACGGACTATTTGGCGAATCTAACTGTCACTTTTAATCTCTTTTGACATTTCAATGCGGGAAAATGTATGGAGATGATCGGCAAAAGTGACAGATAGATACGACAAAGTCGACAAATTGTCCGTCATGCTGCGGGGGCTGGACACAATAAACGAGTAGAAAGTTTATCGTAGTATTAAGAATGGAATAATTTAAGTAATATTTAGTCACAGAGTATATAATACTTAACCAGTACAGAGGCCTCGCGGCATACAACGTTTTCTTTTCGGCCTAACTCGGGTAGTCGTTCGGGTTATTTTTGATTCCTTCCTCCGCCGCTAGATCTCGCATACATTGCCCGAATTTACATTGCCCGAATAGCCAGAGCCTTAGCGAGGCCGAGCAAGGTAACGAGTTTTTTTTCCATTATTTCTATAGATGGCGTAACTGAATAAATCGGTTTTCAATGTCGTTATCTAGCGTGAGCGTGGGAAAATTCCGCAAAAGTTTGGACTTGCGACCTTGGCTCGCCGAGCTATTCAAGGTCGTTCGTATGAGAAATAAAAGATAGGTCGGTCGGTATATTTCGAAGGTGAGTAGGTGAACAGTGAGAGGTGATTTGTTTACTTACGAAACTCTTTTCTCCTATGCAATGCAGTAAATAATAAAGATAATAAAGAGTGTTTGTAATTCGAAAGTGGTCGAACCTAGAAAAATACTTATAAAGCAGTGCAATGATCGAGAATATTTATGAGTAGTAAATACATCACAAAATAAAATGACTATTAAAATATAATATTATAGACCAAGAATGACGGGCCGTAACTAAAACAAAAGTCAGTTCACCGGCACTAGGAAATATAAAAATTAAATTGTAGGTAGAGGTCACCAGTGGGCCGCTATGGCCTCGTACTGAAAGCAAAAATTTGACTTATTTGCGTATCAATAAGTACTCGTACGGACACAAACGTGGATTTAATGGCTCATTTCCAATTTTTTCGTTTGGTAAAAATAAGGTTCGGTGCACATATGGTGAAGCGCAGCGCCGAATATTTTTCACTGACAAACAATGTAATAATAATATCGGCTTTTTCGTTTTTGAAATGTGCATAATATACGTAAAAAAATAACACAATACCTACGTGCGAAATGTAGTGTGCAAAAACGCGATTTTTATAAATTTAAAGACAACAAAGTCGATAAAAGTTTACTAGTGAAACATTATCTGCACTACGCCTTACCAATGTGCGCCGGCCCTAAGTCTATAATCTCTCTTCTCTATTCCGAACGAGCCCGCCTGCACTGAGCGCCTGAGTCCCTTTTCACGGTGCCCGAACGCGGCGGCGCGCAAAGCGAAGCGGGCAAAGAGCCGGTTGCTCCGGGCCGCGGGGCGGCGCGGAAATTTGCGGGATGCAGCAAAGCAAACTCCCGCTCTACTGCTGATTAAGGGCTGAGCATCGAAATGGGCGGACGGAATAGTCATAATGTGTGGCGTCATTTTTAAGATTTCGGGTACTCGTCCCAGGACCTTATTTATATAAATTTTCCGTCCGTACATATGTCTGACTGTCTGTCAAAGACTACCTCCGAACTATCAATCAATCCAAATTAAATGTTTGCACGATTTTTTTCTTGTTTCTCAAAGAATACTTACAAAATTAAAAACTTAAAAAAATTACGTTCATAGTTGCACTTGGTCGTTTATTTTAATAACACCACATTACACGCTCATATCAGTTTCAGTCGGTTAAAATAGCTAGGTACCAAAATCGTTAGAAATCAAAACATAGTATATAAAACAAAGTCGCTTCCCGCGTCTGTCCCTATGTATGCTTAAATCTTTAAAACTTCGCAACTAATATTGATGCGGTTTTTTTAATAGATAGAGTGATTCAAGAGAAAGGTTGATAAGTATAATACATGCACAAAATAATAAAGTTCGCCGGGTCGACTAGTAAACAATAACAAAGACGAAACTCCCAGAACCGGAAAATAAAAATAGAGTAAAAAAAAAGAGTTCACCTCTGCCGTGCCAGGGATCGAATCGAATCGAATCAGTTTACATCACTGCCAATTGATCCACGAGACTTTCATCAATTTTCGTCAATATTGTTGTATATTTGCAATTGAACAAGCAGCAAAACTAAACGAGTACTCTGTGCATCGCAAGCGTGTAAGCGCCATCTAGTGCTTAATAAGATTTAGTTGTTTCTGTGTTTGTTCGAATGCTAATTATAAAAACTTTTATTTTTCGAAATTCTCTTATGAGGTGCATACTTTTACATTATTTTGCCTTAAAAAAATATCTCATAGATAGATCGTACATATTTCGATACCAATTTATCTATTTTGAAAAATGGTTTTATTTTATAATGAGCTTTCATACTGGTAGAGCCACCTATTGTATTTTTATGAAGTTAATATGCTCTTTAACCTGATGACCACCCAGTGATTTAGTGAAATTTTATAATATAATATTCGAAGTAGGTACCAGGACATAATGAACGAGTAGAAGGTTTATTTAACTAAGCACTAGTCGACCCGGCAAACTTCGTACCGCCTAACCTATTAGTATTTTGTGCATGTATTATACTTATAAACCTTCCTCTTAAATTACTCAATCTTAAAAAAAAACACATCAAAATCCATTGCGTAGTTTTAAAGATTTAAGCATACATCCCTATGTATGCTTGTGGCTGTGGCTTGGTCGCAATATGCCTGATTATTAAAATGATATACAGACCCCACATTCAGCGTGGCTTAATACCTTCTACTCGTTCATTATGTCTTGGAACCCACTTAAATTTAAATTAAAAAAAATTCAATGCTTTAATTTTTTCCATGCTAACCCTTTAATAGTTCTTGTTTGTCTGGTATCTTATTTAACTAATAATAGTTTTTTTTTACTTTATTTTCTTCATGCTCATACTCACAACACAATACCCTAGATTTAGGAAGTAAACAGTAGAACTACTGAGAATAAGTAATTCTCACTTGTCCTACAATTTTCGAATATAACTAGTAGTGGAACTAGTGAGAAAATTAAATTCCCACTAGTTCTACTTGTTTTACAGTAGGACTAAATAGTAGAACTAGTGGGAACAAATCATTTATTTTACATTAAGGGCCCTGGCGGATTAACAGCGTTGCGATGTATGTTACGTGAATTAGGAGTACCTACTTAGTGCGCATATTTCTGTGATAAGAAGCTGAGCCCGAGCCCTTTCATCGCACAGTACTTACTGCTTTTCTATAAAAATATTATGTAATATATATTTTTACTTAGGTTTTTCTTATGTGAACTGATTTCTATCTGTGCTGTGTGATGCATACTTTTTTTATCTATCTACCTAAATATAATTCTGACACAAAAAAACTTAAAGAAAAAAGATAGAAAATCTTTCTGTGACACTGACATATTTTTATTATAAGTTTTCATTTTTGCGTATATCGATATCGATTGAAACTGGATTCAATACAACCCTATTTGACAGTTTAGTTGATACGCCGCTCAAAATCGAACCCATCTTCTGTCCATTTTGATCACATAGTAAGTTTTGTAAGCGTAACCAGGACAGGGCAAATACACAAAAATAGGTTCTCTATTGTAGCGTAGCGGCGGTTTCCTTACTCTGAGGGGGGAAATCTTTTTGCTAGTGGTTTTCTGGTGGTTTAAGGAGCCTTATCTGGCGGATTGGTATTTCAAACGTTGGCAACACTGGGTATAGCACTGCCTGCTTTCCCTTTCCGTAGTATCTCTCACAGAACAAGGAAGATGCTCTCTCTCTCTAGTTGGAGTTGGTCTGTGCTGCTCTCGTTCCGACCTAGTTGGTCTGTGGTTCCGACCCCGACTCTAGTTCGTCTGTGACCTGAGGACCCCGACCACCGACCGTTTGATGTTGTGGTTGTGTGTGTGTGATTAGTTGAAACGAGTGTCTCTCCAAACTAATGATAAATTCATCATGGGGCCTGATTGTATTGCTTTGTGGTTACTTCCCATGTTTTATTCTATATTAATGACAGAAACTTCTCGTGTTACGGTTTTGCATAGTGATACTCTTCCACACCATGGTCGGTGTGAACCCATAACAATTCCATTTTGTCAACAAATAAGATACAATCAAACAATTTACCCAAATTTAATAAATCATGCTAAACAAGAAGATGCTGGCGCAGATGTTTATATATTTACTCCCTTGATAAAAGTTAATTGTTCACCAGATCTAAAGTTTTTCTTGTGTTCAGTATATGCTCCAGTATGCACAATATTGGATGAGCCCATTCCACCATGCCGCCACCTGTGCGAGTCAGCCAGGCACAACTGTGATAGAGTTATGATAGACTATGGATTTACTTGGCCTGAATTTCTCGACTGTTCAAAGTTTCCGGTTGTAACAGATGACAAATACATTTGTGTGGGTGACAATAATGTTAGCAGAGAAACACATAGACCTAGTAGCAGATTACCCAAAGTGGACTATAAATCCAGTATTGATAGAGACCCTTCTAAGCTTCATGGAGCTAAAGATTTTGGTTTTGTCTGCCCTATTCAGTTTAAAGTGCCTAAAAACCTGGATTTGGAGTATTCCCTTAGGGTTGGCAACAGAATTGAGCAGGACTGTGGGGCTCCATGCAATGGGATGTTTTTCAACATAGAAGAAAAGAGATTTGCAAGATTATGGATTGGGATCTGGGCTGCTTTATGTGCAGTAAGTTGTTTGTTTACTGTGCTGACATTCCTAATAGATACTGATAGGTTTAGATATCCTGAGAGACCCATCATATTTTTGTCAGTTTGCTATTTGATGGTGGCAGCAGCCTATGTAATGGGATGGAGTGCTGGAGATACTGTGAGCTGCCAAGGTCCATTTCCATCTACAGTTGGAGGCACAAGATTACCTAATATTTCAGTTATCACCCAAGGCACTAAACATGAACTATGCACAATACTGTTTATGTTTGTGTACTTCTTCAGTATGGCATCAAGCATCTGGTGGGTTATATTGACCCTGACATGGTTCCTAGCAGCTGGTCTAAAGTGGGGACATGAAGCTATTGAGGCAAACTCTCAATATTTTCATTTGGCAGCTTGGGCAGTGCCTGCTGTTAAGACTATCTCTATTTTGGCAATGGGAAAAGTTGATGGTAAGTTGGTAAAAAAGAATCTTGATAAAAAAATCTTAATGAGAGTTGTAACATGTTTGTTTTTATGTATCAAAAGCCAAAAATCATTTATTTAATATAGCATACAAGATAGGTATCACTTATTGAAGGTGAATTAAACGAATTATTTTAATTGGTATTGATATGTACTTTATTTTGTAAAGTACTGTGAGAGGCGAGGTAGTTCAGGGTGCACCCACCAAATGGCTCAGGCAAACAAATGAATGAATGTTGTACAGGGCCTTTAGTCTCTTAAACTTAGGATTAAACTTATATTCTATTGCTATTCTACTATTACTTTATTATGATTGGGTCAAAAATTGCGAGTCTCGTAACTTTGGTTGATCATAATAGTTAGCAATAGAATATAAATACTAAGCTATCGAATAATCTAAGATTTTTTTCCGTAAATAGTGAATCCTGTGTTGTTAGACGTTAGACTAAAGTGAAATCTGCGTAGTGCAACTGTCATTAAATATCAATCAATATTGTTGTATATAATGTCAGTCGAACGTAATCATAACATTATCATAGTATGGAGCAGACTGACTACCCTTTTTGGAATATTGTTTTAACTTTGGTTCCGAAACCACGTGTTTTGTTAGCTGCCTTTAAAACAATAATCCAATAAATAATAACCGTACAATGTTGCCGGGCTTTATGCCCACCCTTTTTAGTTAATTTATTGAACTTGACATTGGCAATATACTCCACTGAAGTGGAGTTAAGTCCATTAAATATAAAATAATAATAATAATAACTACCCTTTTTGGTCGATTCCAATCTATTGCAATACCACTGCTATAGTTATAGCAAAATTGATTACGTGACTACCAAATGTGTATTTTCTTGCGATTAATGTACTGTTTTGCACAATGAGACTAGAGGCCCAGTATCCATTTCTCGGGTTAATAGCCTAAAAGAAGAAGTCAAAAACGAATATAAACTACTACATTTTACACTGAGTAAAGTTTGTGTATGGCCCATAATATCGAACTCTGTTTAAACTGTGTTGGTGGTTTAAGCTGCAGAGCTGTAAATTTTTGTGTAAAGCAGCTTAAACTACTGAAGCAGTTTAAACAGCGTTGGATATTACAGGCATAAATCAGATAAAATAATTACTAAAATAAATTTTATTTTTTAAAACTTTTATTTTTTAGGTTTGCTAGATTTTTCACCACCATATTTTTCATTTTCAGGTGATGTCCTATCAGGCGTATGCTACGTTGGGTTGTGGGATGCGGAAGCATTACGTGGATTTGTTTTGATTCCCCTGTGCGTCTACTTAGTTTTGGGCACCATATTCTTATTTGCTGGTTTTGTGTCACTGTTCCGCATTCGTACAGTTATGAAACATGATGGCACAAAAACTGACAAATTAGAAAAATTAATGATAAGAATTGGCGTTTTTGGGGTTCTTTACACTGTCCCTGCACTTATAGTTATATCGTGTTTGTTCTATGAACAAGCTAATTTTGACAGCTGGATGATTACATGGCATCGTGACATTTGTTCCACACCAGCATACTCCATACCTTGTCCTTTAAAACACAAAGATGTTGAAAGGCCAAAATTTGAAGTTTATATGATAAAGTATCTAATGACAATGATTGTTGGGATAACTTCAAGTTTTTGGATATGGTCTGGAAAAACTCTAGTCTCCTGGCATCAATTTTTAGACAGAATCAAAGGACAAAGGAGTGAAGCTTATGTTTAAAATATGCCTTCCTTTGGCCACATCACAACTAGATAATATCGAAACTGAGACGTATGAAATAATTTTCTTATAAATTGTGGCAGGCATTCTCATAGAACAGTCGTACGGTAAAGTCATTTTTAGTAGGTACCTACTCGAAAATCAGCGTTTATTTTACGTGGTTTAGCAAAGTTACATGTACACCTACTTTTTTAAACTGTAAGTAGTTTTAAATTCATCAGTGCAGTTCATCATAACAAGTGCAGTAGCGAGTTAAGTAATCAGTCAGTAAGGTTAGGTATGTTTAAATTTGTCAGTTGTAAGTAGCGTCCAAACGTAGGCGAGTACTTAAGTTAGGTTTATTTAAAGAACTTTATTACTCATAATAAGAACATTACAGTTCACTTAAATTAATGAGCATAACGTACTAAATTAAATATAAACAAGTTTTATAAGCCAGTAGTTCAATCTTTCTAACAATAACAACATTCACTGCATGCAATGATAACACTAATTGACTCCGATGACTCAAGAAAGAAAATAGATGGGACCTTTGAGATGCTAGTTTAATTTATTTGTATTTTTATTTTGGTTTGTTTTATTTATTCGTACATATTTTTAAGTAAGTACCTATATATTTTTTTAATTTTAATTTGAATGTTGAAATAGATTCACACTCGATAGTTTTTATTTATCGTACATATTTTTAAGTAAGGTCAATGTGGGGAAGTCCGTCTGGGAGGTAAGTCCGTCTAGCGGCAATAACTTCCGTTCTAAAAGGAATGTAGCGGTTACGATTCGATCGGTAAAGCAGATCTGTAAATTACTTTTCAGCTAATTATCATAGATGTCGCTACAAGCATTATCTTAGGAAAAATTTGGCAAACATTTTTTTTGCATATTTGAACTTGAAGTGTAGCGGTGACTTACTTTCGAAATATTTTTTGAAAAAATGAAAATTGAAGGAGTTTTGCCATTTCCTGTTTCTACATAGGAAATTTAATTATCCTGTTTTGTTTTTATTACACTGGATTTGATAAAATCACTTGTTTTAAACAATTTTCTCATCCAAAAAGATTCATAACATTCAAATGTAAAAGTTGGGAAGTCCGTCTAGTAAAAATCGGAAAGTCCGTCTATGACGGAATTCCCTTAATATCAGATATTGTAAACCTTGAGTATAGTGCAGGTTGTTGAAAATCAATTTTTGAACAGCTTTGAGCTTGATATTATTGAAATATGAAGATGAACTTCACGGCGAAATCGCCTTCAGTTCAATTCATTATAATGGGGTCAATTATATACACAATTTATTTATTTAGTTACAGTAAAAAAAAAGTTTACAACCCCTGCTTGCTTGAATATGACGGTCTTGCCCTAAAAATGATAAAATTGGATTATTATCGAAATCTCGACTCTATTTACAATGGATTTAAAACCAAAGTGCCAAGCCATTTGTCGTTATCATCTGAAAGAATTTCTCAAGGGCATTTCCATAGAAGATTCTGATAATAAACCACTAGACGCACTCGTGCGGGAAGTCCGTCTATTTTCAATTTTTTATTTTAAATATCTGTATCTCGAAGCTTATGAAAGTGAATACATTTTCTGCATTGATAAATAAAAAAACATTTCATACTCTATTACCTTCGAGCACATAAATCGGCGTAGAATGCAAACATCAATACTTATTTAATCTCAAAGTGAATATGGATAAAAGTATGTCGGACTTACCCACACTGACCTTATATATTTTTTTAATTTTAATTTGAATGTTGAAATAGTTTCACACTCTTTAACATCATCGGGTAAGTTATTATAAGTTTTGATTCCGTCATTCAATAAGGATCTTTTTCCGTATCCCGTCCTCGGACAGTAGAGTTCAAGTTTATTTGTTTTTCTGAGACAGTATTTATAAGTTTTATTTGTTAATATCAATTCTGTGTGAATTTCTTTAAGTAAGATTTTTTTTTATTAATATGCAAGTTTTGTAGGCATATGTTTGCTTAATATTTAAAATTTCTGTCTTTTCGTATAAAGTGGGTGTATGTATAAGGCGGTCATATTTGAATAAGACTTTGATAACTCTATTCTGTGCAGTTTGTACAGGCTTTAAGTTTGTCTTACAAGCACTCCCCCAAACCTCAATAAGATAATCTAAGTGTGATTTAACTAGTGCGTTATAAAGTAATTTTCTTGTTTTTTGAGGAATGCAAGTAATTCGACGCAAAGAACCTGCAAGAGCCAATCATTTGTTTCTCACCTTTTCTATATGTGGCCGCCATGTGAGTTTATCATGTGAGGATTATACCCAAATATTTTGCTTGATGAGACCTGTTCAGTTTTTCATTATTAAGGGTTAAAGGCGGATGATCTAAATTCTTTTTATTTTTTGCAGCAAATATCATATATGATGTTTTTTTTGTGTTAATTGTCAGTAAGTTGCTTTGACACCAGTTATTGTACCTTATAAGATCCTGTTGAGCCTCAGTGATGATAGCAGAAATGTCATTTCCAAAATAAAACAGACAGGTGTCATCTGCGTATAGAGTTATTTCAGCATTAAGATTTATTTTACTAATATTATTAACGTAAATTGAAAACAGCAAAGGTCCTAATATGGATCCTTGTGGGATTCCGCAGTCGATAGGCTTTGGTGTACTTATACTATCTCCAATTTTAACTATTTGATTCCTTTTTGATAAGTATGATTGTAATACTTTTGATGCAGAGCCTACCACACCAATATTATTAAGCTTTGCTAGTAGAAGTGTATGACTTACAGTGTCGAAGGCTTTTCTTAAATCAATGAATATTCCCAGACAGCAATTTTTTTTATCTATTTCAGTATTTATTTTGGTTACCAGATCAACTACCGCTGAGAGTGTACTTGATTTTGAACGGAAGCCATACTGCTTTTCGAATAAATAATCAATACTTGTTAGATGGTCATTAAGTCATGTGTAGATAACTTTTTCATAAATTTTTGACATTACCGGTAACACTGATATTGGGCGATAATTACCTGGATCTGTGCAAGAACCAGATTTATAAATTGGTGAAACTTTTGCTATTTTTAATGTGTCTGGAAAATAACCAGACTGTAGGCATTGGTTTACGCATATTGTTATTTTGTCAAGTAATAGGTCTTCTAAACATTTTAAAACCTTAGTGTTTATACCATCAATTCCTGTACTACAATCTACGTCTAATTCTTTAATTATTATTTTTATTTCATCTTTATTGCATGGTTTTAAATCAGACAACTGAGAACTAGGACTTTCTGTTGTGTTATACGTCATGGTGTAAAAGTTTTTATCTAAATGATTCTTAGGTATTTTATTTGCTAACTCGGTGCCTATAGAAACAAAGAAATTATTAAATTGTTCGCATATCTCAAAGTTAACAGTTATTGTTTTGTTATCTATAATTAGTTTTGGTGGTTGAGTGTCTAAAGTGATTTTGTTATTGGCTAATGTATTAATAAGGTTCCACATCTTTTTTGGGTCATCAGAGCAGTTTTGAAAACGGTTTTCATAGTATTCATTCTTAACTTTTTTAATCAGTTTCTGTGTTTCAGTTTTTGATTTTGTATATGATAGTAGTGTTTCATTGTCTTCTGGATTTTTTTCTAAGTCTTCTCCATAGTATGTTCCTCTGGTAAATGCTGTCCATTACGTCTTTATTGATCCAGTCCTTCTGTGGTAGTTCAAAATTTTCATTTTATTCTTTTTATGTAGTTGAATTTGTGTTTGTAAATTTTTTTCTAGATCATTGTAGTCCTTTATATCTTCTAAAAGTTTAGTTTCCTTAATGTTCTTATATAACAACGTATAGTCTATTGCTTCATATTTTTTTCGTTCCAGGGTTTTGATTTTATGTTTTTTCAACTCAACAAATATCTGCTTGTGGTCAGAGATAGGTGAATCGACGATTGTTGTATTAAAGTTGCCGTTCCGAAATAATTTTAAATACTAAAAAATTAACACCCGTCTGCGGCCGCAGTACAAATTTATGATGCTGTACTAAACTAGCCCGTCTACATGCCGATGTATCTAGCCGATGTCGCAACTTAACTTGCTAATGCTTCTGTACTTGTTGAAGTGTAAATCGGGCTTAACTCGCTACTGTACTTGTAGTGTAAATCGGGCTAAACTCGCTACTGTACTTGTTGTAGTGTAAATCGGGCTTAACTCGCTACTGTACTTGTTGTAGTGTAAATCGGGCTGAACTCGCTACTGTACTTGTTGTAGTGTAAATCGGGCTTAACTCGCTACTGTACTTGTTGTAGTGTAAATCGGGCTGAACTCGCTACTGTACTTGTAGTGTAAATCGGGCTAAACTCGCTACTGTACTTGTTGTAGTGTAAATCGGGCTTAACTCGCTACTGTACTTGTTTTAGTGTAAATCGGGCTTAACTCGCTACTGTACTTGTTGTAGTGTAAATCGGGCTGAACTCGCTACTGTACTTGTTGTAGTGTAAATCGGGCTTAACTCGCTTATGTACTTGTTGAAGTGTAAATAGAGCTTTAATTAAAAGTGTAAATCGGTTTTAGACGATTTCTGATATCTGATATAAGGTTATTTCCAGGGATCTCGTAAATTACCTACGGGTCGTATTATGATGAGAATTTGAAGGAGTACTTATTCGTGGCAATTTGTCGAAATTACTTTATGATTGACTTATTTCGACAAGACAAGTTGCCACGAATACTTACTCCTTCAAATTCTCATCTTTGACTGATCCGTAGCTCAGTTGGCAGTGATGTGGACTGAGATGCGTGTGCACCTGGGTTCGATTTCCGGCGGGGCGAACATTGTTATGATGAATATCGATGTTTGTTTCCGGTCTGGGTGTAATGTTCGTCTCTGTATATGTTTCGGGCACCCTAGATACAAGTTCTTTCTAGTTAGGGGCTCCGAGTGTGATGCATTATTATTTATTATCTTCATACGACGCGTAATTTACTATATCCCTGGGAATTTAAGCCCTTTAATTCGGCGCAGTAAAAACTCGGATTTTTTACAAAACTACAAGTTGGACCAATTCTGCTATAATTTAACAACATTCGAAGAAGCTCTGTGCCCTGTGCCAAGTTTCATCAGAATATGATGTAAACAGCCTTTAAGTTTTTTTTTTGCAAGCGTTCGTCCAGCTCAATCTGTTTTTCATTAAAAAATTACTCCTTAAGTATTCAACGACAAATTCTGAAATTTCACCGACATTTAGGGGGTTTAATCCATCTATCAGAAATCGTCTAGGACACAACATTATGCTAGCCGAACGTATACACTACCATGATGTATGTGTCGCGTGGCCATATCGTAAAATTGGCCATTTCGTGATATGGCCGGCCATTTCATGAAATGTGAACTTTTCATGAAATGGCCAATAGGTATTCGTTGGCCAGATCCTTAAAATCTCAACGTTTAACGATTTTGCCAAGTGATCGTATGACTATTTCATGAAAAGGCCAATCGTTAGCGATCATATCGTTGAATAGTTAAAACTGTCTCCGCTAGTGGTTTACAATAATAAAATGAAAAAATCGAATTTAAGTGAGGAAAAAGACGATAAAAGTACAGAACAACTGATTCGAAGATTTGTGAATTTTATTATTTTTTAAAGGTCCGTTTTTAAATCATACTATTTGCTCGAATTATAGAAAAATAACATTTAAGGCTGACAAATAAGTACTTATAGTAAATTTTTATGAAGTATTAAATAGTAAATAGTTTGTATGTAAATATTTCTTTAAGTTAAGTTTTTGTACAGATAGCAGTACAATACAATACAATAATAATTTTGTATAAAAATAATAATAAAAAAAAAACCTGAAAGTGCGTAACACTATGTGTCCGGGGAAGTAGAGTCCGCGCCAGCTGTCTGCGCGCGACTGGGGGCAGGGAGAAGGTAAATCACTAACTGGGGGCGCCACGGTATAACGTATTTCATTTCACGTATACTTCACCGAGACTTCACCCGACATTTAAAACAAATTCCCATTTGACTGACAGATTCTTAACTGGTTCATATTTTTACCGCGCGCAACTTTAGCTTCGCTGGCACGCACTCGAGCTAATAAACTTATAATAACAAAATTTTAAGGGTATAGTGTAATGTATGGTATGGTCAATTTCATCGACGAAAACATATGATGGGTCGCTGCCTCACTTTTTTTTTCTTGCGAATGTCGACCCCGCCAACGTTGTCGACCCCGCCTAGTACCATGGAACAATTATATTGTCCATGCTAGTATGTACTTAAAAATGCAAGATTAAAGATCTAAGGCTCACAGAAGCTTAATTTGGTTAGGTCTTGATCGAGGGATGAGTAGGTAGGCTACCTAAGTTACTTACAAAATAATTAAGTAGGTATTGATTGACTTAATATTTTAATAAAAGTAGGTTAAATTCAAAACTTTTGTTAAAAAGCGCAGGGGGTCTTTTTGGTAGTTAATAATTTTTGATGTAATATAGACGTAGAGAAGTACTGCTAGTACAGTGGCGGACACGATCGGCGTAACACTTCCGGTTTTTCTGTATTGCAAAATAGCTCTTGTTCTTTGGTTTTACAGTCTAGGGCTGACGAAACCATATACAAATCTGTTACGGCCTCCTAGTCCTTGACTGTACATACCATTTTGTGTTGTACACGGAAAACTTTTTGTAGATGACGCTCTATGTTCGACCCATAACAAACAAGTGAAATACAATAACAAGGCATTATTTTGTGTTTTTCGACGTTATTTTACACTGTGTTGTATTCTATCGTATGAAACGTAGAAGAAAACATAGTAAAGTTTCAAGAAGAAATAAATGAATAAGAAGGCTTTTTACGTGGCAAAAACGCGAACTTCGTGAGCAGGTAAACAATGGGTTAACTTAAGTTAATGTTACATAGGACTATTTGCCTGTCATTATCTCAAGTTCACATTTAATTACTAGGGTGTATCTACACAAATTTATACGAATAGACCATTTTAAATGACTTTTGCAAGTAAAACAAAATATAACCTAAAAACAATCAAAGGTCATCTGAAGATTAACGATTAAGTCATATCGACTAAACAGCGATAAGATGTATAATTAAGAACAAACGTGTAGTAAAACTAATACTTCGGTAGTTGAAATCTTCAAAATGCCTAAAACATATCCTCCATCCGTTCGGTTTCTTAGAAGTCCTTTAACCTCATAGCTTCCTAGCCGGGAATTGTTAGGAAACATAAGATTTTCATTTTCCTTACACCCAACAGCTACATAGTGCGTTCTGTTGATAAATAATTGGACTACCAATGCAAATCACATACAAAACTTTGTTTGTTATGGGTCGACCGTACAAACGACACTAGCGGGATAAATTGGCAGTTTTCTTCCCCATTTTCCTTACATGGTATGGCGGCAGACAACAAAAAAAAACTTTTTTTTGTGATAACCTTAAAAAAAAGGAGATCGGCAGGGCAGGGTGTGGCGCGAAATAAAAAAAAAACGCGTTTTTTATTTAGTCTGGCGAAAGTATTCGTTTTTAATAAAGTTTGAATAACTTCCCCACGCTAAAATAACCGTCTCTCACATTGTTATGTACAGTGGCGGACACGATCGGCGTAACACTTCCGGTTTTTCTGTATTGCAAAATAGCTCTTGTTCTTTGGCAATACAGTCTAGGGCTAACGAAACCATAGACAAATCTGTTACGGCCTCCTAGTCCGTAACTTGGAAAGAAAAGCTGGTTGGTGATGAAGAATGAGGGTGTGTGCCAGGAATTAAGGTGGTCATGTGGAACATCAATAGAAAATACTTTTTTTTCCATTTACAAGATATTTCAATTGAACTTTTTATTAATCAAATAATGAAATTTCTCTAATCCGAATTCTACGACCTGACCCCTTTGGTGTAGATTTACTCAGAAAATAATGTTTGACCCAACTATGCTAGCATTTTGGATAGCTTAGAAGACGTAGATGTTTTTTGCATTTGTTCCCAACGAGTCACACCCCCAAGTGTCACACTGTGACTCGTTAGTAAGAACTTTTCAAAAAAAATCCCAACGAGTAACACTATTACTGGTTGGGATTTTTTTTTCATAATTTAATACTAACGTGTCACACTACGCGATAAACTATTATTTGTCATAGGTATTATTAGTATCTATTATGTTTAAATAGCAATGTTGCTGTGCTCTTATTTTAAAAATAATACTTCTTCTGAAAATCAAATTGCGTTTAATGTTGTTATAAATTTACAAGAAATGTGACTTAAAATATTAATGTCACAGATAATTATCCAATAAACTAAGTCTAATGTCACAGATAATTATCCAATAAACTAACTAACTTACTAAGTTTCCCAGTAATTAAATAAGTCTTGATGTAATTTTTTATTCTACTTATTTCTAACTAACTTAAACTTTGATTAGAATTTTCACGTAAATACTTTTCCAAAAGATAATCATTTTTATTCATAAAAAATAACAGTAAATCAGTAAAAACTCTAGGTCTAAAAAAACTGTTTAAATATTTGCTGACTAAGCATCGTTTAGAATTTTCGCCTAGATATTTTTCAAAATAAAAATCAGCCTCATAAATATATTACAGTTAATCATTGAATTTATACAATAATTATAATATTAGTAAACTTTTTAGTCTAATTCGTAACAAATGTGGAAGAATGAGGCGTCTCCTGGCACAGATATTTTATATCTAAAAGGAGATACCTTGTGTATTGTTATTATGTACTGGTAACAAATAAACTATTTATTATTATTATTATTATTAAATCACAGTAAATATTTTTTTTTTAAACATTATTAAATAATTTAACTCAAGTGCTAAAAAAATTTGTATTTTTACCTGTTTTTTTTTTCGAAAAGAACAATCAGCCTTATAACATATCACAGCAAATCATTGAAAATATACAATAATTTAAATGATTATAATAGTAATAAACTCTAGCGTCTTAAAATTTCCAAAGCATTGCCAACTGTTATTAGACCTTCTATCAACTCCAACTGAATTCTGAATAAATTCATCTTTCAATATAGTTTTTTTCACTTCAGGTAAAAATTCTGGTGAAAATTCAAATTTTTTTAGCACTAGAGTTAAATTATTTAATAATGTTTAAAAAAACCGGATTTACTGTGATTTGTTATGAATAAGACTAAAAAGTTTACTAATATTATAATTATTGTATAAATTCAATGATTAACTGTAATATATTTATAAGGCTGATTATTATTTTGAAAAATATCTAGGCGAAAATTCTAATCGATGCTTAGAGTCAGCAAATATTAAATCAGTTTTTTTAGACCTAGAGTTTTTACTAATTTACTGTTATTTGTTATTAATAAAAATGAATATCTTTTCGAAAAGTATTTAAGTGAAAATACTAATCAAAGATTAAGTTAGTTAGAAATAAGTAGAATAAAAAATTACATCAAGACTTATTTAATTACTGGGAAACTTAGTAAGTAGCTTAGTACCCTTATAATCAAAGTTTATTGGATAATTATCTGTGACATTAATATTTTAAGTCACATTTGTTGTAAATTTATAACAACATTAAACGCAATTTGATTTTCAGAAGAAGTATTATTTTTTAAATAAGAGCACAGCAATATTGCTATTTAAACATAATAGATACTAATAATACCTATGACAAATAATAGTTTATCGCGTAGTGTGACACGTTAGTATTAAATTATGAAAAAAAATCCCAACCAGTAACAGTGTTACTCGTTGGGAATTTTTTTGAAAAGTTCATACTAACGAGTCACAGTGTGACACTTGGGGGTGTGACTCGTTGGGAACAAATGGTTTTTTGAATAATCTGCCGATAAAAATCCTAGGCGATATTCTTAAAACATGCTACTGAAAAAAATACGTTAATTAAAAATAAAATTGCAGTTGAGAGGGCTATAAAACTCATATTGTTAAATGTTTTTTTCAATTTAAGTAAGTATTTTTTAATTAAATAATTTATTTAGGACTAGAGGCTGCCCCGCGGTTTTTCCCGCGCAGATTTATCATAAACACAAAATTCCCGTTTTTTCCCGTTCCCATGGGAATTTCGGGAAATCCTTTCTTAGTGCTTACCTACACTCCCTAAGGAACCTACATGCAAAATTTCAGCCCGCTACGCCCAGTAGTTTCGGCTCTGCGTTGTCTGTCAGTCAGTCAGTAACGGAAGAGTTTTATATATATTGATTTCTTCAGTAGAATTCTTGTGAAAGCCGGACAGACAGACAGATTTACTTTCGCATTTATAACATTAGTATGGATTAAAGTCAATACTTAGTTAACTATTTTGTTACTAACTTAGGTAAGGTAGCCTACCTACTTAACCTTCAATAGAGGAGAGACACGTACGAGTTACTCCTTGTCCAAACGGCGCGAGCTACTTCAGTGCAGCTACTCAGAAGGATGATTAATACGCTAGCTCAAGGCTAGCTCGCACCGTGTAAAACCAGCCATTTTTTGAGCAGGCAGGGTCGACTTTTTCAATAAACAAACGCATAGGTACTTAGGAGGGGGCGAGGCAACGACCCCTCATCAATGATAGCGATTCCCCACCTCACTGCCCCTCATACAATTGGGGATTTTTTTGTGATTACTTACACCCTTAAATTCTATTACTACATCCCCGGACACATTGTATATTACAGTGAATAATTGTTTTTGAAATAATTTTATTTACTCGTCAGTTACTAGGAAGCTAGCAAGTAAGTAAGTAAGTATTGCTAATTTATTTAATTTTTTGTATTTTTTTACTAAGTATTTTGCCATGTATAATAACCTAAATGCATGTTGTTTTTATACACTTATGTATAAGTATGTTAAATAGGTACCTACAATACCTATTGTTTTTAAGAATGTGCGTGTAAAGTGGCGGACTAGGACGGCGTAACACTTCCGGTTTTTCTGTATTGCAAAATAGTTCTTGAAAATGAAAATGAAATAGTAGTTTATTCAACAAGGGTGTAAAGTGATAATAATAAATAAATAATAAATATCTTTATTTTCTTTCTACAATTTGAGCCTTATAGATAAACAGTAAAGGTATGCAGAAATAATAGAAAGTAACAGAAAACATATTTGTTGTCGTGGTTTCTAGTCCCTAAACCAGGCTAAATCTGTATCTTATGTGTAAAATTCAAAGCTGGTCGGATACACTAAAGATGATCACTGTATCATATTAATTGGAGGAAATTTTAGAAATGAGGCCAACTTCAGTGAAGAATTTAATAAGTATATATACTTAAGAAAAAAATTAGAACAAGTGACACACACAACATACATTTGCGGAAGTAATATACTTAGGTAATATATAATTATAAAGTTGAGGTTTTTAATAACATGCTTTATACAAACATCACTTCACATACTTATGCATATATATTTGAAAGTAACTCATTTTTGGATTTTGATATGTGTTCATCAATAACAGGTAAAATTACTACAAAGGGAATGAGGTCTTTATTTAATGATATTAAAAATAGTACGTACTTATCCATCCAATAAATCAGTAAGTATGTAAATTTAACAATTCTCACAAAGAAATCAGTGCGCTAGAATTGTGCTAGAATGCACAATCCAAGAAAACCAGTTTTTTCTTTTACCAGACTCTTAAAATATTACATCAAAATATTTCTAGTCTTATTAACAAAGCAGATAACTGTAAGGATGTAGCTCTTATGTTAGTGAGACACGTGTTTACTAGTTGAATATATGTTTTATTATATCTTACTTAACCTAAGTACATTGGTGGGAGGCAGGTGGGTGGCCGTACCCCACTACACCTCCCCCCTTTTATTAAAAAATATTTAATTATAAAAATACAATATTTTTTTTTCTTATAAAATACATACTTAAACATTTGTTAAAAATTAAAACAAAAATCAAAACATAAAATATTAATTAACAATAAAACACATAATATATACTTTTTATTTTGTCACACTGAGTTGTGATTTTTTTTTATAGTCACATCCCTTTACTTAATAGTTCACATATTTCGTCATTTCTTTTTTTTGACTTTTTGCTCATAATTCATCTCTTTTTTCTCTTTTTTCGTCTTTCATTTATCATTTTTATTCTTCATTATATTTATTTTAATTCACATTTATTTTATTCTCATTATCATTTAATATTTTCATCTCATCTCTTAAAATCTTCATATTTTTAATAACTTTTTATCTTAGTCACATTCATATTTATTTATTTTTTATTCTCATTTACTGATTTTTTTTTATTTTAGCAAACAGCTCATAATCCTTTCATTTATCTTTTTTTTTTATTACTCTTAAAGGTACACATTTTCATTATTTCTTCTTCATAATAGGTACTTCATTTTTCTTCTTTTTATTATTCATTATTTATCTATATTTCACTTTTATTTCTCTTAACAGGCATCTTCTTTTAACATCTCCCACAATGTCCAGCCTCTTTACGAAGTGAATCTTGTTCATCATCATGATCAGAGTAGGATTCCAACTGCCTGTGTGTACGTCTATAATTTTTATCTTTTGCACTGACTTATCAGACTCGCTGAACTAAGTCATCATGCATGCTCATTCATTTCCCTTTCAATAGTCTTTTCCCTACATTCCAATGAATTTTAATTGTAAAGAATTTGCAACATCAGTTGGGTGATCAGACCAACGTCTATTCCAAAACTTCACAACCAAGATTCGCAAACTTTATACTTTTCAAAAACAACCATAACCATGCAACTTAATCATTCGTTTTCCTTTTAGTCATTCGGACTCTTTTAAATCTCCAATCATAAAACTCTTTCATACTGTGTCATGTCCTGTGTTAAGTCATGTCCGATTAAATACAAAAAAATAATAATTAACAATCAATTACAATAAAATAAATTTAACTTTTAAAACAGAATACATACGCATTTCATAATTATATCTATAGTATCTGAATACAATTAAATATTACAAAAAATCTTCCGGATAAAAAATTACTTCTTATTACAAAGTGTCTAAAACTGTACAATGTTATGAAGACATCGCCAGATATGGAATTCTAAAATGCTGACTCTATGGAATGTGCGCTTGGTAGCTGATACTTAATACGTGACCTGATACATTATATGACATGAACAAACGCAATGAAAATAATTTTGGTGTTAAATATTAATAGCAGAACAAAATAAAATTCTAACTTTTAAGCAAAACATTGACAAATTAAAATATACTATAATCATACAAATACAACACATACTTTTTGCTGAATATTATAAAACATTAATAAAACATAAACTAAATATAAAAAAAAAACTGTTTTCAATTAAACCTTATCAGCAAAAGAAATATTCAATTAATAATAAATAAAATTAATGTAAGTAATTATTTAAAAACTTATTTATAATACAAATCCTTATGTAAAAAAACGCCATTAAAAAAAAAAGACTGAAACACTGAATTTAAATATCTTTTAAAAACACAATCACAAAAAATTAAATAAAACTGTCACCGAAGCAGGAGTCTCGCCGAAAAAAAAAACTTCACTGTAGTTATTGTTCCGAATAAGTAATCTGATGATTTTTGCCGAAAAGAGAACACTTGGTAGGTGAATTAAGGGCACATAATTTCTTGTATTATAATATTTAATTTTCTTAATATCTACTTCACTTTTATATTATTTTTATTAACTATTGGTGTCCATTTCACTGTCCAAACGATTTTTTTTCAAATCACTTTTCACATCTTTCCACTCTAACTTTCAGGCCGACCGGCGCTGCCTACTTAGTTGGTGGCAGGCCGGCTGGCAGGGTCGCCATGTAAGGATGTATCTCTTATGTTAGTGCAAAGACGTGCTTACTGGTTGAATATTTGTTTAATTATATCTTACTTAACCTAAGTACATTGGTGGGAGGCAGGTGGGTGGCCGTACCCCACTACATAACTTACAAATCTTTTTGCAAGAATTTAGTAAAAAAAAGTGAACAAATTGATAATAATAATAATAATAACACATCACACTCAGAGCCCCTAACTAGGATGAACCTGTATCTGGGTGAGGCCGCCAATTTTGCCACTTTTTGCTACAATTTTAAGTTTTCCTAAATAACTTTTAATTTTTTAAATTTTTATTTACTTCGGCTATGCTTTCTAGCAAAGCAATCTTTAGGGAAAAAATGGCCGATTAGAAAATGGCTGTAGCTAGCGTAGTTTTATTTTAATTAATTTTTTTGTAAGTGAGTTTTTTTTTTTTCATACAAATTATCTTTGTCCCAAAAACACTTGCTGACGAAATTTACAAAATTATGAAATTTTTTTTGGAGTTAGTAAAAATCTTTCTATGCCTAGCCCAAGTACGATATTTTTATTATCGAATAAAAGGAAGAATTCTATCACAACTCTGTTTATTTAGTTTTTATCAATGTTTGAAACCATGTCCCGAGTTTTTCACTTTTATGTGACGAATTATCTCGAGTTACGTAGCATTTGAATATAATTTGGTTAATTGTAATGATTACTTTGGCAACACTAACGATATTTTTTTTCATAAACCTATTAAAACTCTATGATTTTGAGAATGAATTGATGTCAAAGTGGTGCACACGTGCTTCGTCAGCGAAATTGCAAAACCTTTTTTTTTTTAATTTTAACCTCTGCATATGCTTGTTTTTGATGAATGTTGTATAGTTTCGACAATGCTTATATTATCCGAAAATCTAGGTTTAGGCCTTCTATTCTGTTTACTTTCGAAATGCTGACCAAAAACATGTTGAATTTTTCGCTTTTATGTGACTTTTTCGTTGCTTTTATGTTACTTTTATGTAACCGATAACATTTTTTTTATGTAACGTTACATAAAATGATATAAAGCCATGTGCTCATCGAATTTTGTGTAGGTAAATTTTTATATTAGAATTATTTAAATAACTATTTTTCTTTAACGATTTAGCTATATTTTTAGTAACTCTATTTATTTAGTTGAGAGAACAAGCTCAACTATTAAAATCAATTTGGGTTTGTGGGTCGTTTTGATTTATTTTATTCCTAAAACAACTGTTATTATGTGAATAAAGAAAACCCTATTTAACCATTAAATATGAAAAATAATAGAAATAGATTCGTACTCATTACAATTAAAAAAATATATACTCAAATTATTACCTAAGTTGTGTTCTTAGCTTTACAAAAAAATATGTAACTTTTGCGTTACTTCTGCGTTACCGTTACGTAAAAGTGTGTATGTAACTTTGTCACTAAGTGGCAAAATTGGCGGCCTTACCCATCTAGGGCGCCCGAAACACACACAGAGACGAACATCACACCCAGACCGGAAACAAACATCGATATTCATCTATATACTGGGTGTTTCTGACAAGGCGGTAATAAATCAAAGGAAGCATTCTGCTCACCATAACTAACAACTTTCCCAAAGCAACATGGGTCAAAATCTCAAAAAAAATAACAGCTGTTCCATACATTGGTTCGATCAGCTGACGGGGTCAATGTACAGGACGGCTGATTTTTGTTTTGAGATTTCGACCCATGTTGCTTTGGGAAAGTTGTTAGGTATGGTGAGCAGAATCCCTCCTTTGATTTATTACCGCCTTGTCAGAAACACCCTGTATATAAAATCCAAATACCACTGATCTACTCACTCACTCACTCATCATCGCCCAGCCGAAACCGCTGAAGATAGAAAGATGAAATTTGGACAGTAGCTTCTTTACGTGACGGCACCCACTAAGACGGGATTTTGGGATAACTTAACCGGGACGCCGTATACAGGGTGTAACAGTTTGTATGAAACTCCTAAGCTGCTGGGTTTAGAAAGTTGAAATTTACACTGTATATTGTCATTGCATTACGAACATCATAAATGGTTTTAGTTTTTTTATATCTTGTCCCTGAGTTCTTATACAGGGTGAAATATGATTTTTGCTAAAATCTAAACTAATTACACTAGAGACTTGAAATTTTCAAAATAAGGTCCTTTTTATATGAGAACATGAAATATGATATCAAAACTGCGTTCATTAGTCCTGTAAGCCATGATACAGGGTGTTAAAGTTTGTATGAAAAACCGAAACCGCTCCTTATTTTGCTTAAAAATTGAAATGGATGATGTTTCTAGGTTATAAGGGTCGCTAATTACACAAAAAACATCAATTTCGAAATCCAAGATGGCGGAAATAAATTTGTATTAAAAATCGATATGGGTGGCGTTTTCTAGGTTTTTAGGGGCGCTGATTGCGAAATTATTTGTGGGTGTGCTGATTATGGGTGCCTACGTCTCACAAAGACGGGATATGGGGATAACTTCACTGTGCCGCCGTATACAGGATGTAAAAGTTTGTATCAGACTCTAAACTACTGCGATTAAAAAGTTGAAATTTACGCTGAAGATTCTCTTTACATTACAAACCTCATAAATGGTTTTTTTTTTATATTTTGCCCCTAAATTCAGGGTAAAACAGGTTTTTTTGCTAAAATCTAAAGAAATGAATGACACTATCATTCAAAATAAGCTCCTCATAATACTTAAACTTTAAATATGATATTATAACTGTGTTTATTAGTCCTGGAGTCCTTGATACAATATGTATGGCGAACATAGGTTTCCTTATAAAGTTATATGGAAGGTGTGTGCAAAGTTTTTGCGGGTGCTGATACAGAGTGTAACAGTTTGTATGAAAAAAGTGATGTTAGTAAACTGGATAAGGGTCGCGCAAGAAAGGTAATTATGGCAACCTGTAGTGGAGGCAAATGTACAGCAATGAACGACAATCAGTTGGGACGACGATGATAATGAATCTGAGTAGACCTAATTAGGGTACAATAGAACTGGATTTTTAGTGAAGCTTCTGAGCTTAGCCGCAGAGATGAAGCATATAGGTTAGTTTTTAATTTTTAGTAAAGCCTCAGAGCTTAGCCTCAGAGATGAAGGATATAGGTTAGTTTGTTTATACAATACAGGGTGACATTAATGAAAGATATCCTGAAATGGAAAAGGGAACATCCTCAGAGTAAGTAAACCGCCGCTAGGAACATCATTGTATTTAAGTTTTCAGCCCAAACATCTCAAGATAGAAACGTAAGGAATATAAGTCTAGCAAAGCATGAATTCGTGAAGATACTACGGGAACTGGAAAAACCAAATTTTAATAATGTAAAGGCAAACTGCTTTTTTATGATTTCTTTAGGGCTTTGGTGCGATTAAAAATAATTTCCCTATATTTCTGAGAAACAAATCAACCAGTTATTTACTTTTATTATAAAAAGCGCTTGCAAAGCTGCGGGCGGAAAGCTAGTCATATCAATATTCATCCCGCCCAGGAATCGAACCCGGGTGCTCACGCTTACTCAGTCCACATCACTGCCAACTGAGCTACGGGGCAGTCAACAGAATATTTTATGTAATAAACTGAACACAACATGTCTGAAGGTAAGGAGTTATTGTCAATTTCAAACTTTAAACTAGCATCCAGTTTTTGTAGAAAAGAAAGAAAAGGTGGAGCCTCTATTCTGGTTCGTGATATCCATGACTTTAAAAAATTTACACCAACAACACCGAAATCCGACGACGAACCAAAGTTACTGATGTCGGAAAAAGAATAACGGGTATGAGGTGGAGGTGGGCGGGACACTTGGCCAGGCGTAAAGATGGCAGGTGGACGACAGCGGTCACAGAGTGGTGGCCTAGAGACGGACGACGTGGAGTAGGCAGACCACCAGCCCGATGGTCTGACGACATAGTGAAGGTCGCCGGTAGGCAGTGGATCAGACTGGCGCAGGACCGTGGTGCATGGCGTGCGAGAGAAGAGGCCTATGTCCAGCAGTGGGCTCTTACAGGCTGATGATGATGATGATGAATAGATGTTTCTGTTGCAGGTATCTTTGAGACATGTATTAATGAACTTTCCGACCATAATCTGATTATTGTTTGCATTTACCGGACCGGATCCCAGGACAAAATAAATATAATAGTACCTAATTTAAAAAAACATGAAATGTTAAATATATTTTATCAAAAGTTAGATATAGATGTTAAAAAAATGAATATAGTATGCAAAAACAAAAAAAAATTAATATGTGGTGATTTCAACATTGATTTAATCAAAATGTACACACTAGCAAAAATCATATAAACAAGTTTCTTGAATACAATATGAACCGACAAGGCTCTCTAGTAATATACTTACTTGCATAGACAATTTTGCACACAACATCAAAAGGTGCACCAGCACAGTGAGTTGTATGTTGTTGTTGCACGTATAGAGACGCTCGCTCTCACTGAACTATTATTACTAGCGTATGGAAACGACAACCCCGAACTGGTTCTTGCGCAGTGCATATTTTTTTATTACCAAGTCATAAATTATATGCAATAAATTAAATTAAGTTTCGTAGGTTTAATAGCTGTGTTTGAGCTGACGCGAGCGTCTCTATACGTAGGTAGTAATTACAACTCACTGCTCGCTCTAACAAAAATCGTGTCCGCCTTTTCCCCTCCCTCTTTCTCTCGCGTCTTAAAGATTATGATAGTGCAGAAGTGCACAGCTCAAACAGCTATTAAACCTACGAAACTTAATTTGATTTGATGACGATTGATAATTATGACTTGGTAATAAAAAAAATATAAATTGAAGAAGTAAAAGAAAATAAATTATTTTGTTATTAAAATAAAATTTGTTCCAAAATGAAATTGCTTAAAAATTAATTATTTAAATAAATGAAAATCCATAAATGTCATATACCTAGCATTAACTATACCAATATTATAAAGAGGGAAGATTTGTTTGTTTGTAACGAAAAGGCTCCGGAAATACTGAACCGATTTGAAAAATTCTTTCACTGGTAGGAAGCTACATTAACCCCGAGTGTCATAGGCTATATTAGATTTTCAAAAAAATTAGGGATCCTTACCTAAACTTAAATAATGTAACCCAAGGTGCAATATTTTTTCCGTTGTTTAAATATTTTGACAGGTGGTTTGTTGTTGTTGTTTGTTTTTTATTCGGCCATTCTGGGCAGTCAAAAGAACATAGTCTATAGAGCCAAGTCTTTTGTAATATCTTATATTCTATGGCGTAACGAAGTAAGCCGGGAAAGCTCGTACCTAATAAGGTTAATTAACTAAATGTATCAATTAATATATTTTATGCTAGAAACTAAATTTTCGGATTTACTTACTTTAAATCTTTTTTCGAACGTTACAATAAAAAAGTAAAGCTAGGACTGGACAAGGATATTTAATAATCTCCTTTTATCTGCCTAATCCAATATAGGTAAAGTGGATTAGTGTCGAACCTAACTCACTTTCTGGCTTGGTTTTGTAACTCATCAATTGTCTTTAGTAAATAAACATTTTTAAATTATTATAGTGAAGGTGTCTTTCCTGATAAATTAAAACATGCTTTAGTGATACCCTTACATAAAAAAGACAAAACTTTTATGAAAAATTACAGAGCCATTGCACTACTTTCAAATTTTTTAAAAATATTTGCAAAACTTATGTTTAATAGACTTAATGAGTATTTTACTAAAAACAATATCTTTGTTAAAGAACAGAAAGGCTTTCAGAAAAATAAAACAATTAATATGGCTATATATGACTTGTTGAATCCTATTTTAACATTAACAAATATGGATAAGAGAAATGATATATGTGCTCTTTTTATGGACCTTACTAAAGCATTTGATTATGTTGATTATACTATTCTCTTGCACAAGCTAGAAATTCTGTAAATATGTAATGTACTGTAATTTTTTTTCCTATTATTAAATGGTTTTATAATAGGAAAAAATATCAATTCTAACTTATTCAAAATTTTTTTTTTTATAAAATTAGTATTTTTTTTATCGTGAAACGTTAAATAACGTAAAAAGTTAAAATCGTATTTCCTATGACTTTTTTTAGTGGATCCTGATCCTGAAGTTGAAGCTTGTAGTCTATTTTTAGATCATCTTCATACAGAAGTCGGCTGTACACTATTTTATAAATTTCATTAACGTCAGTGCTTTACTTTAAGAAATAGGAAAAACGGGGTCATCATCCTTGATGCACAATAAATTGGTAGCGGACTTTAAGTAAAAACTCTTCTAGGTCCATAATATCCTTGGTAACCACTTTTCGTATTTAAATTAAATTGAAATTTCCACTTCAAAAAAGTATAGTTAGAAACAACAAAAAACCGTCAATAAAAACAATAGCGCATACCAAAAGAAGTTGTAATGTAAAAAAGACACACGACTATGAAATGCCGTGAAAAACAAATAGAGGTCAATATATCAAAATGGCGAGTATGCAACTGCTCACGTACAAATTGTAAAAAGAGTTTTGGGGCGCTTACTCCAATATATACACGATTAGTCCGCATGCGTACTGGCGCTGTACATGAAGGAACCAGATAATTTTTAACGTTACTACGAAATATACGTGAGAATTTGCGTACTGCTCTGTTATCTATGGTAATAACAGATTTTAAAACAGCACTACAATGTATACGTGAGCAGTTGCCTATGCATGCGTACTGGCCTTGTATAGAACGGAAAGACGCCACGCAACAAATAGATGTAGATGGCGCGAGGATTGCAAATGTCCAGGAATATATCTATCTTGGGAATGTGACTATCCAAATAGTCTCCTTCCAGACTCGACAGGGAAAAGAAGTCGAAAGACGTGTCGACAATGCCTGGAGGAGCTATTGGTCAATGAAAGAGCTCATGAAAAGAGGGAGAGACCTTCCGCTGAGCCTCAAACGCAAACTCATGGACATGTGTATCCTCCTAAGGAGCTCAGACTTGGTCTTTGACGGACATCCAAAAGTCCAGACTCGAGGTTTGCCAGAGAAACATGAGCGCAGCATCCTAGGCGTTTGATTAGTGGACAGGGTCCAAAACACCGAACTGCGCTCCAGGACTCAAATTTTAGACGTAGCTCGGAAGGCGATGGAGCTCAAGTGGGACTGGGCCGGCCACGTAGCCCGCATGCAGCCAGACCGTTGGGCCAAACGCACCACCGCGTGGTTCCCAAAAGATGCCGAAAGGCGACGTGGTTGACCTAGGAAGCGGTGGAGCGATGAGCTGGGAGCCCACATTAAGACCTGGTGGGAATGTGCCCAGGATCGGGAGAAGTGGGGAAATGGGAAAGAGGCCTTTGCTCAGCAGTGGGACGATACATGCTGCAAATAATATAATAATAACGGAACAATCCTAAAATTTAAAGCGCTAAAAATGATTTAGGTACACTTTTTTATTACTCGCGTAGGTACATATTCCAACTAGCTAATATCCTTACCAGCTAATAGAAATGTTTGAAATATAATTTTCTAAGAGACTATGCGATGGAGTGCTGAAATAAATTCCTGGAGTTGCCACGGGAACTGAAAAAAACTAAATTTTACTATCGTGAGGCCGTTTTTAATGAGGTATGGGTGCGATCACAAATGATGTACTTACTTACCCAAATTTCTGAGTTGCATATCAACCAGTATTTAACGGTTATAATGAAAAAGTGCGTGCGAAGCTGCGGGCAAAAGCTAGTTCAAAATAAAACAAGTGTTATATTCCAAGAAAAAGTTTTGCATTTAATTTTAAAAAAACTATGTTTTAACTTAGGTACTTACTAAAACTGTGATCCGATTGGATTTATATTGGATTGGATAAATTAAAATGCAGTCCAAACGGATCGCGCGATTCGATAGGACTTTATGATTTCAATTTCGCGATCCGTTTGGACCGAGATCCGTTTTTCGCGATCCGACTGGACGGACCCTTTTTTGTCACCTTATTATAGTTTACGAGCTATCCCGGCTTACTTCGTGACGCCATAGAATATAAGATACTACAAAAGACTTGGCTCTATAGACTATGTTCTTTTGACTGCCCACAATGGCCGAATAAAAAACAAACAAAAACAACAAACCACCTGTCAAAATATGTAAACAACGGAAAAAATATTGCACCTTGGGTTATATTATTTGAGTTTAGGTAAGGATGCCTATTTTTTTTGAAAATCTAATATAGCCTATGACACTCGGGGTGTATGTAGCTTCCTACCAGTGAACGAATTTTTCAAATCGGTTCAGTATTTCCGGAGCCTATTCGTTACATACAAACAAACAAATCTTTCCTCTTTATAATATTGGTATAGATGGTATAGATAAATACGAAGGCATGAGTCTAGATGGCAAAACAATTTGAAGGTTGTGGTAGGGGAGCCCAAGAGGGGATTTCGGGATTTACTAAAGCGCGGCAGATTAATATACAGGAGGATACCTTGTACCCGGTTAAGTACCTCCACAAAACATGAGGCCCTTAAATAAGGCCGCCCGCGAAGGATACAGGATCAGATTAGTAAAAAAAAATTGACCATCAGAAATTCTCGAGCGCGTCAGATTAAGGTAGGGTGAGTTAATTACATCCTAAAAAGTGTATATTCCACTAATCTGACAATTTGTGAGTGACGTAAAGAAAGGGGAGGGCAACAACAAAGTTGTAAAAAAAAACGTTATCTCGACATTCTCGAGCGTAGCTAAATTTTTTTTTATTTTGAAGGAAATAATTCAAGAATAATGAAAAATATATAATCTGACGATTTCCGCAAGCCGAAATAACATAAATTCGTCGATGAAGTTAAATGCGTGCAGCTGCGTGATGCCTACATTTCCTTCTCCGCATTTCTATTCCTCTCTCACTCTTTCTCTATTTATTTATTTGCATGCTTTTTCCTGAGCTTTTCAATTAAGTAATTAAGTTCAATAATTTAAAAAATATATAAAAAAAAAATTGAATGTGTTTTTTTGGAATAACTTTTAAACGGCTTTATCGCTCAACTTTAAAAACTAATTCGCCCTTAAGCTTAAAAAAACACGCCGATCGTCGCTTATCCGTTCAAAATCGATTGATTCGTTCAAGAGATATCATGAACGAAAGAAAACCGAAAAAAGTGTTTGTTTGGGATTACTCCGAAATGATTGGTTCGATCAATTAAAATTGCAAAATTACTTACGACGATGATAAAACTGCGTCAAATGCCGCCAACCGCGTGAAAATTGGTTGATCCATTCATTCATTCGTTATTGCGGTTTGAAAATTCCAAAAATAGTGTTCTATGAAACTTCTATCAGACTTTCGAGCTGGGAGAGCTCAAATGCATAGAAATATTATTTCTTTGAACTTAACGAGCTCAAAATATCACATAAATTATATTTTGAGCTCAAAAATGTCATAAGTGCAATTTTAAGTGCCCAGTAATGGAATTAGCGGGAAGTTTCAGGGATGGCCTTTAAGGTTGTAGGAGAGCTGGCTGATCGCTCAAGCTAGGAGCAGAGTCAGATAGCCAGCTCTCCTACAGTGGTGACCACCGACTAAGAAAAATGACTGAAATAAGCCTACTATCGAAACAGATAGAGAAACTTACACTGGAAATAGAAGAGTTGCGATCAATACAAAACTGGCGTGGTCGCTCACCTTACCGTCGTCGTTACCGATCCCGATCACACTCTAGAAACCATCGATGCCGTGGTAAGCAGCCGGGAGACCCAGATTACCTGTGCCGCTACCACTATAAGTTTGGGGACAAAGCCTTCAGATGCGAATCACCCTGCAGTAAGAAGAAGCCGGAAAACTAGAACCAGCGCCGTCCACGGCGGGCGTCGGTGCTGAATTAATCAACAACCGCCTCTGCGTCACTGACCGTCAAAGTGGTGAACGTTTCCTGGTTGACACAGGCGCCGAAATATCCGTACTCGCACTGAAAAAGAAACGCACGCCTATAGAAGATAGTTTCAAGCTATACGCCGCAAACGGCACGCCCATACCCACTTACGGCGAGAAGACGTTACGTATCAACTTAGGACTTCGCCGCAATTTTTCCTGGAACTTCATAATTGCAGGCACGAAAAAGTCAATACTGGGAGCAGATTTCCTAAAACACCATAAAATACTGGTAGACTTACACCATGGAAGATTGATAGACAGCGTTACAGAATTATCCGTCAAAGCAAATTCTGTAAACACCGACGAACCCTCTATTTACATCGTTAACAAAGCGCATCCGTATCACGACTTACTCGCTGAATTCCCAGACATCCAGCGTCCTCTATGCCTGAAAACTGCACCGAAACATGACGTCACACACCGTATAGAAACAACCGGAAAACCTCTATTTTGCCGACCACGACCTCTACCACCTGAGAAATACAAAGCCGTCAAAGCGGATTTCGAGAACATGGTAGAGATGGGTATATGCCGTCCCTCAAATAGTCCGTGGGCAAGCCCTATACACGTCGTCAAGAAGAGCAATGGCGAGCTTCGCGTGTGTGGAGACTACCGAAGACTCAACTCCGTCACAATTCCAGACCGTTACCCGATGCCTAGAATTCAAGACTTCACCTTCCAGCTGCACGGGAAGACCAGGTACTCGAAGATCGACATCAGAAAGGCGTACTACCAGGTCCCAATGTTTCCAGACGACATTCCGAAAACGGCAGTCACAACGCCATTCGGATTGTTCGAATTTACCGCCATGACGTTCGGACTACGAAATGCGTCACAAACATACAATCGTTTTATGCACCAAGTACTCAGGGGACTAGATTCTTTCGCTTATTCCTTCGTGGACGATATTCTGATCTACTCCAGAGGAGACGAAGACCACAGAGACCACCTACGTCAAGTTTTCGAGCGACTGAACAAGTATGGACTCAGCATCAATACTCAAAAATGCGAATTTGGAAAAGAAACTATAAATTTCCTAGGCTACAAAGTATCATGCGACGGAATACAAGATTCAAAGATTCAAGATTCAAATATTTATTGCTTTCATGTGGTATACAAAAGATGGTACAACTTATTAAAAAGTTCGACACATGACCCAGTAAGGGCACTGCAATATACCTTAAATACTATCTTAAAAATAAAACAGAAATATCTTAAAAAATAACGCAGAGTTTCATATTATGAATTAAATATTGAGAATAAAAATGTAACAAAAAAAAAAAAAAAATAACAATAACAAAACAAAGCTTTCTTTTTAAATTATAATTAGGAACTTCTTACAAATTCTTTACTTTTCCTTATCATCTATAAAATCTTTTAATAAATAAAAACATTTATGATTTAAATATTTATATAATGTATTTTTAAAATGGTTTATGTTATTAATTTGCTTGATATGATCTGGTATTTTATTAAATATTTTTGCTGCCATTAATCGTGGTCCTCTGTTAACTATTTGCAATTTACAGGTATGTGTTGCTAATCTATTTTGAATTCTAAGGTTTGCCGGGCGTGAGTGCTGTGGAAAGTCGTTTAAATTATTTTTCACAAAGATGCATGTTTCATAAATATAAAGGCTCGTTAGGGTTAGTATTTCGTATTTCTTAAAATAATTTTCACAACTTGTCATTACATCTATGTTTGCTATTATTCTAATACATTTTTTTTGTAGTATAAAGAGATCATACAGCCGCTAGACGAGAAAGTAGAAGCCATCTCCAAATACCCGAAACCCATTACCATCGAGGAGCTACGAAGATTCTTGGGAATGCTCAACTTCTACCGAGACTTCTTACCACAACAGGCAGACAAGCAACGGGAGCTCAATAAGTTCCTACACAACACCAAAAAGAAAGACAAAACACCTATCATATGGGACGAAGCCGCCGATCAAGCTTTTGAACAGTTTAGACAGAGCATCATAGAAGCCGCTACATTGACTCATCCGATACCAGGCGCCGAATTAGCCATCATGACAGATGTTTCGGACCGAAATATGGGAGCCGTCCTGCAGCAGAGAACACCAGAAACACAGTGGAATCCTATAGCTTTTTACTCCAAAGCCCTAAGCGACGCACAGAAGCGATATAGCGTGTATGATCGCGACTTATTAGCCATATACACAGCTATCAAGCACTTTAGGAGATATATAGAAGGGATAGACATAACCGTATACACAGACCACAAGCCACTGACGTTCGCTCTCAACAAGCCACCGAGCAATTCCGACATACCGAGAAGAGACAGACAGCTACAGTTCATAAGCGAGTTCTGCAACAAAATCAAATACGTAGAGGGCAAAGACAACTGTGTGGCCGATGCTTTATCAAGAATAAACGAAATTGAATGCCCGAGCGTAATCGACTGCAAAGATCTTTCCGAAAAATAAGAAAAAGATACCGAGTTAAAGGAGCTCTACAATCAAGAAAACATAAAGCTAAAGAAAATTTTCCTCCCTGGACAAGAAAAGCCTATCGTATGCGAAACCTCCACAGACTGCGAGGCCATACCTACCAAAAGCTGAAGCAAGCAAAAGAAGAACAACAGCCTACCACCCTGAGGCAAACGGACAGGTAGAGAGATGGCACCGAACGCTAAAATCTGCTTTAACGGCACGTGGTTGCACAACAAGATGGTTTGATGAACTACCAACAGTCTTGCTTGGTTTGAGAGTCGCGCTGCAAAAACAAACAAACATCAGTCCAGCACTCTACACGTATGGAACAACACTGCGAGTACCTGCCGATATGTTTTTACCATCCGAGATAAAGAAACAAGACAGCGACACTGAGTACGTCCGGCAGCTAACTGAAGCGATGGAAGCAATAAGACCTGAACAGCATAAAAGCTCCAACGCGCAGCGAAAAATATTCGTGCATAAAGATTTACAAACATGCTCGCACGTTTTCTTAAGGATTGACGCTACCCGAAAACCGCTTACACCACCTTATGAAGGACCCTACGAAGTTGTAGAGAGACACGACAAGTACTTCAAGATCAAGTTCGCGAACAGAACGAGCACCGTATCTCTGGACCGACTGAAGCCAGCGTTCCTGAGCTGCGATGAAGAAGACGAGCACACCGACTGCACCAGCACCACTGGCAACGGCAAGATCGCCATAGAACCGAAGGAGCCCACCGTTTCGCGATACGGCCGACCTCAGCGTCGTACCGTACGCTTCACTTAGCGGGGGGTAATATGGCGCATTGTCAGCAATGAGGTTGTGCCAGGAGAAGACTGGCCATTCCATAGCAATCTGAAAAGTGTCACACGAAATTCCAAACTTAAGTTTGAATATTTTCGCTGCGACGTGTGCCGATGTTTTTTCGATTCATTATTATTTTCCAAGCAGTCGAGTCGTTTTGATACCTATGTTCTTTAAATAATTTTGTAAAATATTTTCTGTAAATATAAAATTGAACAGTTGTTTTAAAATCGTTTGGTAATTAGTTAGCGGGGATCGCTCAAGCTAGGAGCAGAGTCAGATAGCCAGCTCTCCTACAAGGTGAACCGTTTTTCTAATTTTTTTTTGTCAGATCAGGCGAATCCCTCTAGATAATCGTCAGATTATGAGACAGTACGTTTAGAACATAAAGATAAACCATATATATCTTAATCTGACGCGCTTGAGTATTTCAAAATGTCGATTTTTTTTTTTGCACATTATGAAAATGGCCTAGAGTTTGCGTCCCATCGAAATCGTCAGATTAGTGAATGAGAGCTTTTTTTATGACGCACTTAGCACTCCCTTAGAAAATCTGACGCGCTCGATTAATTTTTTTTTTATTTCATTTTCAACCCTTACATACAACCACCTGCATCATGCAAAGGATCAGATTAACATACGTACATTATTAAAAATACGTAGGGCATTGATGCTATCAATATCTGACGCGCTCGAGGATGTCCATGCAACAGTTTTTTTTTACATATTTAAAAATCTATAGCCGCTTCCGCCACCGATGTAAAGGTATATATCATGTAACATTTTTTTCTTCTTATCATCTAAGCTTTGCAACCCAATAGGTCTCTACGACGCTCGAGTAAATCCCCATTTAGCATCGTGGGCTCCCCTACTATTGCGAATTGGTAAATTTTTATAAGTTATTTGGGTCTAGTCTTAAAAATGGAAAATTTCAATTAAAAAAAATGATAGGCCACAAGCGGCGGAGCGGTGGCGGCGTGTGTGAACAGTGTTGCGGTGCGGCGGCGGTGTCGTCTGTTTGAGCGTTTTACTTTCTTCCTTTTTGCCTTTCCTTTGGCGTAAAGGTTCCATTAAAAGGTTTTTCAACATGATAGTTGTCTGGTATAATTTAATTATTTTCAATTTTTTTTTGCCAATTAACTTGCAGATATTTATTTAAATATTGTTATACTAAGTATTGAAGTTTCCATGCAAGGCTCATGTGTGTATGTGTACTTCCTTCATTTTACATTAAAAAAATATTGCATTACGTGTAGGTATGTACCAATTTTTCTAAATTTACTAATATACTTACCATGTATTTACGTAATTAAGGAATTTGCTTGTGTGGCGCGCCGACTCAAAATTACTTGGTATACCCTACATTACTTTAAGAACTTAGTAAGTAATTCGATAATTATTTTATGCTTTTCACTTTTTTTTTGGCGGTTTCATTTTTTGATAAAAAGTTTTATTTTATGCTTTTCAGTTCTTTTAGGGTTTTATTATTTTCTTCTCCCACAAGGTGGTCGGTGGTCACACCGCATTAGGTGATCAGATGACATGGTCGACAGGGACGACAAGACCGGTCGGTATGGCGATTTGTGGGGGAGGCCTATATCTAGCAGTGGACGTCTTTCGGCTGAAATGTTTATAATATTATTTCATTTCAAAAGATATTTAAGTAAGTATCCAAAGTTATAATGTAAATACAGAACACGGCAATGTAACCTGTAAGTGCATAAAAGTCCCACTGACCAAAAAGTCACCCCTATTTTCTTACCCTTAGGGTGGGAATTTTATTTTCAATTTTTTATGGGACCCACTTCAAGGTATGTCCTGTCGATTAAAAAAAGAATATTCAAAATTGGACTACTCTGTAAAAAGTTATGCGTGATCATACATTAAATATATATACCTATATATGTGTGTCGAATTGAGTACCTCCTCCTTTTTTTTCGTCGGTCAAAAAGAGATAAATATAATTTTCCCTGGCTAAAGCCTGTCACAGATTACGCAGATGCGATCAGATTTTATCTGCGTAATACAAACTTTTTTATCTGAAGGTACCACACATTACGCAGATGCGGTAATATTACAAGATTATACATTTACTCAAAATCTCTCGGACTGAGCATACTTGTTTTTTGCTAAAGAACGTTTATATAGGATGTTACAATGAGTTTACGTTTACGAAAAGAACTCTGCTTCTGGATTTATTAGACAGCTCGTCAGAAGATGATTCTGATTATGAATGAGTCACATTTCTTTTTTACATAAAAAGAGATCCGCCTTCAACGAACTGAAACAAACATAATCTGAGAACCTCTTTTTCGAAGTCGGTTAAAATAGGTCGGTTAACCTTCTCCTGAACTGAATGTAACAAATACATTTCTGAAAACCGCATCAAAATCGGTTCAGCCAAACGCGAGATAATCGTGGACAAACTTACATACATACATACATACAAATATACATACATACAGGTCAAACTAATAACCTCCTTTTTTGAAGTCGGTTAAAAACATGAAGAATTTTGATAGAACAGCATATAAGTGTATAAACTTTATATATATGCTGTTCTATCAAAATCAATATACAGGGTGTTTCTGACAAGGCAGTAATAAATCAAAGGAGGGATTCTGCTCACCATACCTAACAACTTTCCCAAAGCAACATGGGTCGAAATCTCAAAACAAAAATCAGCCGTCCCGTACATTGACCCCGTCAGCTGATCGAACCAATGTATGGAACAGCTGTTATTTTTTTTAGATTTTGACCCATCTTGCTTTGGGAAAGTTGTTAGTTATGGTGAGCAGAATCCCTCCTATGATTTATTACCGCCTTGTCAGAAACACCCAGTATATAAAACTCTTCCGTTATTGACTGACTAACTGACTGACAGACAACGCAGGGCCTAAACTACTGAGCGTAGCGGGCTGAAATTTTGCACGTGGGTTCCTTGGGGAGTGTAGGTGAGCACTAAGAAAGGATTTCCCGAAATTCTCACGGGAACGGGAAAAAACGGAATGTATGTGGTTATGAGAAATCTGCGCGGGAAAAACCGCGTTGCAGCCTCTAGTTTATATTATAAAGCATAAAAAGGACCGAGGTGAATTTCACATCTTCGAGGATCGATCAAATAACAAATTTACAGCCTATTTCCGAAACCCGAGGGCTACTTCATCATACATCCTGTATTTAGCTGCAGTTAAAATATTATGCGATATTTGTATCGGCAGATGTTATCTGCAAATCTTTCAATTTATATGTCACGGCTCAGATATATTTTACATTATCTGCGTAGTGTGTGGTCGTCCATAGGATAACATAGAAATGTTATAATGTTGAAAGATAATCTGCGCCGATACAGATATCTTATTGTATCTGCGTAGTCTGTGACAGGCTTAAGGGCTCCGATTAAGATTTTAAATTAAACAGATTTTTCTTTACAATAAAAATATTTATTTAGCCCATAATTATATTTTTTTTTTATTAAACCTACATCAGCTATGTATCACAACTGATATTAAAAAAAAAACTCATACCACACTGACATTCTCCCATTCATAAACTTATATTAAAAGTATAATTCAGTACAACAACCACAATAATAACTTATGCTCGTGTGTATTTTCCCCAAATGTGAAGCATGAACACAGAGGCAATAAAGAGCAAGGACATCACTAGCACTGGAACTGGACCTCTGAAACAATTTTTTTTTTATTAGTGTTGTTTTATAATTACAGTAAGGGTTGGGGTTATTTTCTATGCAATTAGGTATTTTTTTGGCAATAGTAAAATCTTGACAATTCACAAAATATATAAAAACTTTTTATCAAAAAATTAAACTGCCGAAAAAACAGAAAAGCATGAAATAATGGGGGTTTTTTTCTATTTAGACTTAATTTAGTAAATTATTAAAGTACTTTTGGTATACCAAGTAATTTTTAGTCGGCGCCACACCACACAAGCAAATTCATTAATTACGTAAAGCGCGATGCGCAGCGGCACACGTTTTTCGGTTATTTCTTTGAATTTCAGGTAATTTAGTGATCTTTATTCGTTGATTCTGTGGCGCCGACTAAAAATTTCTTGGTATACTTACCAAAAGTACTTTAAGAAGTTACTAAATTAAGTCTAAATAGAAAAAAAATCCCATTATTTCATGCTTTTCTGTTTTTTCGGCGGTTTAATTTTTTGATAAAAAAAAATATTTTTTGCTTTTCAGTTTTTTTGGCCCCAGCTAATCACCCTTCACAAGGTGGTCGCACGCACCCCACAAGGTGGCCACACAACCTGGTGAAGGTTGAAAGACTAAACAGGATAAGGGTCCCTCACGACCGGTCGGTCAGGCGATTTGTGAGGGAGGCCTATGTCCAGCAGTGGACGTCTGTCGACTGAGATTATGATTATTTATATTCATCAATATATATAAAACTCTTTCGTTACTGACTGACTGACTGACTGACTGACTGACAGACAACGCAGAGCCGAAACTACTGGGCGTAGAAAGCTGAAATTTGGCCAGAGATGTACAAGATACCTTGAATAAAGTATCTGAATACAAGATACAAATACCTTTTTAAATAAGTATTTCAGATACCAGATGCAAATACCTTTCTTAAATAGTATCTGAAATACAAGATACAAAATACGTATCTTGAAGATACTTTTTTATAGATAAAATACTTTTTACATTACTTTTTTTATGAGTTTTTTTTTAAGAGTAAATCGCGTTCATTTCGTATATTGGACAAACAACATTATACAGTGTGTCCGGGAAAGTTATAACATAATTTTAAGGGTGTATTTATTCTATGATCAATTTTATCGACGAAAACACCCCAAATGTGGGGTCGCGGCCTCACCCCCCCCCCCCTTTTTGTTTCAGCCACTATTAAAAAAAAGTAAAGGCAATACTTGGTTATTTTGTTAGTAACTTAGGTAGCCTAAGTACTTAGCCTTCGATCAAGCATGACCTTAATGAAGCTTCCGTGAGCCTCTGATCTTTAACTGTGAATTTTAAAGTAGGCGGGGTTGACTTTTGCCAAAAAACTTAAAAACATCATTCTGATATGGGGGGGTGAGGCCGCGACCCCTCATATGGGGTGTTTTTGTAGATGAAATTGATCATAGAATACACCCTTAAAATTATGTTATAACTTCCCCGGACACCCTGTATAAAACAAGCTAGCACGCCGAAATTTGTACCGCCCTACAATGTAAGTTTACACAATGTTTGTGTTCGTTTGCATCGAATAGGCTCATAACTACCGGACCGTTTTAATTTTTTCATCTTATGAATCCTACATTATCCCTGATGAACATAATAATAGTATAGAATATTCGCAAAAATTCAAAATAGCACAAGCAATAGTATCAAGTCAATATATATAAAACTCTTCCGTTACTGACTGACTGACTGACTGACAGACAACGCAGAGCCGAAACTACTGGGCGTAGCGGGCTGAAATTTTGCATGTAGGTTCCTTAGGGAGTGTAGGTGAGCAAAATTCCCGAAATTCTCATTGGAACGGGAAAAAACTGGATTTTTGTGTTTATGACAAATCTATGCGAGTGAAACCGCGGGGCAGCTTCTAGTCAATATATATAAAACTCTTCCGTTACTGACTGAATGACTGACTGTCAGACAACGCAGAGCCGAAACTACTGGGCGTAGCGGGCTGAAATTTTGCACGTAGGTTCCTTAGGGAGTGTAGGTGAGCACTAAGAAGGGATTTCCCGAAATTCCCATGGGAACGGGAAAAAAAATGATTTTTGTGTTTATGAGAAATCTTGCGCGTGTGAAACCGCAGGGCAACCTCTAGTATTACATAAAGAAATAAATAAATATTAACATTTACATAATTAAAGCCTATCGCTATTTTGAATTCTTGGGAATATTTTTTATCTATAGTCTATTGAATAGACTCTATCCTATAAGCTTTGTTAATTAATATATCTCCTTCTACTATATATCTATGAAAAAATATCGTGGTTCGTTAGTCTCGCTAAAACTCGAGAACGGCCGGGACGATTTAGTTGATTTTGGTTTTGAACTGTTCGTTCTAGTCAAGGTTTAAAGGTGCGACAATATGGAAAACGGAGGAGAAGTTAGTTAAAACGACATTTATTTTTTTTCATATAAAATTGTGTGTGAGGCACGATACGAAGTTCGCCGGGAAAGCTACTCAGGAATAATTCAGGATTCTAATGTTTTTTTTTAAATATCGGTCTAGTTAGTTATGGACAGAGTTTATTCGATACAAAGAAACATTTTTTTCCTCTGAACAAGAAAAAATTAAAACGCCATGCACAAACACACCCTCATATTCCAATCTAAAAGTATTTTGCAAACAAAGTATCTTCAAGATACTAAGATACCTAACAAAAGTATTTAAATACCAGATACAAAATGCATTTTAAAAAAAGTATCTAGATACAAGATTGAAGATACGTATTTTGTATCTTGTATCTGTATTTAAGATACTTTTATCTTAGATAAGTCACATCTCTGAATTTGGCACATGGGTTCCTTGGGGAGTGTAAGTGAGCTCTAAGAAGGGATTTCCCGAAATTCCCATGGGAACGGGAAAAAACGGGATTTTTGTGCTTATGAGAAATCTGCGCGGGTGAGACCGCGGAGCAGCCTCTAGTATATAAATAAGACTCATAATTACACCTAGCAGTTTCATGTAAATCACACACAAAACGGCAATACAATCTGTAAGTGAACAATAAAGTCATTATTAAAAATATATATATATATATACGCGACGAATTGAGAACCTCCTCCTTTTTGTTTTTTCGTCGGTTAAAAAATAACAGTCTTGAAAGGGCTACACGGCGCGAAACAAGCGCCACTTCCAATAAATAAATAATATCTTCTAAACAATGGCCGAAATCATAAATATGCGTCTTTGACTCCCTAGATAATCTTAAACTTACGATTATACTTCTACTAGCTTTCCGCCCGCAGCTTCGCAAGCGCTTTTTTTTAATAAAAGTAAATAACTGGTTGATTTGTTTCTCAGAAATATAGGGAAATCATTTGTAATCGCACCAAAGCCCTAAAGAAATCATAAAAAAAGCAGTTTGCCATTACAACAGTAAAAATTGATTTTTCCATTTCCCGTAGTATCTTTACGAATTCATGTCTTTGCTCTGCTGCTAGACTTATATTCCTTACGTTTCTATCTTGAGATGTTTGGGCTGAAAACTTAAATACTAATTGTTCCCTTTTCCATTTCAGGTTATCCTTCATTAATGTCACCCTGTATTGTATAAACAAACTAACCTATATGCTTCAACTCTGAGGCCAAGCTTTGAGGCTTCACTAAAAACCCAGTTTTATTGTACCCTAATTAGGTCTACTCAGGTTCATCATCATCGTCGTCCCAACTGATTGTCGTTCATTGCTGTACATTGCCTCCCCTACAGGTTGCCATAATTACCTTTCTTGCGCGACCCTTATCCAGTTTACTAACATCACTTTTTTTTAACCCCCGAACGAAAATTCCGAGAGGGGTGTTATAATTTTAACGTGTGTATCTGTCTGTCTGTCTGTGGCATCGTAGAGCCCAAACGGCTGAACCAATTTTCGTTTAGTTTTTTTTGTATCATAGATAATTTCAGGCTGAGTGTTCTTAACCATGTCTGATGAAGATCTGATCAGCCGTTTGAAGATGATCAGCTCTTGAATAATGGATGAGAGGATCTAACTAGCTTCCTTATGTCCGATCAATTTGAAATTTGGTACCATGTTACATCTATGATATTAAAAGTATATGGTAACGCAACCATGATCTTTTTAAGATGATAAGCTCTAGTTCTAGTTTAGTTGATGAGGGGTCTGACTGGGTCGGTGGTTTTTAAATTTTTTCATTTGAGTTATTTCATACAAACTGTTACACTCTGTATCAGCAAAAACTTTGAAAACACCTACCATATTACTTTATAAGAAAACCTAATGTTAGCCATACATATTGTATCAAGGACTCCAGGGCTAATAAACACAGTTATAATAGCTTATTTTGAAAATTTTAAGATAGTGTCATTTCTTTAGAATTTAGCAAAAAAACCTGTTTTACCCTGAACTCAGGGGCAAAATCATAAAAAAATAAAACCTGGTTTGTAATGTAAAGAGAATCTTTAGCGTAAATTTCAACTTTCTAATCGCAGCAGTTTAGAGTCTGATACAAACTGTTACATCCTGTATACGGCGGCTCAGTGAAGTTATCCCCATATCCCGTCTTTGTGAGACGTAGGCACCCAGAATCAGCACACCCACAAATGATTTCGCAATCATACATACATAATAATATCACGCCTTTTATTCCCCGAAGGGTTAGGCAGGGGTACCAGCTCAAGGGCCGGACCCACGTTTAGCCGATTTCGCAATCAGCGCCCCCTAAAACCTAGAAAACGCCATCCATTTCGATTTTTAATACAAATTTATTTCCGCCATCTTGAATTTCAAAATCGTTATATTTTTGTGTAATAAGATGGTAATTAGCGACCCTCATAACCTAGCAACATCACCCATTTCAATTTTTAAGCAAAATAAGGAGCGGTATCAGTTTTTCATACAAGCTTTAACACCCTGTATCATGGCTTACAGGACTAATTAACGCAGTTTTTAAATCATATTTCATGTTGTTATATAAAAAGACCTTATTTTGATAATTTCAAATCTCTAGTGTAATTAGTTTAGATTTTAGCAAAAATCATATTTCACCCTGTATAAGAACTCAGGGGCAAGATATTAAAAAAACTAAAACCATTTATGATGTTTGTATTGTAATACAATGACAATATTCAGTGTTACCCAGCCAGCAGTTTAGGAGTTTCATACAAACTGTTACACCCTGTATACGGCGTCCCGGTTAAGTTATCCCAAAATCCCGTCTTAGTGGGTGCCTACGTCACGTAAGGAAGCTAATGCCATGCATGTTAAAACAACAACTCCTAACCTAAGAGCTCACTCAGCCATTGCCAGTCACCAGGTTTAAGTGCAACTTGGGCCATATTTAAAAAAAAAACGCCAATATTGATGTTTTATAAAAAATTTACCGTGAAAAACTACATTAAACTACTACTACTAGTCACTAGAATGACTTGAGTTGATATTTCACTCAAGTCACTTGAGTTGTTTCGAGTCACTTAATGACGAGTGTGAATATTTTCCTACTCGATTTGATCGCAAAGGAAATTTACTTGAGTCAAATGCGACTCGAGTCACATCACTACTTTTGCCTCAAATGGTCAATTCCAAGATTTTAAACTACAGAAACTTACACTTTAATACCAGGCGAGTCATCAGTGTAGAATCTCCACATACCGCCGGTGCCAGCTCCAGTGGTGCGAGTTCTGGCCGCTGTAGTTGTAGTAGTTTTGCGTTGGCGGACTGTAGTGCCACTAGCCGACCTCGGAGCAGCGGTAGCTTTGCTCGGGGAGCGGCTGCCAGACCCCACTAAAGTAGAGCTCGGTGCTGGTGGCTGAAAATTTAATTATTATAATTTCGGAACACGTATTACGATGGTCTGTAAGTAGGTAGGTAGGTACCTAGTAAAACGATCCAACATTGGTAGCTAAAGGGTCGGTGGGTCGTTTTAAAGCAATAATAATTGTAAAAAGGCTTACCATTTTTTAACACAACACTTAAAACAACTACAGAAATATAGGTATTACAGGCGAATATGTTCAGAAAGTTTGTTGAAAACGAATTTGTTATGTGAAAAGATGTGAGATCAACGCAACGCAAGCAAAGCAAACTGCAACGCGTCCGCAAAACTTGACACGTCGGCTCTTTGTGTTGCCAACGCACAAGTTGTGCGTTGGCAACACAAAGAGTGTGCGGCACAACCTCAGAGTAAGGGTGTTTCCTCAAGAAGCGATATCGCTCGCTCGATAAAACTTCGATAGCCAATATGAATCGCTCGTACATCCGAATGATGCAATTCTGTATCGTCGCGATATCGAGCCCAGTCCCGTATGTAGTGGGGGCTGGGCAGGCCCGAGCCCCGGGCGCCAAGATCAGGGGGGCGCCAAATTCACACTACAGAAGAATCAAATCATGTGTTTGATGTGTAAAATCAGCGAGCGCTCTAGCGCAGCGTAGGTAAGGTTAGCGCTCCAGCGCGACGCTATAGTGCCGTTATTTTGACAATCCTGGGTGACAAAGCATTTGAGTGAATTTTTAGCGAAATCCATCGAGTCAAAGAATATATTATCCTGGCCCGTTTCTTGGCACTAATGGATGGTCTGACATGACTGTTTTGACATATTAATGCGGAAAAATGTATTGAGATGATTTCAAAAGAGGTCAAAAGTGACAGAAAAAATCGACAAATGGTCGGTCATGCTACGGCCGCCGATAGGTGAAATTATACACATAAAAAAGGTAAAATTTAATATAACTTGGCAGGGGGGGGCGCCATTTTTCAGTTTTGCCCCGCCTAAAAAAAATTGGAGATCCGGGGCTGTATCGAGCGCGCTGTTTGTCAGACGAAAACGTCAACGAAAACACTTTTGGGTACCTACATCCATACATAGAAAAAAAAACCTAGACACAACATATAAATAGAAAAAAATATATTTTTACCTTTGCATCGAATAGGCTCCAAAACTACTGAACCGATTTGAAAAATTATTTGACTGTTGTTAAGCCATTATTCCTTTTTTTTAAATGTGCTATACTAGCGCCACTTTGATAAATAATTAATATCTTATAAACCATGGCTGAAATAAAAAATATGTGTCTTTGACTCCCTAGATAATCTTGGTAATGATCTTAGAAATATTATTTTATTTGCCTTAAGTGGCAACTTTAGTTTCATAAAATAATGAAACTAAAGTAGCCACTTTAGGCAATAAACGGTTTATTCCTTAGATTATGAACCTGAAAGCTACACACAATAGGACCTTAAAAACCTCTTAGCCAAGGAGGCCTTAGGAGTCATCGACCCATATTTTGACTTTTGCCATGGTTTAGAAAATATACATTTTTTTCGGAAGTGGCGCTAGTTTCGCACCGTGTAAGCCCTTAAACTAAAAAAAAGTCGAAAAGTATTGATCTTAGTTATCGAATGTACTAATACGATATGTAAGAATATGTAAAACTAGTCGACCCAGCGAACTTCGTACCGCCTAACTAATTAATATTTTGTGCATATATTATACTTATAAACCTTCCTCTTGAATCACTCTATCTATTTAAAAAAACCGCATCAAAATCCGTTGCATATTTAAAAAGATCTAAGCATACATAGGGACAGACGCGGGAAACGACTTCATTTTATACTATGTATTGATAAGATAAGATAATGTAAGATAGGATATGGTAAAATAACGTTAGACAGGGTAGGTTATGATTATAGAGGCACAGATGTTTTTAAACATCTTGAACAAATTTTAAAATTGTAATCTGCTCCTCCGTCAATCCAAAACTACATCCAAAATAAACATATTTGATTACCCGGTAAGTACACAAAGTTCGAGCAGGAGCAGGCAACTGAATTGCTTATCGATTTTTGCGTATTTGACGTCGCTTGCAGGTCGAATCGATGTCGAGCGCTCGACCTGCCTTCATACTATTCAATCTGTATCGCGCGTCATGTGAATGAACGTGCGATTCGATATCGAGCGATCGTGTGATCGATATCGTTCGCTCATGAGGACACACACGCGATTCTCCATATTATTTGTTAGGACTCGCGACGTTTTCGATATCGCACCGATATCGCCTATCGACGCAATTCTGTATCGAATCGCTGCATGAGGAAACACGCTAAGGCTACGAACGCACAGGCGGTTTTTTTCCGCGCGGATTTTATGTAACATATTGAATCCTATGGAAGTGTACCAGCGGATAAAAACCAGTTCTAAACGACGACGATCTGCTACTACCAGCTTGGCAGTTTAAAATTTCAGCTAACTTATTCCATAAATGTTTCGCTTTTTCCCGTCCTTCCTTTGACTTAACTCTACCAAGAGCCAAGTCCTTATGTGCCTCCATAAATTCAACTATCAATTGATGTTGACGAATTGTCACTGGTTTGGCCATTTTAGGTAAATTCTGCTGAATCCAATCTAATTATCACGTTACGAAATTTAAAAGTTTAATACGACGTTAGAACTATTTTCAAAGTTTTACACAGTAAACGCAGTTTTACGCATTCACTAACTCGAACACAATCGACAGCATGACAAATCGATTCCAAGTTTTGCTTTTCAACTTTTTGTTTAGAAACATTTCATTAAGGTGTCATAACTTCGACTAGGTTTTCATTACCGAAAGACTTGATTTTTTTTTTTTAAACTTAATTTATCCCTGAGATTTATCCTCAGGATTTATCCCACAGGGAAAGGCAATGGCACTAAGCCGTACAGCCTTGTACGAAAGACTTCTCACCTGCCTCCCCTTTTTTTACCATAGACAAGGCAATAGCAGGCACAGACTGAACTTTTCTAAATTGTTTGAACGGTTGTAGAACGATTGTTGAACGGTTGTTGATCGTAACGACGCCGTCCTATTTCCACTCTAAAAAAGATTAGTGTAATACCATTTTTGAATAGGGTAGAAGTCGAACGATCAGCAGTCGTTACGAGGTCGTAACGGCCCGAAAAAATATGGGAATCAGTCTGCTGCTTCTACAACTTAACTAGGTACCTACTAGAGTTTTATTTAGCACCAACACTCGCTAAAATTAACAATTTTAACGTTGTGTTTGAAATTGAAATCTTAAATACTAATCTCTACAACTAACATGCAGTTGACAGTTTACATAATAATTTTGTAAGAAAAACAGGTTCATTAAACACATTATTAAAAAAAAACACATACCTATGTCAAAAAACGTCATAATCATACAAACACTTGTCTAATAAATATTTTTTTAGTTTATTTTTGAAACTGCTGTGGGTAATAAGAAGTTTGAGATCTGTGGGCAATTTGTTAAAAAATATGCGAGCTTGATATCGCGCTGAGTGCGCCACAACCTGTAACGTAGCCCTATCGTGTCTTTCCTCCTAGAACTTTCTCTAATCTCTCTATCTTCTTTGAGAAAGTTCTAGGAGGAAAGACATTAAGTCAAACGATAGAGCTACGTTGTGAAGATAAGACACCAAATGAAATGTTTTCATACAAAAAAGTGAAATAGAAAACTTAGAATCGATTTGACATGATGTCGATCGTGTTTCAATCAGAGCAAGAACTTTGGAAATAGTTACCTATACCTACCTACCTATACCTAGTTATTGGACTTAGTAAAGAGAGCGCGTTAGAGCGCGGGAAACTTCGAACGAGGTTTTGTTTTATGGAAATATTATCATAGCTAGGTATTTTATTTTATTTGGTACATACCTCAAGTATTACATTACCGTTTACTGTGTGTGACCCTTAGTTTTCTTTGTAGGTTGCGAATTGGTTAATTTTTAGAAAAACGTCGTCCCTCTCGGTATGGCGAAAAAAAAAAAAAAAAAATCGCGTTTTTTACAATGTGATGGTTTCTTATTTCTTACATAAGCGAATTCATTAAAACTTTATTAAATTCTTTCGCCAGAGTAAATAAAAAACGCGAAAAATTTTTTTTTTCGCGCCATACCGAGAGGCCACCACCTTCAAGTTTCAAGTTCAAGTTAGGGCTCAAGTCTTAAAGATTGAACATTATAAAATATATTTAGTGTAAGCTAGTATTTTTAAGTTTTTAATTTTTTTTGCTGCGCCCTTATTATGAATGTTTTGTACATCTTAACTGTGTAAATTATTTCATAAGAGCATTAAATAAATCTTATCTTATCTTAAAAATCCTTAAAAAATAAAAGGGCCCAGGGAGGCAAATTTCTTAACTGGAAGCGATTGACTCGTAATTGTCTTGTTCTTTTTGGCGACTTCGTTAACCATTGCTGTTTTCTTTGGGCGTGTAACAGAAATCACATTTGTTAAAGCGGCAATGGTTAACGAAGTCGCTAACAAGTCAATTGTGAGTCGATCGTTTTTAGTTAAGAGATTTGCCTCCCAGGTCATATATTTGGGGTAGAAATAGCAAAGGGTCACCACTGTCCCCTATTTACGTATATCCACTCATCTGTCATGCACTCTAGTGGAAATTTTAGTGGTTTCAGAGGGGGACATATTTTTGTTAGTGGTTTTCTGGTGGTTTGAGGAGCCTTATCTGGTGGATTGCTATTTCAACCGTTGGCAACACTGCGCCTCGTTCTTCCCATAAATTGGGAAAGGTCTTCTACGAGCCTAGACCTTTGTCAGGCGTTTCGATTTTATTTTTTTATTTTAAGGATTGAGTGACACGCATTGTGGCGAACGCGCACCGAAAGACGCAGAGTAGGCAGACCCTTCACAAGGTGGTCAGAAGACCGCTGTACACTGCGGAATTACTCTGGATGAGAGTCACTCGAGACATGACCCGTTGGTGTGGCGATGTGTGGGGGGGGCTGCCACGGGCCCGTGCCCCAGGCGCCAAGATCAGGGGGGCGCCAAATTCACACTACCGACGAATGTCAAAAAGTCAAAAATGATTTAATCGTTATAGGATGAAATATATCACTTATTGAAGGTTAATTAGACTATTTATTCTAATTGGTATTGATACCTTATTTAGTAAAGTATTCTATACTGTGTGAGGCGAGGTTATTTAGGGGCGCCCACCTAGAGGCTCAGGCAAACAAATGTTTGCCATGCCTTACGACAATGGTCGCCTGGAGACGTAAAAATGGTTCATCATTCAACACATCATTTACTTAAACTTGACCAAGCACGGATTAAGTAATATTATGGCCATATCAACTCGATCGATACCCAAAAGGCGCGGAGCTGACGACGTTCTGCACAAACTTTTTTTTGCAGGGCGCGTACGCAAAGTTAAATTTACGCGCCACTCGCGCAGGAATCGCAGATCGCAGCAGCACGCGTCGGTTAGTTCTAATTCAGGTCATTCAGGTCTGCCTCATCATGCCAGGAACCTTAAGGCTTTGTCAAACAGACGGCGCTGAAGTGGCTGTAGTGTCGCGCTAGGGCGCCAGCCTTGCGCAGTGCTATCATCGCGCTAGTCTTACGCGGCGCTAGAGCGTTGACTTGTAATGTAGGTACTATGATAGTTTTACTCTGTCACACAGAGCGACCGGAGCGATGCGCGCTAGAGAACCGCGTAATTCTAGCGCCGCACTAGGACGCTCTGTCGCCGGGCGTACAGAATTTGTTTTAGCGTCGGCCTGAAACTCACGATACTTACTTGACTACTTCAAGCGAAACCAACATGCAAAAAGTGGTCCATTTCTTACTCCCAGTATGTTGGTCTTGCCGTTCACTACCAAAATTTTTGTAATTCTTGGAATTTAAGCTATACGCTGAACTGTTTCGTGAGTGAGACAAAAGCGACAATCAATTTAAGTGGAAATAAACTTTCTTATGGCACTTTGTTTATTTCCTTTTTAAGATTCTATTAAAAATGGTTCATAATGTTGCTATTTCAGTTAGACTGAACGTTGATATTCTTCTTATTCCTTTCTCAATTTATTGATGTCGTGAACCCATACTCTTTTTTTCTGTGATCGTGATAAAGCATATAAAAGTAGGTAGGTAACAATTCCTCCACATCTAACTTACTCGAAATCTCAATATCGAATGAATTTTCCGAAGACTAAAGCGATCTGCTGCACTCACTGCGTGTAAATGCGTCGGTCGGTACGTTGCATAAAGGAATGTGTGTGATATCAAAGAGCGCTCTAGCGCCGCGTAACGCCGGCGCTCTAGCGCGACGATATAGCGTCATCTGTTTGACAAAGCCTGGGTGACAAAGCATTTGGGTGAATTCTCCGCGAAATCAATCGAGTTAAATAATATCCTTGCCCATTTCTTGGCACTAATCTCACTTTAAAAGTTGAAAAAAATTAGACAAAACCCAATGGAATATTGTTTAAAAGAGGATGGAGCAGCTGCCAAAAAATGTGGTTTCCTATCCTGTGCTGCTGTGTTTATAATATTATTTCCAGGATTAGGTATGTTCAAATACCTATCCTATAGGTAGGAATGTTCAAATGTCGATCAATAAGTGGACATCTGCGGCCGTAGCATGACCAGAGAGATGGGAGATTGCTACTCAGAATCATTGAGCATGACCGACCATTTGTCCAATCCTTGTCACTTTTGACATATAAAATGTATTGAGATAATGTCAAAAGAGGTCAAAAGTGACAGAAAAACTCGACAAATGGTCGGTCATGCTACGGCCGCTTATAGGTGAAATTATAGGCATAAAAAAAAAAAAACAATATAACTGGGCAGGGTGGGGCGCCATTTTTCAGTTATGCCCCGCCTAAAAAAAATTAAAGATCGGGGCTGGGGAGGCCTACGTCCTGCAGTGGACGCCTTTCGGCTGAGATGATGATGATTATGAACTCACTAAATCTGAGATATCACACCGGACGAGAGTCGCCTAAGCAAGACCTGTCGGTGTAACGATATGTGGGAGAGGCCTGCGTCCAGCAGTGGAGAATTTTCGGCTAAGTTTATGGTAGGCGATGATGAACTCACTAACTCTGAGATATCACAAAGGACGAGACTTGCTCAAGACATGCCGGTCGGTGTGGCTGGCGATGTGTGGGGGAGGCCTGCGTCCAGCAGTGGACGATTTTTGGCTTAGATGATGGTGATTATGAACTCACTAACTCTGTGATGTCACACCGGACGAGAGTCGCCTAAGCAAGACAGTCGGTGTGGCGATGTGTGGGGGAGGCCTGCGTCCAGCAGTGGACGATTTTAGGCTGAGATGATGATGATTATGAACTCACTAAATCTGAGATATCACACAAACCGGACGAGAGTCGGCTAAGCAAGAACTGTCGGTGTAACGATGTGTGGGAAAGGCCTGCGTCCAGCAGTGGACAATTTTCGGCTAAGATTATGGTAGGCGATGATGAACTCAATAACTCTTAAGATATCACACAGGACGAGATTCGTGCTTCGTGAGCAAGTAAACAATGGGTAAACTTTAGTTACTGTTAGCTAGGTCCATTTGCTTGTCATTATCTCAAGTTCACATTTAATTACTAAGGTGTATGGATGTCGTAGTAAGATTTGATAAATAGGTTTTTTGCAAAAAACCTAGGGATTTTGCGAAAACACGGATAATTTGATATAAGCATGTCGGAGGGTAGTACAGACTATCATTCGCTCATCACGACAGAAGATTGACAGACCTGTCAAATTTATTATTATAAGTGCTCAGCTTAGTGTTTATTTCGGGAGTCCAACCTCTTTGGCATTGAGTATGGAAGATGGTCAGCACACCACTACTGACCAACCACGCCCCTCTTCCTCGTCAAGCATTACTTTTTTTTCAATCATCCTGACATGAAGCAGTTTTTTTGCAAAAAACCTAGTAAGATTGAAAACTTTGAAACCTTCCTATAATCTGATTGGCTAGATTTATTGCTTGCTGGTAAACTCTTATTCTGATTGGTTCTCTGTTGCGTCAAAGGATATTTTAACGAACCAATCAGAATAAGAGTTTACCAGCAAGCAATAAACTAGCCAATCAGATTTTAGGAAGGTTTCAAAGTTTTCAATCTTACTAGGTTTTTTGCAAAAAAACTGCTTCATGTCAGGATGATTGACAAAAAAAAGTAATGCTTATATCAAATTATCCGTGCTTTCGCAAAATCCTTAGGTTTTTTGCAAAAAACCTAATTATCAAATTCATACGAATAAACCATTTTCAATGACTTTTGCAAGTAAAACAAAATATGACCTAGAACAATCAAAGGTCATCTCAAGATGAGTCAGAAATCTCTGTGCGAGGACTGCAGACCCCCTAAACAGCGATAAGATATAGAATTAGGAACAAACATGTAGTAAAACGAATACTTCGGTAGTTGGAATCTTCAAAATGTCGAAAACATAACCTCAATCCGTTCGGTTTCTTTGAAGTTCTTTAAACTCATAGCTCCCTAGCCGGGAGTTGTTAGGAAACTTATGATTTTCATTTTCCTTACACCCAACAGCTACATAGTGAGTTCTTTTGATAAATAATTGGACTACCAATGCAAATCACATACAAAACTTTGTTTGTTATGGGTCGACCGTACAAACGACACTAGCGGGATAAATTGGCAGTTTTCTTCCCCATTAGGTTGCTAATTCAGAGACTGATTCAGGAGAAATGTAAAAGCCCTCTATTTTTCTGAGGGTTAAGTTGGTCTGTGACATGACAGTAGAGCGAACTTTGTTTTTCATGATTCCACGCTCGACTAGAGTAAAAATTTTCTATGATTCCACGGCTACCATCTATTTATTTTGTCAGCTTGTTTCTCACTAAGAAACGGTTTGATAAAAAATATAAATCATCAATAGTTATACCAAACAAAAAAATGAACCTAGATGATAAAATATGTTACGTAAGATTCAATAAAATTGAAGAAAAAGTAGACATTAACTTTAAAATAAAAATAAAAGAAAATGCTTGGAGGCAATTCAATCTTTGCAGAAAACCTAGCGAGACAATAGAAGCTGTCAGTAATCGTATTGGAATAAATGTTCTAAAGGTTCTAAATAAAGTAAATAAAAAGAAGGAAAGTGTTAAATTAAAATCTTCTGATATTTCATTTTATGACGAAGATAACGCAATAATTAGTGAATCAAAGTTATTTAGTGAGCTTTTAAATGAAAATATTCCTCACAAGGTAAAAATATTTGAAACATTATTGGATGTGGTTGTCAATCCTCCTTGGGTGGTAAGCATCAGTCTTCCAAAAACTATTTTAGCTGGTTTTCCTATTTATCCTGAAAACTTTATTACCCAGTTTACTGAAAAGGGTTGCACCGAATTTATATGGTATGTTGGACTACCCTTTATTGACAAGGGTAATCAAATGAGTGAAGATAATATTTTGTGGACACTGGCTGGAAACAATTTCTTTTTTACACCAAGTGCTTCTGATATTGGAAAGAAAACTAAAATTAAATGCATTCCAGGTAAGACCTCTCTTTTTATTTGTTCTATATTGAAGGGTTTATATAAATTGACTACTAGGTAGGTAGGTAATTCCTGCAATTTATTTCTGAAATAAATGTCTTGGAAAAATCTTGCTTAGTGCAACTAATTGCAGAGAGATATTCACACAAGAGCTGACCAGTTTTGCAATAGGAACTTTTCAATTTATTTTATTTACTGTGCCTACTCCAAGATAAATTTTATTAAAAATTCCAGAAAAAGTTATTCTTATTATTTATCTCTATCTAGTAGACATACTTTGATACTATTTTATTCTAAATTAAAGTATGCTTTAACAGGTAATACATCTTTTACTGGCCCGCCAGTAGAACATTTTGCAACCAATTTGATTGAAGCTGGCCCCGGGGAATGTCCATTTGAATCAAGGCACAAGTTTACAAAATATAAACTAATAAATGAGAGGTATTATCTTCTATATATTGCATCCATATTGTTTGAATCAGCCAGCCTTCAGTTAAACATTGTAAAATCTCCAATGTTTAAATGACGTGGTTAAATAAAGTGCATGATTTAAATTTTAGTTTCGTTGTCAGCTTTTTTTGCAGCCTTAGCTTTGTTTACCACCAGGCGGCGGGAGTTCGCTGACAACAATCCAATATAGCCTCTGAAGAACATGTTTTTAGAGTATTGTATATTTAGTTGCTTTCATTGCAACCAGGGACTCTAGTCTCTTAAACTTACGATTAAACTTCTATTCTATTACTATTCTACTATTACTCTATTACAATTGGGTCAAAAATTGCGAGTCTCGTAACTTTGATCGATAGTTATAGTATAGCAATAGAATATGAATAGCAAGCTATAGAATAATCTGGGATTTTTTTAACTAAATAGTACATCCTGTTTTATTAGAAGAATTGGAACGGGCCTAGTGCAACTGTCACTTAATATCAATCAATATTGACATATATAATGTCAGTTGAACGTAATCATAACATTATCTTATTATGAAGCAGACTACCTGACCCAAATGTGTATTTTCTTGCCATTAACATACTATTTTTATCCAATAGCAATTTTGCGCGATGAGACTAGAGGCCCAGGTGGCGGGCAGTGGCAGTCAAAAATAATAAAGTAAATATTTTTATTATAAAATGGTGTCTTTAGTTTCAGATGTGTTACCTACAATATATTAGCAGATCTTTATTGTGATTCGGATTACTCTAGAACAGTATTACATCCTTATTGCCCTCCATATGCACTTCAAATAGATTATAGGAAACAACTTATTGTCAAGGAATTACTAGGTAAATACAGTGAATAAATGTTATCGAATTAATACTTGGTGTTAAAAAAAAATGTTTAAATAAGTATTAATTTTTATCTTAGCTTAGTTTACAAATTAGTTTTTATTATATTGGAGGATTCTGTCTTATTGTCTTAACAAGGTTGAAATTACCTTTTATTTGGGAACGAGGAGAAATGCCTGCTCGGGGAAGCGAGGGGGGTGTGTGTGGCTTGCACCCACTAAAACTCCCCGGTGGCCACCTCAACGATTTGGAAAGGACCCCGGGATTCGCCTTAAAGCCTTCCGCTAGGATCCTTCTCACGCATAGGTGCATTGCCAGCTTCTGCCTCGGTTTTTCCTCCCCTGCACCTCCACTGGTGCTGCAACGGCACAGTGCCACAAGCTGTGCCGCCGCCCGTCTCGGAGATCGTCTCAGAGAGCCCCCGCTCTTTACAGTACACACCCTTGACCCCAATGACCGATGAACCCTTTTATTCGCCTCTTACGACAGGCAGAGGCAGGGGATACCGTAGTACTATAATAATCTTCTGCTATATTATAAATAATATTTTGCCCGTAACTACAGGGCCGTGATGGTGCTCAGTCTCTCGCACCACTACGGCGACCTCTCCTGCGTCGGTCTTCTTTGCAGACATAACGTGTTCGCAAAAGAAGACCACAGCGCGCAATGCCTCCTCAATATCCAGCATTGCCCTCACTACCGCAGGCAATCACAGACAGGTCGGCTCCTACGACGGCTACAAGATCTCGACGCTCATCAGCCCCAGCCGGGCATTGTTTAAATGTGTGCTGGGCAGTATTGCTCGGATGGAACACCCAGCACAAGATGGCAGGACTCGGGAGCCCCCTCCCCCAGCCGACACAGAAATGTCCCAAAGCAGCCATTATCTGTAAGGATCTGCGTCAGCCGGAAATTCAGAGCCCCATTTTCCCCCCATTGTCCAGCCACTGCCGCAGGACAGGGCGTACCGCCCCTACCATTGGATTGCTGGCAGATGGAGTTGCTAGCCTTTCCTCCCATACAGCGATGGCCATCTCGTCGAGCCGATGAGCTGCTATTTCTCGAGGGGTGGGACTAAACCCTCTCTCCCGCGCCTCCTCGCGCCAATAAAACATAAGCGTGCGGGATCTCCCATGTCATTGAATCTGCTAAGATGCATGCAGCCACATAGGAGACCGTGCGGTAGCCCCGGACCATTTAAGTCGCAATCACTCTCAGTGATGGCCGCAAGAAGACAATGTTTTTTTTCCTGGCCAGGGCATCAGGCACCCCCATATAAAGGTAGCGTTCCAGCCCTCCCTTGTCGGATATTCGATCCAGCGGTCGGATATGTTAGATTCCAACAGCCACCTGAGGCCAGTAGGCACTCCATGGTACTGTGGCGCCTCCCTGATGCAGGACCACGGAAGGTGTTAAAGGCATTGGCGATGACCAGGGACACCGCCAACACAACATCCCTCCCCGTTACCGCATCCTCCGCCGGACCGCGTGGGTCGTGGACTGACACGGGCGGAACCCAAACTGAACTGGCCAGAGGTGGGATCCGACTCTTGCCATGTGACCAGCCACACAAACGGCGATGACTGTCTCAAAGAGCATTGCTCCATTGAGGAGTACTTTTGGGCGGTAGGCGGTAAATGGTCCTTCCTTGTGCAGCAGGACTAGTTTTCCAGGCTTCCATTGCACCGGAAAAATGCCCTGCTCTAGGAACGCACTAAAAAAGTCGTAAAGCCTGGACTCAACGTCCTCCATTAGGGCTAGGACCCAAGCACGTCCCGGTATGCAATCCAGGCCTGGTGCAACCTTATTAGCCCCCATTCTCTTCAACGCCGCTCGCAGCTCAGCCTGGGTCACCTCGAAGCTATCATTGGCTTCCACCACTGCGTCGCGCACAGGAGGCAGCATGGTGGGCGACGTGTGTTCTGTAGCTCAAAGTCGGCTTTCTTCAATTTCGTCGCGGAGCATTGCGGCATCGGGCGTACCGGCGTCTTGCTCCATTATATGCTAAGCGAATGGGCAGCTATTGTGTCAGACCACCAGTACGTCTGCCTACGCGGAGGAAGAGTCCTGGTCCGGGGCATTGTGGCGTCACACATCTGTGTCATCGCCTCTCTGAGGCAGGCAATTTCCTCTTCCACCGAAATAGGTTTTGCAGGTTTTGGCGACCACGATTTTATTATCGCCGCTTCCACCAGGAGCTTAACGTCCAGCTTTTTAACAGACCAGCAAGGTCTCTCCGGTCTATTCCCGACCGGAACCACAGGACATGCGGCTAAAAGGAGCGGAGATATCGTACCGAACATACCGGTGATCCGATAGTGTCTCCGCGTCCTCCTTCACCTCCTATCCTCAGCCCCGGATCTCCAATTTTTTAGGCGGGGCAAAACTGAAAAATGGCGCCCCCCCCCTGCCCAGTTATATTAAATTTTACCTTTTTTATGTGTATAATTTCACCTATCAGCGGCCGTAGCATGACCGACCATTTGTCGATTTTTTCTGTCACTTTTGACCTCTTTTGACATCATCTCAATACATTTTTCCGCATTAATATGTCAAAACAGTCATGTCAGACCATCCATTAGTGCCAAGAAACGGGCCAGGATAATATATTCTTTGACTCGATTGATTTCGCTGAGAATTCACTCAAATGCTTTGTCACCCAGGATTGTTAAAAAGACGGCGCTATAGCGTCGCGCTGGAGCGCTAACCTTACGCTGCGCTAGAGCGCTCGTTGATTTTACACATCAAACACATGATTTGATTCGTCTGTATTGTGAATTTGGCGCCCCCCTGATCTTGGCGCCCGGGGCACGGGCCTGCCCAGCCCCCCCTAGATACGGGACTGGGCTCGATATCGCGACGATACAGAATTGCATCATTCGGATGTACGAGCGATTCATATTGGCTATCGAACTTTTATCGAGCGAGCGATATCGCTTCTTGAGGAAACACCCTTAGCGTGTTTCCTCATGCAGCGATTCGATACAGAATTGCGTCGATAGGCGATATCGGTGCGATATCGAAAACGTCGCGAGTCCGAACAAATAATATGAAGAATCGCGTGTGTGTCCTCATGAGCGAACGATATCGATCACACGACCGCTCGATATCGAATCGCACGTACATATTGAATAGTATGAAGGCAGGTCGAGCGCTCGACATCGATTCGACCTGCAAGCGACGTCAAATACGCAAAAATCGATAAGCAATTCAGTTGCCTGCTCCTGCTCGAACTTTGTGTACTTACCGGGTAAACAAATATGTTTATTTTGGATGTAGTTTTGGATTGACGGAGGAGCAGATTACAATTTTAAAATTTGTTCAAGATGTTTAAAAACATCTGCGCCTTTATAATCAAAACCTACCTTATTTTACCATATCCTATCTTACATCTTATATTATTTTACATATTCATACATATCGTATTAGTACATTCGATAACTAAGATCAATACTTTTCGCCTTTTTTTAGTTTAAGGCCACTAGCGCCACTTCCGAAATAAATGTATATTTTCTAAACCATGGCAAAAGTCAAAATATGGGTCTTGGACTCCTAAGGCCTCCTTGGCTAAGAGGTTTTTAAAGTCCTGTTGTGTGTAGCTTTCAGGTTCATAATCTGAGGAATAAACCGTTTATTGCCTAAAGTGGCTACTTTAGTTTCATTATTTTATGAAACTAAAGTAGCCACTTTAGGCAAATAAAATAATATTTCTAAGATCATTACCAAGATTATCTAGGGAGTCAAAGACGCATATTTTTTATTTCGGCCATGGTTTATAAGAATTATTTATCAAAGTGGCGCTAGTATAGCACATTTAAAAAAAAAGGAATATGTAGCTTCCCAACAGTCAAATAATTTTTCAAATCGGTTCAGTAATTTTGGAGCCTATTCGATGCAAAGGTAAAAATATATTTTTTTCTATTTATATGTTGTGTCTTGGTTTTTTTTTCTATGTATGGATGTAGGTACCCAAAAGTATTTTCGTTAACGTTTTCGTCTGACAAACAGAGCGCTCGATACAGCCCCGGATCTCCAATTTTTTAGGTTAACCCTTAGGGTGTTTCCTCAAGAAGCGATATCGCTCGCTCGATAAAAGTTCGATAGCCAATATGAATCGCTCGTACATCCGAATGATGCAATTCTGTATCGTCGCCAGAGATGTGACTTATCTAAGATAAAAGTATCTTAAATACAGATACAAGATACAAAATACGTATCTTCAATCTTGTATCTAGATACTTTTTTTAAAATGCATTTTGTATCTGGTATTTAAATACTTTTGTTAGGTATCTTAGTATCTTGAAGATACTTTGTTTGCAAAATACTTTTAGATTGGAATATGAGGGTGTGTTTGTGCATGGCGTTTTAATTTTTTCTTGTTCAGAGGAAAAAAATGTTTCTTTGTATCGAATAAACTCTGTCCATAACTAACTAGACCGATATTTAAAAAAAAACATTAGAATCCTGAATTATTCCTGAGTAGCTTTCCCGGCGAACTTCGTATCGTGCCTCACACACAATTTTATATGAAAAAAAATAAATGTCGTTTTAACTAACTTCTCCTCCGTTTTCCATATTGTCGCACCTTTAAACCTTGACTAGAACGAACAGTTCAAAACCAAAATCAACTAAATCGTCCCGGCCGTTCTCGAGTTTTAGCGAGACTAACGAACCACGATATTTTTTCATAGATATATAGTAGAAGGAGATATATTAATTAACAAAGCTTATAGGATAGAGTCTATTCAATAGACTATAGATAAAAAATATTCCCAAGAATTCAAAATAGCGATAGGCTTTAATTATGTAAATGTTAATATTTATTTATTTCTTTATGTAATACTAGAGGTTGCCCTGCGGTTTCACACGCGCAAGATTTCTCATAAACACAAAAATCATTTTTTTTCCCGTTCCCATGGGAATTTCGGGAAATCCCTTCTTAGTGCTCACCTACACTCCCTAAGGAACCTACGTGCAAAATTTCAGCCCGCTACGCCCAGTAGTTTCGGCTCTGCGTTGTCTGACAGTCAGTCATTCAGTCAGTAACGGAAGAGTTTTATATATATTGACTAGAAGCTGCCCCGCGGTTTCACTCGCATAGATTTGTCATAAACACAAAAATCCAGTTTTTTCCCGTTCCAATGAGAATTTCGGGAATTTTGCTCACCTACACTCCCTAAGGAACCTACATGCAAAATTTCAGCCCGCTACGCCCAGTAGTTTCGGCTCTGCGTTGTCTGTCAGTCAGTCAGTCAGTCAGTAACGGAAGAGTTTTATATATATTGACTTGATACTATTGCTTGTGCTATTTTGAATTTTTGCGAATATTCTATACTATTATTATGTTCATCAGGGATAATGTAGGATTCATAAGATGAAAAAATTAAAACGGTCCGGTAGTTATGAGCCTATTCGATGCAAACGAACACAAACATTGTGTAAACTTACATTGTAGGGCGGTACAAATTTCGGCGTGCTAGCTTGTTTTATACAGGGTGTCCGGGGAAGTTATAACATAATTTTAAGGGTGTATTCTATGATCAATTTCATCTACAAAAACACCCCATATGAGGGGTCGCGGCCTCACCCCCCCATATCAGAATGATGTTTTTAAGTTTTTTGGCAAAAGTCAACCCCGCCTACTTTAAAATTCACAGTTAAAGATCAGAGGCTCACGGAAGCTTCATTAAGGTCATGCTTGATCGAAGGCTAAGTACTTAGGCTACCTAAGTTACTAACAAAATAACCAAGTATTGCCTTTACTTTTTTTTAATAGTGGCTGAAACAAAAAGGGGGGGGGGGGGTGAGGCCGCGACCCCACATTTGGGGTGTTTTCGTCGATAAAATTGATCATAGAATAAATACACCCTTAAAATTATGTTATAACTTTCCCGGACACACTGTATAATGTTGTTTGTCCAATATACGAAATGAACGCGATTTACTCTTAAAAAAAAACTCATAAAAAAAGTAATGTAAAAAGTATTTTATCTATAAAAAAGTATCTTCAAGATACGTATTTTGTATCTTGTATTTCAGATACTATTTAAGAAAGGTATTTGCATCTGGTATCTGAAATACTTATTTAAAAAGGTATTTGTATCTTGTATTCAGATACTTTATTCAAGGTATCTTGTACATCTCTGATCGTCGCGATATCGAGCCCAGTCCCGTATGTAGTGGGGGCTGGGCAGGCCCGTACAGACGAATCAAATCATGTGTTTGATGTGTAAAATAAACGAGCGCTCTAGCGCAGCGTAAGGTTAGCTCTCCAGCGTGACGCTATAGTGCCGTCATTTTGACAATCCTGGGTGACAAAGCATTTGAGTGAATTTTTAGCGAAATCCATCGAGTCAAAGAATATATTATCCTGGCCCGTTTCTTGGCACTAATGGATGGTCTGACATGACTGTTTTGACATATTAATGCGGAAAATGTATTGAGATGATTTCAAAAGAGGTCAAAAGTGACAGAAAAAATCGACAAATGGTCGGTCATGCTACGGCCGCTGATAGGTGAAATTATACTCATAAAAAAAGGTAAAATTTAATATAACTTTAATACATATCGGAAGGGTACATAAGGTACTTCCAACGATAGTATCCGCGGACCCCTCTGCCACCAACCCTGGCTCCATTTCAACCCCATCAACTCATTTTTGGCAAGAATTATCAATACTAAAACAACATTTTCCATTAGTAAAAAGAATCCCTCGTGGAGCTAGATTATCTGTGTGCCGTGCCCTAACAGAAACAATAAATAATGTTATTAATATCAATAGTAAAGAAAGCTGGAAACAACTGTTTTCTTTTTCCTACCAAGCACTGCACGTAGAAAAGAACAAGGATGCTGGCAGTTGCTCCCTTACCCAAAAAATAAAAAATAACTGCGCTAATGTAACAAATCCTTGCACATCCTTATCAAATCGAGATCACCAAACAAATCGAAATAAACCGAACTTTAGGTATAAATTAGTGGAGAACAAAATTAGTGACGGCGACCTTAAGGGAGCAGCTCAGCTCCTGTTCAGCAGTGACGATGTCGCTCCTGCCACCGCGGAAACGCTCGCAGCTCTGGAGAGTAAGCACCCTCCACCCTCAGCAGGGTCATGCCTGCCGGACCCGCCCGACCCCGCCACCAGCACGCCACAGACAATAGCATCAGAGGTGCTAGCAGCTGTGATGTCGTTTAAAAATGGTTCTGCCGGTGGCCTCGACGGTTTAAGCCCACAACATCTTAAAGACCTTGTGGGTGGGACCGTCGGTGATGCCGGCAATGAGCTTTTAAATGCCCTCACACTGCTAGCAAACCTCATGCTGGCAGGAAAGGTTGACGCCGAATCTACGGATTTGCTGTATGGCGCCAACCTTTGTGCTTTAAAAAAAAAAGACGGTGGGATACGACCGATCGCGGTGGGTATGACCATACGGCGAATGGTATCTAAAATCTGCTGCAAACACATACTTCCGAGTGTTTGTAGCAGGTTTCAACCGATCCAGTTAGGTTTTGGCAGCAAGGGCGGTTGCGAAGCTGCCGTACATGCTGCCAGAACCTATCTGGAACACGGCAGCCCCGACGTTCTGCTGAAGGTGGACGTCAAGAACGCTTTTAACTCTGTCGACAGAGGCGCTCTGTTGACCCAGATTGAAGACCAGACCCCAGAAAGGAGATTGACCATTTTTGTATGGACGCTGGACCAAGGCTGCCCAGCATTGAATCATAGTGCATAATGTTCATTAGACTAACAGTAGTCTGTAACCTAAAGCGCTTAAGAATCTATCCAAGGAATATTGAAAAATAATCTATTTTACATTGACGAAAAATCCTAACCAACAGCTTATTTTAAAAATAAAAGACGGTGTATCATTTAAAATATCAACATTTATTTAAGGATAAACATTTTAAAATACCATATCAATCGTCATCATCATCGTCGTCTATAATTATGGAATCTAAAAATAAAGCAGGGCGCCTCACAACGTCTTGGTGCCTAGCCCATCCCAAAAACCAAACTAGGCAAACAACGTGGGCACAACTGCCGATCGTTCTTCGCCCGATATAACATGAGCAGCAATAATGTTGAACAGAATCGAGCCCATGATTGTTCTCGTCAATTAAAATATAGCAATGATACACTTTTGCCGATTTTTTTTTTTTTTTCATATAGAACTTGCTACAAAAAAAAGTTGCTTCGAACGAGACTAGTGAGGTCGGAACCGGACTCGGGAGGTAGAATAGGTAAGATAATAATAATATTATTTAACATAAACGATAAAAAACTATATATCAAATGTAAGATCACCAAAAAAATAGGTTTTAAGGTACTACGTATATATTATAAATCCGTGGTTTTAATTTTTATTTTTTATTTTTCATATATATATCTCTTCATGTGAAGAAGAAAAAAAATATTCACATGCGTGGGCAGCATTTGGTCCAGAATGGTCAATCTCCTTTATAATTATCTATGGCAATGTTACAGTTCGCCCTCCAAATTAACCTACAAAAATGATCTTCTACATTCGGCGGTAGGGTGTCAACAGGGCGACCCGCTCGGGCCAGCTATTTTTAGTTTGGCAATACACCCTATAATTTCAAAAATTGAATCAAAATTTAATGTATGGTACCTGGATGACGGAACCATTGGAGGCGATGTGACCACCGTTTTGGCTGACCTATCTAAATTAACTTCCAGTTTTAATAATATTGGTTTAGAATTAAATTTTTCGAAATGTGAACTGTTTTTATCCGACTCTCTAAATTCTCTTAGTAAAAATGAAATTATTTCCAAATTTAACAATCTAGCCCCTAATATTAAAATTTTACACAAAGAGTCACTTCGCCTTCTGGGAGCTCCTCTCCTCTCCGAGGCAATTCCCGACTTCCTCGACGAACAGGTTACTAAATTCAATAACAGCTAAAAAAAAAATTGAAAAAAAAGTAATGCTTGTATCAAATTATCGGGGTTTTCGCAAAATCCCTAGTTTTTTTGCAAAAAAACTAATTATCAAATCTTACTACGACATATATATAGTAGATTAAAGTCAAAGAACATCAACTAAAAGCTTTAAATAACTCTTGAAATATCTTTTTAAAACAACAAACAACTCTCTACTTTAATTTGTAACAATTGTTTTGTAGATTGTAGTGTGATCTAATAAATCATTGTATTTTCAGGCTACAATGCTGATCTGATATGTCTTCAAGAAGTTGATACTAAAATGTTTGTAAATTGCTTGGAACCGCTTCTAGGAATAGAAGAGTTTCATGGCCTATTCTACAAAAAAGGGAAAGAAGTTGCTGAAGGATTGTCAGTGTTTTATAGAAAAGATAGATTTAGGTAAATACTTACAAAGTAACAATTAAAAAATATATATGATTTAATTTGTATAGGTATACTAATAATATAAAGAGGACAGATTAAGGTTTTGCTTGGTAGTTTGAATCGAACAGGCTGCAGAACTAGCTAGCAAAACCAGTAAAAAAATATATTTTAACATTAGAATCCTATATTGTCCCTAAAGAACAAAGGCTTTAGAATATTCTCATCATTCTCATAAAGAGAATATGTACACACATCAAACATCAACAATGTCTAGGGATATCTATACCAATATTATAAAGAGGAAAGATTTGTTTGTTTGTAACGAATAGGCTCCGTAAATACTGAACCGATTTGAAAAATTCTTTCACTGGTAGGAAGCTACACTATCTCCGAGTGACATAGGCTATATTAAATTTTCAAAATAATTAGGGATCCTTACTTAAACTCGAATAATGTAGCCCAAGGTGCATTTTTTTCCGTTGTTTACATATTTTGACAGTTGGTGGTTTGTTGTTTGTTAGTTTTAATTAGCCCATTCTGGACAGTCAAAAGAACATAGTCTATAGAGCCAACTGTTTTGTAGTATCTTAAATTCTGTGGCGTAACGAAGTTCGTCGTGTCAGCTAGTTTTGTATAAAGTTCTTAAACTCAAAAAAAAGCAGGCCAGTTTTTTATTCTTTTAAGAAAGTTTATATTGTAATTTTTTTTTAACGATTCTAAATTTGAATTTAAAAAGATATTTAAAACAAAATATTAGCGCGACTTAATGTTATGTAACGATGGCGATGTCCAAAGATTTCATTTACCTACAGTCATCATCATCATCATTTCAGCCGTAAGACGTCCACTGCTGGACATAGGCCTCCCTCAAGGCTCTCCATCTGTACCGATCGCAGGTGGCCTGCATCCAGCGTGGACCCGCAGCCTTGCGCAGATCATCCGTCCATCTGGTCGGTGGACGTCCTACGCTGCGCTTGCCGATCCGTGGTCTCCACTCGAGAACTTTTCGGCCCCAGCGGCCATCTGTTCTGCGGGCTATATGACCTGCCCATTGCCACTTCAACGAGCTTATCCGCTTGGCTATGTCGGTGACCCTGGTTTCTCTGCGTATGTCCTCATTTCTGATTCGATCCCGCAGAGAAATCCCGAGCATAGCCCGCTCCATGGCTCGTTGAGCTACTCGGAGCCTGTTCATAAGCCCTATAGTGAAGCACCACGTTTCAGAACCGTATGTCATCACTGGCAGCACACATTGGTTAAATACCTTCGTCTTCAGGCACTGAGGAATATTGGACGAGAAGACGTGGCGTAGATTCCCGAACGCCGCCCATCCGAGCTGGATTCGGCGATTGACCTCCTTCTCGAAGTTGGACCTACCTAACTGGATGGTTTGAATGATTGAAGTGAAGTGGGTTTAAAAACAAGCTAGCTTATTAGGTCAGCAAAATTACGTAGGTACTTAAGTTATGAGAGCTACTGCTTTTTATTCCATCCTCTGTATTTTATACAACTTGGGGGTAAAGTTATTCTGCCTCAGGTGGAGTTAAATCCCTCGCTTGTTCAAGTTTAAAGTCATTATTCCCTCGTTACGCTCGGGAATAAACCCTTCAAACTCTCTCTGCGCTCAGGTTTTAAGAGCCAGTTTACAGCGATACTACCTCCATTCGCGAAAAAAATTAATATCTTCTAAACTAAGGCAAATACCAAAAAAGTGGCACAGTATGACACACTAGATAATGTAGCCTAGTATTTTTAGGGCACTGTTGTATAGCTTTTAGGTTAAAGACCAAAGAAAGCTACAGAGTGTAACTAAAAGTAGCCACTGCCATGACTGCCAAAGAACAAAATTAGACACAGTGGCCACGGCCATCTAACTAGTTCTAAATGAAAAGAACAAAATTATATACATGTGTATAATTTTGTTCTTTTCATTTAGAAGTAGTTTACTGTACTCAAAAAAATACTAAGCAAGATTATCTAGTGTCATACTGTGCCACATTTTAAATATTTGCCTTAGTTAAGAAAATATATTTTTTTTTCGAGAATGGCGCTAGCATCGCGGTAAACTGGCTCTTAACAGGCCACACTCATACATAATATATCATTTAACACCCTTGTTGCATAAACTGCTAACACGCAAAAAAAAAGTTTTCTTTCATCCTGTAGCCTGATAAAAATTCATACAATGTTGTTTGTTTTTTTAATACATTTTCAGTAAATTAAATAAATCTAAAATATCCCTAGACAGTGTTGATGTATATTGTATTGTATATTAATAATAAATTAAACTTGTATTGAGAGGCCATACGAAGTTCTCCGTATCAGCCTGTTATGAATTTAATTTAAGCTTACTATATTCAGTCTTACCTACTTAAAAAACCAGGTCCAGTCCATGTACCAAATAAAATAAAACGAAAGATAACTTAAGAGCCAGTTTACCATTCTCGATTTTTTTTTTAATTTGAGTTATTACTTAGGACTACTTTGCTGTGCTCAAAAAGTACTAAGCAAGATCATTTAGTGTCATACTGTGCCACATTTTTAATATTTACCTTAGTTGAGAAGATATTATTTTATTTCGCGAATGGCGCTAGCATCGCTGTAAACTGGCTCTTAAGGGGTACACGGTGCGAAAGTAGCGCCACTTCCAATAAATAATTAATATCTTCTAAACCATGGCCGAAATAAAAAATATGCGTCTTTGACTCCCTAGCTAGATAATCGTGCTTAAAATGTTTAAGGCTCTGTTGTGTAGCTTTCAGGTTCAAAATCTAAGAAAAAACCCATTTGTTGCCTAAAGTTGCCTCTTTAGTTTCATCAATATATATAAAACTCTTCCGTTACTGACTGACTGACTGACTGACTGACTGACTGACTGACTGACTGACTGACTGACTGACTGACTGACTGACTGACTGACTGACTGACTGACAGACAACGCAGAGCCGAAACTACTGGGCGTAGAAAGCTGAAAATTGGCACGTGGGTTCCTTGGGGAGTGTAGGTGAGCACTAAGAAGGGATTTCCCGAAATTCCCACGGGAACGGGAAAAAACGGGATTTTTGTGTTTATCAGAAATCTGCGCGGGAAATACCGCGGGGCAGCCTCTAGTAAAAGAATATTTCTGAGATCATTATCGTAAAAACTACACAACAGAGCCTTAAAAATTCTAAGCAAGATTATCTAGGGAGTCAAAGACCATAACGATCGAAAGATCACCCGTGACTCCCTTGCTAACAGCCGAGGAGGACTCCGGCGGGGTTTTAGTGGGTGCGAACCCCACATAACCCTGCGGCTCCCCCCGGGGCTGCAGGGTACTCGTTAGGAGTTTCCCCGCCTTAAAAAAAAAAAAAAAAAAGGGAGTCAAAGACGCATATTTTTTATTTCGGCCATGGTTTAGACGATATTTATTATTTATCGAAGTGGCGCTAGTTTCGCCCCTTAAAGTATTTAGTTAGGGTCGGCCTGCAAAGCCATCCGCAATTTTTTTTTTTTTCATGACAATAATAAAAGAAAAAATGTTGTTCAAATTTAATTAGGTACACTTGTATAGTGGCGGACTAGGAGGCCGTAACATATTTGTCTATGGTTTCGTCAGCCCTAGACTGTATTACCAAAGAACTAGAGCTATTTTCCAATACAGAAAAACCGGAAGTGTTACGCCGACCGTGTCCGCCACTGTACTTACCTATACTATTTGTGATTGTTAAATAGGATGGATTAAATATATTTCAGATTTATAACAGACAAACAAATATCACTGTCACAGGCAATAAGTTCTGAAAACTGTTTCACTGATATATGGACAGCAATAAAAGCAAACCAGCCACTACTAGATCGTTTTTTGGACAGGTCTACTGTGGCAAGTGCTACTATATTGGAGTCTGTTGACAATCCAGAGCATATTTTAATTGTTGGAAATACTCATTTATATTTCCATCCCGATGCCGACCACATCCGGCTCATCCAAGGTGGCATGTACGTTTACTGGATCCAACAGATCAAACAGGAATTAAAAGAACAGGTACCTACACTAAATAAATTATATAATACTAGTCGACCCGGCGAACTTCGTACCGCTTAACCTATTAGTATTTGGTGCATGTATTATACTTAAAACCTTTCTCTTTAATCAATCTATCTATTAAAAAAAACCGCATCAAAATACGTTGATTAGTTTTAAAGATTTAAGCATACAGGGACAGACGCGGGAAGCGACTTTATTTTATACTATGTATTGACTAGTCTACCCGGCGAACTTCGTACCGCCCTACCTGTTTCTATGTTGTGCATGTATAAGACACAAACCTTTCTCTTGAATCATTCTTATCTATTAAAAAAATCGCATCAAAATCCGTTGACTAGTTTAAAAGACTTAAGCATACATAGGGACAGACGCGGGAAGCGACTTTGTTTTATACAATGTATTGTATGGAGTTGGGACTTGTAAAAATGTATGATCACGCATAACTTTTTACTGTGTGGACCGATTTTGATAATTCTTTTTTTAATCGACAGGGTATAGCTTGAAGTTGGTCCCATAAAAATTTTGGGAAAATAGGGGTGACTTTTTGGTCGGCTGGTCGATTTATCCACTCACAGGTTGCATTTCCGTGTTACATTATAACTTTTGATACCTACTTACAATATCTTTGGAAATGAAATAAAATAAGCCAAAAGACGTCCACTGCTGGACATAGGCCTCCCTCACAAATCGCCTCACCGACCGGTCGTGATCGAACCTCATCCTGTTAGTCCCTAAACCTTCACCAGGTTGTGTGGCCACCTTGTGGGGTGCGACCACTCTGTGAAGGGTGTTTAGCTGGGGTCAAAAAATTAGCCCAAAAAAAACTGAAAAGCAAAAAAAAAAAAAACTTTTTATAAAAAAATTAAACCGCCGAAAAAACTGAAAAGCATTAAATAATAGGGAAACATTTTCTATTAGGCCTTAATTTACTCACTTCTTAAAGTAATTTTGGATTACCAAGAAATGTTGAGTTGGTGCCACAGAATCAACGAATAAAGATCACTAAATTACCTGAAATTCAAAGAAATAACCGAAAAACGTATGCCGCTGCGCATCGCGCTCTACATAGATAATGAATTTGCTTGTGTGTGGCGCCGACTTAAAATTTCTTGGTAATCCAAAATTAATTTAAAAAAAAATTATTAATTAAAAAAATATTAAATTTAGCATAATCAAAATACTAAACATTTTCGGAGTCTCTTCTCTTTAGTATGGAGTTAGAACTTGATCTTAAAAACTTATTTTTTTGATTAAGGAAGACAGACCTACTGATTTTGTGTCTTAGGACATAACTTGATTTTTGGCCTTTACGTCCTAAGACACAAAATCAGTAGGCAGTAGTAGTAGTAATACTTTCGCCAGAATAATAAAAAAACGCGAAAATTTTTGATTTTCTCGCCATACCGAGAGTTACCGCCTTAAGTACATATTTTCGCTCTCAAAGATATGAATATTTTGCTAACCATTTAAATAACACCATGCCATAATACATTCAATGAAACTCATTTAATTTCAGATGAATGCAAATCACATTTCTATAATCATGTGTGGCGATTTCAACAGTGTGCCATCTTGCGGAATATATAAACTTTATACATCTGGAAAAGTTCCTAGTGATTTTGACGATTGGAAATCTAGTAAGTGTATATATTTTTTTCATTTAATAAAATACCAGCAAATGGCACTTACAATAATGGAAACTGCTGAACCCTGATCTTCGAACGACCCTACACCAATATAAATTATCGTGTTGATAAACAAAAAACCTTTACTTAGCAAAAATTTTAATTTTTTAATATATTTTTTTTTACATTTGTATGGACGAACCCGATACTATACCAAACTACGTACGTCTACTTATTTAACGTTAAAAAAATCAGTGCAATTAATTTAGCGTTCTAATAATAAAAACACTACAGTACTTACATAACTTTCATCTACTTTCGGCAGTCTAAATAAAGATGTCCGTTTTGTATGCGCCTAAAGTTGTTGTTTTCTATAGGAGACTCATAGCGGGGCCTAAAGTATTTTTTAATCCCCGTTAGGTCGCCTTAAAAGGATTTTCATACACTTTTTGATCACACTTTTTGAATTTGGAACTGGCTGGTAGACGGCCCCGCGAGCCGTACTGGCTGGATAAAAAAAAACTAGTTAAAAACGCGCGAACTAGTCTACTGAAACCATGAACTCAGTTTAGAAAAACATCACAGATTGTTAGAATTTCATGTATTTGTTTTGTACAAAGAGTTCTTAAAGTCAAGTAACAGTGAAAGTAAGAATTAAGTCCTAAAAGAAATGCCACAAGAAATGTGATGGATAATGTATAACCCCGAAAATTTCTCGAATGTAAATTTTTTTTTTTTGTTATTTTCTTTTTTTATTAGATACCTACCATTTAATTTCAATCTATAGTTGGTATTCCTCATTTTATTATACATTTTTAATTAATAACAATATTATAATTTTCTCATAGATGGTGATGAAAAGTAGAGTGTAACACACGGAAGCAAATATATTTTTGGCTCGGGCGACGTACTACTTTGAATCCCTCGCTTCGTTCGGGATTGTACTAAAGAACCCCTCGACAGGCTCTGGATTCTACTCTAGAATCCCTTCTTCACTCTGGATTCAAAAAGCGCCCTCGCCGTAAAAATATTACTTTGCTCCCTAGTGATACAATATTTACTATTATTATTTTTTTTGGATACCTACTTTTACATCCCTCCACTTCACAATAATTACGCGTCATAGTCATAGGTGTAGTGTAATGGGGAAGAAAACTGCCAATTTATCCCGCTAGTGTCGTTTGTACGATCGACCCATAACAAACAAAGTTTTGAATGTGATTTGCATTGGTAGTCCAATTATTTATCAAAAGAACTCACTATGTAGCTGTTGGGTGTAAGGAAAATGAAAATCATAAGTTTCCTAACAACTCCCGGCTAGGAAGCTATGAGTTTAAAGAACTTCAAAGCAACCGAACGGATCGAGGTTAAATTTTCGACATTCTGAAGATTCCAACTACCGAAGTCTTAGTTTACTACAGGTTTGTTCCTAATTATATATCTTATCGCTGCTTAGGGGGTCCGCAGTCCTTGCACAAGTTTTCTGACTCATCTTGAGATGACCTTTGATTGTTTTTAGGTTATATTTTGTTTTACTTACAAAAGTAATTAAAAATGGTTCATTCGTATGAATTTGTGTCAATTCACCTTAGTAATTAAACGTGAACTTGAGATAATGACAAGCAAATAGTCCTAGCTAACATTAACTAAAGTTTACCCATTGTTTACTTGCTCACGAACTTCGCGTTTTTGACACGTTAAAAAGCTTTCTCACTTATTAATTTCTTCTTGCAACTATGTTTTCTTCTACGTTCTATACGAGACAATACAATACAGTGTAAAATAACGTCGAAAAACACAAAAAAAATGCCTTGTTATTGTATTTAAATGTAAACTCATGCAATATCATCCACATCAAAAACCGGCACTTGATCTAGAACTACAAATAGAAAACACAAAAATAGAATTAGTTGATAACTTCCCACTGTTAGGAATAAATATATTCATATTTCATATTTATTTATTCATTAACAATTTTAACATTGTGTTTGAAATTGACATCTGAAATACTAATCTCTACAACTAGCATGCATTTGACTATCTAGATAATAATTTTGTAAGAAAAAACATCATTAAAATAATTAACATTCATATGTCAAAAATCGTCATAATCATACATACACTTGTCTAATAAATAATTTTTGAGTTTATTTTTGAAACTGCTGTGGGTAATAAGAAGCTTGAGATCTGTGGGCAATTTGTTAAAAAATATGCGAGCTTGATATCGCGCTGAGTGCGCCACAACCTGTAACGTAGCCCTATCGTCGGACTTAATGTCTTTCCTCCTAGAACTTTCTCTAATCTCTCTATCTTCTTTGCTTTCAAAGTTGTGTAAATGTTTAGCTAGACTGGTTAAAAGTACCAAAACGTAAAGACTGGGTACAGTTAATATTTTGAGTCGCTTAAAGTGAGGCTTGCACGAATCATCCTGTCGTATGCGTGATATGGTACGAATTGCTCTCTTTTGTAAGATAAATGCTTTTTCAGTGTTATACGCGTAGCTATTGCCCCAGAACTTAATGCTGTAACGTAATTTTGATTCTACAAGCGCATAGTACACCATTACAAGCTGTGTCTCGTTGACTTCATCTCGTAAACTTCTAAGGGCATAGCACGCTGAGCTTATGCCACTTTCTATATTCTCTAATTCTTTTTTCCAGTTAAGAAGTGAGTCTATATAAACTCCTAGAAACTTAACGTTTTCATTTAATTCGACATGCTCTCCATTAACCTTAACATTCAGCTTATCATTTTTTCGAGTAGTGGTTTTAAAGAGCAAAACACTTGTCTTACCAACATTAATTTTTAGATTATTGAAAGTAAACCAGTTGTAGAAAACTTTTAGTATTTCATTGATTTTATATTCTAGTATTTTTGAGTCATTGCTGGAAATCACAGCATTGGTGTCATCTGCATATGTCACCAAGCTGGCATCTGATATGTTATTTGTGAAATATTTTATTAAGTCATTAGTAAAAATTATGAAAAAAATTGGTCCCAAAACAGAACCTTGAGGTACACCTCTAGTAATAGACACTTGTTTTGAATTATATGTTATTGCGTTTCCGTCTTTACCAATATTTGATACTTCTACAAACTGTTTTCTGTTGCTTAAATATGACACTAATAAATCCAGTATTCTACCCCTGACTCCATAATGTTCAAGCTTGTCGATTAAAATAGTATGGTCAACGTAATCAAATGCGCCTGCTACTTTAACGGCCTGTACTTTGAAGCTTCTTACCTAATTAGGTATGAGGGTCCCCCACCCTCGCAGCTGTGACATGCGCGCGTCGAAATGCGAAATGTCGCGGCAGTTTTAAATTTTATTACTTTTCATACAAGCCGAAGTTAAATCGAGATGTTTATACCTACCGCACAATTTTTCTTTCCGATTTTCGTTTCAGCGCACAAGAATTTGCGTTTAGGTAAGGTATTTGTAATAACGAGTTTTTTTTAAACCATCTGAGAAATATAAAACAGATTTCTTAATTCTGAAAAATATAGATGTAGGATTTAGTTTAGACAAGTTATTAAAAAGTAACAAGATGTAATGAATTTCACTCTGTAGAAATAAATATCAAAGTAAACCCTTTTTGTAGTGTTTTCTCAATATAAATAAAACATTACTGGTTGTTTTAATTTAAAACAAATAACGATATAGTTTGAGTTGATAACTTTTTTTATTTGGAACTAAAATCACACCCTAAGGCCTCCTTTACGAAGACGCGGCGTGTTGTGCGGGATGTCGTGTGGGTTCCGACGCAGGCGCCACCACGGTCGCCGCCGCCGCGGGCGCCGCCGCGGGAGCCGACGCGTTTCCTTATACAATATCGAACATAGGCCTATGCGCGTCTCCGTAAACGGTCTCATACTATTGCTATACATTTGATTTGGGCGCAGCACGCCCCGCACGACGCCTCGCGCAACGCCCTGCGTGCGCTAGGCAGTACATCTCAGCCGCTGTACACATTAACATGCATTCATTTTCTTGTAAATAGTGTACCTAACCATGTGTAAATATATCATCCCTTCTTCAACCTCTGGAGTTATTTCTACTGCAGGCGGGCGGACATAGGAGTTCTCTAAATTGGCGACCTACGACGATTGGATTACAAAAACCGCAAAATTTTCAACACTCGCCCCACCAGTTCCATTGTAAGTGGCGACTACCTGCCTTCTTCTGGAGGACTCTGGGGGACTTCTGGAGAAGCGCCTCGCCGACTAATATAATAATAATCATCATCATCATCTCGGCTGCCCAAATTCAAAACCTAGTAACTGGTGTTTTTGCAAAAAAAACCATTTTTGTCATTTTTCGACTTACTAGGCGGTATAGATTTGATATGAACCTTAAAACACCCAGTTTCTAACGTAATTTTAAAAATAAAATTTAATTTAAGTCTACCCAATTTGGAAAAGTTATTGAAATTTCCATGAAGTACATATTCTTAACATAGCGCATGTCGGATTACAAATAAAAAAACCTAGCAACTCAACCGACTTACTAGGTTATGAATTTGAAAGCTGACTTACTATGTTTTGAATTTGGCGCCGATTATAAAATCAATCAAATTTTGATGGAATTTAGTAAGTTACAAAAACAGTATACAAATTTGGCTGAATTAACCACGAGTCGTAACCAAATAGTAAACAAAACTTAATTCTGCCACAAATAAATCATTTGTATAACTTTTAAATGAATGCACTTCAAAAAATAACATTTTTCATTCGAAACGTACAACTAAAAATATAAATTGCTTTAAAAAGTAGAGAATTAACTCAGAGATTGTATTTCAAAACATAGTATTTCACACTTAGTTAATTAACTAAGTGTGAAATACTATGTTTTGAAATTGTTTTCATTGTCATATTTGGGTAAATTAAAAAAAAAAAATAGTGGGATCGATTTAAGTGTGACTATAGTCAACAATATAGTCAAACTTTTGGTCAAAAACCGAAATCGCTATTGCGTCTGGTTTCTTCGGGGCAACGAATTAAAGTGGTCGACCCGTTTTTTGGCTCTCCTGAATATTTTTGTTAAAACGAGTTACTAGGTTTTGATTTTAAGCAGCCGATCTCACACGATAGCGTCCACTGCTGGACATAGGCCGCAACCTTTACCAGGTCGTCTGACCACCTTCAGGGGTGTGAGACCAGCGTTTGGAGGGTGATTTGAGGTGAAGGTGAACCTTGAAGTGAGGGGGGGGGGAATTCCTTAAAATTAAACTGAAAAGCAAAAAATAAAATCTTTTCATCAAAAAATTAAACAGCCGAAAAAACCGAAAAGCGTTAAATAAAAAGGAAACATTTTCTATTAAGACATAAATTACTGCCTTCTTAAAGTAATTTGAGTAAGTATACCACGTAATATTGTGCTAATGTAATATTAATATTGTGTTATCGGCGCCACAGAACTAACAAAGATATGATATAACTATATAATAAGTAACCTATGATTTAAGTTTTATTTGTGGGAATAAAAAAGGTAAGTTTGTAATGCGACGGTTTTATAAATGTAATATCGGTATCAAAATTGGTTTCTTTCAGCTCCATACAGATCCTAATCAGATGTTATGGTTCATTGTTTTGACATCTGTTGTCAAATTTTGTTTACATTTGAATAAAAATAAAACGAAATACGAGAGCGCGAAAACAAAAATTTGACACAGAACCGGCCTCGGCCGTGGCCACAAGGGTACTGACGGGGTAGGGAGCGGCGCGGCATGGCATCGGACCGCGCGAAAACGATGTTTTTTTTTAGTTTTTGCTGGTTTTTTGTCTTTTCGTTAAACTTAAAAATTCTTACTATAGTAGTATGTCTAAAATTTAAGGTCAGCAATTTTCATTCCAAAAATCAAATAAAAACAATCAGCGGTTTAAAAATAAAATGGAAAAAACGGAACAAAAAGGGGTAACTTTGAGATTTTTTTCTATCAACTAAAATTAATTAGATCCTATTTCCCTTTAGTATGATGACTAGATTAGATCCTTAACTAACACATATATTTTTTTCAGAATGAAGACATCAATTTTGTATGTCTCAGATTGTTTAAAAAAATCTCAAAAACACAAATTTTTGAACCACCAAGCCTTAAGTTTTTCATTCATTTTCTGAACCACATCATCTACCAAAACATCTATAGCATCTGTAGTACCTATTCCCAGTCGATATCCAAATTGTCTATCACTCAAAATATTGTTAATATTTAGATATGATACTAATCTACTCTTAATAAGTTTTTCAAATATTTTTGATAGTGTTGGTAATAGAGAAATGGGCCTATATTTTAGAGGGTCAGATTTTGAACCTTTTTTGTGTACTGGCAAAACTCGAGCAATTTTCATTTGCTCCGGAAAAATATCTAACTTTATACATTCGTTAAACAAATGGGTCAGAGGATCTGCTAAAATATCAATATTTCTTTTGATTGTTGTAATTGGTATACCGTCATATCCACTAGAGGGTTTGTTAGTTAATAATTTTACTAATTTAGTAATTTCGGTTGGATTTGTTAAATGACAATTCATTTCCCTATTATTTGTGACTCTCGGGATATTTGTTTTAAGAGCATCCAAAGCCTCAATATTTGCTCCATCTGATAATGTAGTTCCAAAATTAAATTGTTCACCAAAAACATCTGCAATTTCTTGTGGCTTGCTGACTATTTTATTATTTATTTTCAATAGTAGGTTATCCTTAAGACTTTTAGTTTTCTTGTTTCTATGGTTGTTGATGCATTTCCAAATAGCTTTTGCTGAATTTTTGGAATTGTCTATCTGTTTTTTTACTGCCAATCGTTTTGCCGTTTTTATAACCTTCCTATATATTCTAATATACTTAGTTCGATAATCCTTAAATGTAGTGTTAATAAAGTTGGTACTATTGCATAAAAACCTTTTTATTATACTGGAAGTTTTTATTCCTTTCGTTATCCATCTTGGCTTTCCAACATTACTTTCTCTAAGTTTTTGTTTTGGAAAGCTTTCTTTAAATATTTCATTAAGCTTTGCCATGAATCCATTTACTCCCTTATCACACCAGCTTTCATTTAATATCTGCTGGCGAAAATGGTCATTTTTCCTTTCTGTGAATATTCTCCGTTCTACAGTATATGACGCCATATTAAACGTTTTTTTTGCGTTCTCTATTGAAAGATTGCAGATGAGCCCAGCATGCCCATCTGACAATCCGTTGTGGTCCACTATACAATTAACTATACTGTCTTCAGGCACGTTGGTAAGAAAATTATCCAGACATGAATAAGAATCCCGACGTATAAATGTATCAACATCTACTAGGTTTCTAAAATTATAACACTTTAAAAGGGCTAAAAAGTCATTTCTCTTTGCGTTATCATCGTTCATGTTGATATTGAAATCCCCACAGATAAGACAATTTTTATTAAAATAATGTTCTAAAAGGATTTCTAGTTGTTTCATAAAGTCCGTGTATGTGTCATCGTCTGTGTTCCTATAAATGCAAAAAATATTTAAGTTTGTTTCATCCTTAACTCCACAAATCTCAAACGACCTTACCCTATACAGTTTCTTACAATAAAGTATTTCTTCATATCGACTGTCTTTGTGTGCTAAAATAAGTGATCCATCTCTTTTTTTCTTGTTCCGATTGTTAAAAGCTGCTAAAACATGATTATCTAAATAATAATAATAATAACACACACACATAATAACACATCACACTCAGAGCCCCTAACTAGGAAGAACCTGTATCTAGGGTGCCCGAAACACACACAGAGACAAACATCACACCCAGACCGGAAACAAACATCGATATTCATCATATCAATATTTGCCCCGCCCGGTAATTGAACCCGGGTGCACACGCTTCTCAGTCCACATCACTGCCGACTGAGCTACGGAGCAGTCTTCTAAATGAAACAATGGAGCAGAGTCTTTGTACAAAAAATGCTCAGTAAGACAAATGTAATGTGTTTTAAAATCTAAATTTTGTAAATAAATTTCTAATTCTCCTACTTTGCTTGTAATACCACATACATTCTGGCTCAACACATTTAAATTATCTAACAATTTATTTTCAGAGTGGCGAATTACGTCTTCACTAGTTACGAAAACATTCTAAAGTAGCAATTTTTTTAACTATATCACTAAACACAGTTTTCATACCATTGTTATTTAACATTCCCGTTCTACTGTTAAACATTAAAGAATCAAATTTTAAATTCCTGTTAGAGTCTAATAAATGAGCATATTTATGTGTCGTTACGTCCAGATATAATAAATTATTGAAAGTCTCTACTCTCCAGTTAACAAATTATTGTAACGACTGCATTTATAAGTTGGCATACAAAGAATTATGTTAGTGTTAGTTATTCTCAGTAGTGATTCTCTTAAAATATAAATTAGATCAACGTAGTTTTTTGTAGAATAAAAATCCTCACTGCCAATCATAACAACACAGAATTCACTGAGTGTAAGCTCTCTTACTTTCCCGTCAATGTTTTGCATAAGCTGTTTTATTCCCCCACCAGGACAAGAGTAGTGTAATATGTCAAACTTTTCTTGGGAATATATCTGAGCGATTTCTGAAATTTTATTTTTGTTGTTACAACTTAAAATATGCAGTTTATTCTTCTTAGTTTTTAAACCTTGTTTAGATGTGTTATGTGACTTATGTAACCTTATTCCATTATCTGACTGATTTTTTGTGGGTGAGCTTTGGTTATTTCCACCTGCTACATATGCGTCTGTTTGTGTTTGTGTCGTAATTTGATTATAACTTGTCATTGCCATGTCAGTTTGTGTGGACTCGTTGATTATTGCACGTTCATTTTGTATATGCTTATGATTCGTTGTTTCATAGCACCAATTTTCTCTAATATCTGTTTGAACGCATCTATGATTTTGTGAGATTGATTGAAAGATCTTTATTGGGTCAGTTTGTGTATCTTTAGTAGAAGTTGTAGTGGATTTTTTTACTGTGTCAGAAACTGATGTGTTAGGATTTGGATTGGGACTCCGCAAAGTGGATTTAGTTGATAATTCATTCTTTTTGAGTAGTTCTTGTCCCTTTTTATTAACAAGATTAGTTTTAATAGTCCTTTTTTGTTTCTCTAGTAACCCTTTTTTTTTGCGGAGTTTTCGTGCCAGTAATGGGGCTGGTTGTAACTTTTCTAAGAATTTCATTCTGTTTAAACAAATCCTGATTATTAGTTTTAAGGACAGTATTTTCCATGCTAAGTTTGTTTATTTCTTCATGGGCGCTAGATAATTCTAATTTAATTTCTTCAACTTTTTTTTTTATAAGTCAAAATTTCGTCACAATGCTCATAGCAGCTTGAAATGTCGACAACACTGCTTGCGCCATCTAGTATTTCATCAGTGCAATTACTCACATTGATATCAGATGCAGATAAAGTACGCTCTCTACGTAGACGCGGACGTCGTATGCCACTCATAATTGCGTAGGTTCAAACTTAAAAAAAAAAAAAAAAAGTTGTCTCTAATGCAGCAGGATTCGAACTCACGGCTTTTGGTCTCCTTATTTTCTTGCCTCCAACTGAGCTACGATCTGAGCTTACAATCAGCTTCGAAAATATTGCTCTAATAGCAGAGTATCCGCAGCGCGGACCCGGATCGTGGTCGAATAACGGATGTTGCTACTGGCCCCCAGATGTCAATAGTTTACAGGCTGGGCCACAAATTCCCGGTATTTCTGATATCTACCCTCTCCTTTAAAAAAATTCAACAATTTTTAATCAGGTTTTTGAGATTTTTTCTATCAAATCACTATTTTAGAGTTAAACTTTATTGTGAATTTACGCAGGCCACTATAGTTTATCACTGGAATACTTTAAATTTTAAGGAAAGGTAAGTATTTTCTTTTAAATTCAACAAAATTTAGGAGACATTTTTGCACGTATTTGAACTGTTATGATTGATTTCATATATGTTATGATTGATTTCATATATGACTTCATATATGATTGATTTCATATAGACCCACCTTTCCTGGAAAGCACACATAGAAAAAATCAAATTTAAATTATCTTCATTTTCATATGCTCTAAGTGAAATAGAAAACTGCACAAATACCAAGACCGCCCTATCAGCCTACTATGCGTACGCCTACTCATGGCTGCGATACGGTGTTATGCTGTGGGGTAAAAGTGTTAATTTAATAGACCTTTTCAAACTACAAAAGATATGCGTACGAATCATAGCCCACGTAGATAGCGAAGAAACATGAAAACCCAATTTTATCAAACTTAACCTTCTCACATTACCTTGCATATACATTTATGATATTAGCCTATTTGTATTTAAAAACAAGTCTCTATTTAAACAAGTAAAAGATACCCACAATTTTAATACCCGACACAAAGACCGCCTATACCTTCCAGGATCCAGAATAAAAATGCTTAATGAAATTCCATACTATATGGCAATAAAAATATTTAATAAAATTCCGGCTGAAATAAAAAACCAAACAAAAGAAAACATATTTTCCAAATACTTAAAAACTCACCTTATCTCAAATTGCTATTATTCTGTTCTGTTGAAGATTTCCTATCAAGTTAATTTTTGGTTTCTATGCTACTCAGTTCTAAAAAAAAAAAGTTCACATAACATACATACATAATCTCACGCCTTTAATTCCCCGGAGGGTTAGGCAGAGGTACCAGCTCAAGAGCCGGACCCACATTCCAAAAAAAAAAGAAAAAAAAAGTTCCTATTATGTTAAATAAGAGATTTTGTTTTAAAAAAAGGTATTATTTAAATTTTATTAAATAGTTCATTTAAGTAAATAAGTATTCTGTTGAAGGAGTAATTCTCTGTTTAGTATTTTATGTTAAGTTGCAGTGTGTCAAATTTTGATAAAAAAAATAATCTGCTGTGTTACTATTTGATGCGCCCGTTAAGGGCAACTAAGTTCTTAAGCTCTGTTTTTTATTTTATAAACCATCTGTAAAAACACTTAGTTCGCAATAAAATTTATGATTTATGATTTAACTTGTTTGTTATGGGTCAAACATAATAGAGCGTCATCTACAAAAAGTTTTCCGTGTTCAACCCCATTAAGTTACGCTCGCGCGCAGATCCACTACAGGGGTAAGGTAAGTAACAGAGCCCTGGTACAACCTCGTTGAGCTGAAATTTTGTATACGCGTTTAGTGTGCCTAACAATATACACAGTAAGCTAATGTGACGTCATTAAAAATCCAAAATGGCAAAAAACTCAATAGATATTTATTTCAATAGTATTGCATACATTAAGCATGTATAATGGGTTGTAAAATACTATTGAAATAAATTTCACTATCGATAATACAAATCTATCGATAGTCTATTCAATATTGGAGAGCAATACTGTCAATAGTATCGATACTATCATTCATAGTTTATTGGTTGGCAGCGATCGAAACTATCGATGCTATCGATAGTATTGCTCTTAACCTGTTTACCGATACTATTGCAGCAAAAGAGATATCGATAACCCAAGACCAAGTCTATTTAATATAGCCAAGTAGTATTATACTGGGTCTATGGCAGATGAGTGGTCATACGTTAATTATCGTCGTGGCCATTGGAACTTAAGTTTACAATTCTTTGGGCTGTGTCGGTGACTTTAGTTCTTATGCGGATCGATCACATCTTTCTGATTCATACGCATACCTAGGACAAACTTTCCGAGGTCGATTATCAAATCAATTTTAGGGAAGCTTCGCTACATCTTCTCAACCAATTGGCTAGAACACATAGCTTGAAGAACGAGTACTCGATTGGCGACCGCGCATCAGAAGACGCAGAGTAGGCACACACACTACGAGCTGGTCAGACTACCTGGTGAAGACTGTGGCATTTCACTGGTTGAGGGTAGCTCAAGACCGGTCGTTGTGGCAATGTATGTGAGCGGCCTGTGTTCAGCAGCGGATGTCTTTCGGCTGAGATGCTGATAAAAAAATTGAACATTTAAACATCTAAAACTATAGGTAAGTACTCTGCTTTATTTAGTTTCCTGCAGGTTTAAGATGAAAGAATTTCACTTTCCTCTTAGTTGGTTTTCGGAAAAAAGACGCCCGCCTGGTTAAAGTTGACCAATAACTGTAGCAGTTTTTGAATAAATTGGGATTGTGGTACCTATTCCGTTTGAAAGAATATGAACTGAAGATGTATTTGACAAATTGTAAGAACTCCACAATTTTTACTTTTTTAAAAAAATAGAACTCAGTCGATGTTTATAAATATGTTTTTCATCTTTTTGTATTTTGAGGGCCCGTAGTTTTCTCTGTAGCTGTGTTGTGCACCTCATTATAGTTTTTAAAGACGAAGGTATAATTCTAGACGGCAATAAAATTTAAAGGCTGCGAATTGGTTAATTTTTAGAAAAGTTATTTGGGTCTAAATTCTTAAAAATGGAAAGGAGATTGACCATTCTGGACCAAATGCTGCCCACGCATGTGAATATTTTTTTTCTTCTTCACATGAAGAGATATATATATGAAAAATAAAAAATAAAAATTAAAACCACGGATTTATAATATATACGTAGTACCTTAAAACTTATTTTTTTGGTGATCTTACATTTGATATATAGTTTTTTATCGTTTATGTTAAATAATATTATTATTATCTTACCTATTCTACCTCCCGAGTCCGGTTCCGACCTCACTAGTCTCGTTCGAAGCAACTTTTTTTTGTAGCAAGTTCTACATGAAAATGATAAATAAAGAGTGATTTGCCAGAATTTAGAGAAATCGAAAGTCTCTCTTGCTCATATTCAGATTTGGTATGTGCCTATCTCTTTCGCGCACGCTGGGTTTCGCTAAAACTATGTCGGTCGCCTCGACGACCTCTCCGATTTTTCGATGCCAACCAGCAACGTACAACTGATTCGAGCGCACATAAAGAGCAGACATACATCGGCAAAAGTGTATCATTGCTATATTTTAATTGACGAGAACAATCATGGGCTCGATTCTGTTCAACATTATTGCTGCTCATGTTATATCGGGCGAAGAACGATCGGCAGTTGTGCCCACGTTGTTTGCCTAGTTTGGTTTTTGGGATGGGCTAGGCACCAAGACGTTGTGAGGCGCCCTGCTTTATTTTTAGATTCCATAATTATAGACGACGATGATGATGACGATTGATATGGTATTTTAAAATGTTTATCCTTAAATAAATGTTGATATTTTAAATGATACACCGTCTTTTATTTTTAAAATAAGCTGTTGGTTAGGATTTTTCGTCAATGTAAGATAGATTATTTTTCAATATTCCTTGGATAGATTCTTAAGCGCTTTAGGTTACAGACTACTGTTAGTCTAATGAACATTATGCACTATGATTCAATGCTGGGCAGCCTTGGTCCAGCGTCCATACAAAAATGGTCAATCTCCTTTCAAAAAATAAATAAAAAAATCATAAAATAATAATAATAGGGCCCAGCCCATATCTTTGGGGTGGAACGCATAGCAGACGGTCCCCCTGTCCCCCATTAACGTATGTCCACTCATCTGCCATACACCCTGTATAATAGTGTACCAATACAGCTCGTATCATATAAATTGTGTAACGACGTAATAAGTTGATAAAAACGTTTTAAAGAAAAAGTTTATTTTTAACCCCCGAATGAAAAATTCAGAGAGGGGTGTTATAATTTTAACGTGTGTATCTGTCTGTCTGTCTGTCTGTGTAGCTGAACCGATTTTCGTTTAGTTTTTTTTGTATCATAGATAATTTCAGGCCGAGTGTTCTTAGCCATGTCTGATGAAGATCTGATCAGCGGTTTGAAGATGATCAGCTCTTGAATAATGGATGAGAGGATCTAACTAGCTTCCTTATGTCCGATCGATTTGAAATTTGGTACCATGTTACATCTATGTTATAAAAAGTATTTGGTAAGGTAACCATGACCTGATCTGCCGTTTGAAGATGATCAGCTCTTGAATAATGGATGAGAGGATCTAACTAGCTTCCTTATGTCCGATCGAGTTGAAATTTGGTACCATGTTACATCTATGATATTGAAAGTATATTTTAAGGTCACCATGACCGGATGAGAGGATCTAACCATCTTCCATTTGTCCTATGAATTAAAAATTTGGTACAGTGTTACTTCAATGATATTGAAAGTATATGTTAAGGTAACCATGATATTTTTAAGATGATTAGCTCAAGTTCTACTTAAGTTGATGAGGGGTCTGACTGGGTCGGGGGTTTTCAAATTTTTAAATTTGAGTTATATTCCTTTTAGCTCATTAAACTAAAAGCTTGATTTTAATAGGTTTTTACTCATATTATTTTTTCGTGGGTAAAAAAATAATTCGAAATTGAGTTTCCTATGTATATTTCATCAAATAGGCATAACTCGTATCGATTTAGGCTGGCTTGCATACGCAGCCCTGCAGTTTTAACGGTAATCTAGATTTCTGTTGCGCTTGTTCTGGAATATATTTGTGGTTGCGAGCCGAAACAAAAAGAAGTTATTAAGTTATAATAAGTATATTTATAAAATTACTAGTCGACTAACTTTATATAATTCCCAGTCCTCATTGGTAAATGTAATAAATTTTGTTTATATTTATCAGTTTGGAGTGTTTAGATCTGATCTGGAAGGTAGTTAGATCCACTCATCCACTAATTAAGAGCTGGTCATCTTCAAACGGCTGAGTAGATGAGGGGACCTAACTACCTTCCATGACCTATCGATTTTTTTGCTAAAGTGTTACTTCAATGATATTGAAAGGATATGGTAAGGTAACCATGACCTGCTTGCGTAGCATGACTGACCATTTGTCGAATCGTTCTGTCACTTTTGATCGCTTTTGACATTTAAATGCGGGAAAATGTATAAAGAGGAACGACAAAAGTGACAGAAAGATACGACAAATTCGACAAATTGTACGCCAAGCTACCACCGCACATCAGCCGTTTGAAGTTGATCAGCTATTTGAAAGTGGATGAGGGGATCTAACTACATTCTATAAGTCCTATCGATTTTAAATTTTGCACCGTTTTACTTCAATGATATTGACATATATGGTAAGGTAACCATGATCTTTTATATACTTATTAAAAAACCGCATCAAACAAAATCCGATGCACAGTTTTAAAGAATTAAGCATACATACTCGGGAAGCGACTTTGTTTTATACTATGTATTGATTATAATAAAATAATTTATTTTTTATCTCTGTAGATAAAAAAGAAGCTATACAGAATTTGTCACTTCATCAAAATCTGCAATTAGCGAGTGCGTGTGGCACCCCTCAATACACAAACTTCACGGCTGGATTTGCCGACTGCCTGGACTATATCTTTTACGATACAACTACAATGATTGTGGAGCAGGTGACCAAACAAATTAGATTTTTGTTACTTTTATGTATTGGTGAAGTGAGATTATGGTTTCTTATGGTGGCTTTTTGATTTAAAACCTGTTTTGAACCCTGTGCCGTAGATGTTTTTTTCTCCGTATCTTCGCTGCCCTCGCCATACATAATTTACCTATGTAAATTATTAAAGGATAGTATTAAAAAACGCATCACACTATTATCTAAATATATATAACTCAAAGGTGACGGACTGTCTGACAAAGTAATCTATCAACTGTACTAAAAAATTTCTGTTTTTGACAAATATGCCCACAAAAAAATATATTTTAAAGTTTAGTGGTTTAATATTGTTGTCTCTACGGTCATGTGAAAAATCACTGTGGTAAAAGTGGTACAAATTTTGTTTAACTAAACAATGGATTTACTTTTTTATATGTACTTAATGAATCTTATTATTGATTTCAGTATTTTCACAATTTTTAAGCTAAGGAAGCTTAAAAAGAAGATAAATAATTGTTCCATTAAACAACATTGATCTCACTATCAGATGACAGTAGGTACTTAGTTAAGAAAAATGTTAAGCAACTATTAATTATTTTTGTTTAAATGGGAGGCAAATCTGTCAAAAACAAAATCCTTTTTTATATGTAATGAATCTTATTATCGATTTCAGTAGTTTTACAATTTTTAAGCTTCCTTACTTATAAAGAAGTTAAATAATTGTTCCATTAAAGAACATTGATCTCACTATCACATGACAGTAGTTAACGAAAATGTTTAACAACTATGAATAAGGTTTGTTTAAATGGGAAGCAAATCTGTCATATGTAGAATCTGTCAAAAGTAGAATCTGTCATAAGTAGAATCTGTCGTATGTAGAATCTGTCCATACTAAACCATGGTGTCAAAAGCAGAATCTGTCAAATGTACACTTAACGCTTTTGTTCACTTGCTCATTTATTAAAACACCAAATAAGCCCAATGTAAGTCAAAATCAAAAATAAACAAATTGATGATCTGTTTCTTAACAATTTAAAATTTTCAAAAATTTCCACTTCCAGGTTTAAAGCCTGTCACACATTACGCAGATGCGATCAGATTTATCTGCGTATACAAACTTTTTTATCTGAAGGTACCACACATTACGCAGATGCGGTAATATTAAAAGATTATACATTCACTCGAAATCTCTCGGACTAAGCAGACTTGTTTTTTGCTAAAGAATGTTTATATAGGATGTTACAATGAGTTCACGTTTACGAAAAGAACTCTGCTTCTGGATTTATTAGACAGCTCGTCAGAAGATGATTCTGATTATGAATGAGTCAAGTCTTGCTTTTAACACACGCACTATAATTTATTTTTTACAAAAAGAGACCCGCCTTCAACGAACTGACACAAACATAATCTAAGAACTTCCTCTTTTTCGAAGTCGGTTAAAATAGGTACTAAACCTTCTCATCTTCTCCTGAATGTAACAAATACATTACCTACTAAAAACTGCATCGAAAGCGGTTAAGCCAAACGCGAGATAATCGCGGACAAACATACATACATACAGGTCAAACTAATAACCTCCTTTTTTGAAGTCGGTTAAAACACGAAGAATTTTGATAGAACAGCATATACCTATATAAAGCTTAAAAATGACCGATGTGAATTTCATATCTTCGAGGATCGATCAGATAACAAATTCACAGCCTATTTCTGAAACCCGAGGGCTACTTCATCATACATCCTGTATTTAGCTGCAGTTAAAATATTATGCCATATTTGTATCGGCAGATGTTATCTGCAGATCTTTCAATTTATATGTCACGGCTTAGATATATTTTAAATTATCTGCGTAGTGTGTGGTCGTCCATAGGATTACATAGAAATTAATGTTGACAGATGATCTGCGCCGATACAGATATCGTATCGTATCTGCGTAGTCTGTGAAGCGCTTAAATGTAATGAATATACTTAGTGTTTGTTGCCTTAGGGCCTGAGGTGGCCACTGAATTATCAAGATTATCTAGCTAGAGCATCATAGGACTATATTTTTTATATTGGACATGGTTTATAAACTAATAAACTTTTCGCGATTGGCGCCTAGGTACATCGCTGAAATAGCCTTAACTCAGTTTTCTTTAAAATTTTCATTTTTTTTTTGTCACACCTGAGCCAACGACTCAGGACGCTGATTATTCTGACGGCACCTTTTTGGTGTGATGCTTACCACCTGTTCCCCCTGTCGGCTGTCGGTCGGTCCCGATTTTAAAGTGGGGGTAAAATTGACATTGAAATTATCCGACAAGTGTAAATAGCTTCATATAAAATATTCTGCCATTCGAACACAGGATTTAAAATCGGGCCCGACAGACGACCAGTCAGTGGGAATGGGTGGGCGGTTACACGACCGGAAATCCGCAATGTTAGCAATTTAGTAGCTATTTTAATTTCAGGTGGTGCCGTTTCCGTCTTCTGAAGATCTTTCAGCGAATACTGCAATTCCAAGTGTAGTTTTTCCATCAGATCATATTGCTTGTATAGCAGATTTAAGATTGGTTAAGAACAAAGTATAGGTACCTAAACATAAGTTATTTTCAGATACTTTTTTGAGCACTTTGTAGTGTAATATAAGTACTTACTTACTTATACATTTAAATGTTAAAATTGCATTAAAATACGACCTTGTTAATAATAGCATGAAAGTACCTATTCTATTTGTTTCATTTATAATTTCATAGACCTCTACAAGGCGGTAATAAATAAAAGGAGGGATTGAGACCACTAGTTCCATGAGATCACCCTACTTAAATAGTGAAGTGAAGTCCTTATAATAAGTCACATTTGACGTCTGTCAGTTTTATCTTCATAGTGACGTGACCTATTTAATAAAATCCAGTGAGGTGGGGAAACGCTACGCTGCAAACTCTGATTAATGAATACCCAATAGATCAAACCTTAGTGACGTCACGCGTAGCCAAAGAAATTGTCAATGATATCTTATTTCCTATCATCCTACAAAATTAAAGAGTCACTAAAAATCTACGATGGTAACATTAGCAATCTTCTATCCTCTCTATGTCGCGTTATGGTTTGTGCCATTTTCAAAGGTAAACATCGGCAGATATTTTTATTTTTTCAAATAACTTCGTAATTTAATGGTGTGTGTATGTTAAACAAAGAAAAGCAATCATTAGGTGAATGTCCTGCATGGTGCGCAATTGCAGATCACTCTATGGAAATAAAGAAAACTTGGACGAAAGAATCAGTTTTCACGCGTGAGTATTTTTCCTACAAAATAAACTTAAAAATGATATGAGAATTAGAGATAATACTTCTGAATGCTTACTATAAGTATCCAACGTGATTTCATTCATATTAGAAAAAAGTTACCTCAAAAATTTAGAATTCAAGCAGTTCTTATTTGAGGTTGTTAAGGCCGTCAAAACAATGTATCGTCAAGTCGATGAATGATTAACTAAACATTTTCTTCCAGGTTTCCGGATACTGAAAACATCCGCGGGCTCTGGTTTACTGCCACTGATCGCAGGGAAAAGTATAAATTACAAAAAATTTTGGAACTCGGAACTTCAAGCCCGGATGCTTTGAGGTTTGCAACTTATTGAGATTTCACTTTAATCTTTCCCAGTGAAACAGAAGTTTCTTTGGTAAGAACAAAACAATACTTACCAAAAAAATCTAAGCTTCACACTTACCCTGATATTCAGGCAAAATAAAAAAATAATTTTAGTTACCTATTTGACGTACAGTGGCGGACACGATCGGCGTAACACTTCCGGTTTTTCTGTATTGCAAAATAGCTCTTGTTCTCTGGTAATACAGACTAGGGCTGACGAAACCATAGACAAATCTGTTACGGCCTCCTAGTCCGCGACTGTACCTATTATGGTACCTACCTATCAATTTATGGATGGATGTCACGATTTACCATACAACAAACTGTATCTTTATTAATAACTTATTAATATTTAACGCCTAACTTATTAGTATTTTGTTCATGTATTATACTTATAAAGCTTCCTCTTAAATAACTATCTATTACAAAAAACAGCATCAAAATCTATTGCGTTGTTTTAAAGATTTAAGAATACATAGGGACAGACGCGGAAAGCGACTTTTGTCTATATATATAAAATTCAAAGTTGACTGACTGACTGACATAGTGATCTATCAACGCACATCCCAAACCACTAGACGGATTGAGCTGAAATTTGGCATGCAGGTAGATGTTATGACGTAGGCATCCGTTAAGAAAGGAAATCCCGAAATTCTCTCAGGAACGGGAATTACGGGAATTTTTAGTTACCTAGTATGAAAAATCGACATTATTGAGTGTATCGACTTGAAATTTGGTGTACAGGTTCCTCAGTGAATGAAGGAATGTTGAAAGAAAGGAATTTACAAAATTCCTACGGGAACGGGAATTACGGGACTTTTTTAGTGAGAATAAAAAATCGACATCCTTGAGTGTATCGACGTGAAATCTGTGTACAGGTTCCTCAGTGGATGAAAGGGTTTTGAAGAAAGAAATTAACTAAATTCCCATGGGAACGGGGATTACCGGACTAATTATTTAGTATGAAAAATCGATTTTCTTGAGTATGTCAACGTGAAATTTGGTGTACAATAGTTTCTCTGTGGATTTAAGAGTCTTGGAAGAAAGAAAAATACTAGATTCTCACGGAAACGTAAAACGGGACTCTTTAGTTAGTATTAAAACAATGTAATCTAATATATATTTGTTTATTTCGACGTAAAAATAGGATATTCTTCAGTGGGTGTAATTAGATTCAGAGTTATATTAAGAAAATATTAACCAAAATTCACATGGTAACGGAACTTTCCCAAAAACATAAAAGCGTCTAAAAAATCATCAACTTTTTTTTACTCGAGTAGGTCTTATACCCAACCAGCTAAAAAAATATTAGAAGTTTCAGTGTCTGAATGTTGGGATGTAGAAAGGAATTTCTGGATTTGCCACGGGAATTGGAATAAACAAAATATTAAGTACTACTCTAATAGGTAGATATTTTTAGGGGATATGGGTGCGATCAGAAATGATGACACCAAAATCCTGAGTCGTGAATCAACCAGTAACTAACGATTTTAATGAAAAAGCGCGTGCGAAGCTGCGAGCAAAAGCTAGTTTTATACTATGTATTGATACGGTTAGACATTTACCGTCTTATTCATAAAAAACCCCTAAAATGTCCTAAACGTCCAATCTAGTTAAAACGTTTGCTAACGCTAAAATACTGATTTCAAAATGCATTATTCATAAAGGCAATTTAGGCCTGCTTTATCTACATAAGGCCAATAGTAGTTTTTTGAATTTTCAGGTTGTCGCACCATGTCAATCCACCAAACATTTAACAAAAAACAAAGTCTATTTTTGGGGCCTTTGCCCAGCAGTGGCGCACCAAATTCTCTCAGAGTAAGGAAACCGCCGCTACGCTACAATAGAGTTAACCTATTTTTGTGTATTTTCCCTGTCCTGGTTACGCTTACAAAACTTACTATGTGATCAAAAAGGACAGAAGATGGGTTCGATTTTGAGAGCGGCGTTTCAACTAAACCACAGAACAAGAGAATACAATAGAAATAGCATCATGAGCTTTTAGTACCGAAACCAGTGTGTCCAAACTCACACATATAAACCAAACGCTCACTATGAAATCCAAGCTACCATTGGTGATTAACGACAATGCCGAAAAGATCTACATCACAAAACTTTGAAGTAGACTATGAACCTTTTTTACAAATAAACAAAGATCAAAATCAAATAACAATTATGAAATACTTAAGATAATGATGACATACATATGATAAAAGAATGAAATTAGGTTTTTCCAAAGACATGGTAGAAAGCTATACATCCTCTTTGCTTTAAAATCCTCACGCATTGTTCCTAGTTTTACTATTCGACGCTAGATGGAACTACACCTTTTGTACTACCGCTACTAAACACAAGGTGGCTACGTCGAAAAATGAAGAACTAAGCTAGGGATGTACATATTGCGGGAGAAAGTTTGTCGATGAGAAAAACCTATCGATATACAACTTTCTTTCATATGGCTACAGTTAACAATTACTTTTTTTTACGAAAATCTACGCAAACGGCCTTCTTGGTGATTGGCGATGTATTGGTATTATCATATGAAAAAACCAGTCGCTCATAGAACAAAGTTTATTTTAGTGTACAGTTTATTTTTTATTTATTTTCGTGTATGTCGTTTTGTATTCAACAGTTATGCTTCGCATAAATAGAGATTCAGAAATAAAAATGTGTTTAGTTATAAAATTGTTTATACCTACAGTACTGCAAAAGTTATAATGCGCATAGAAATCTTCGTCACTGTTCGACAACGGTCGTCGTATTCCCAAGCGACGGAAGACGATATGTATTTAAGGAGGTTAAGTGCATTTTCTGCATGCGTAATTTAGTAGAATTATGATTTTTGATTCAGGTGTTTCCGTGAAATAGACAATTAGCGAATCTGCATGCGCCTTATTAATTTGGGAGTAAGTACTGTACTTTAAATGAAGCTTTATTTTAATCAAAGTAAACAATTTAGGTAGATGGGTAAATAGACCAATAAAACAAGATGGGTTTTATATTTATATTATTTTATCTTTTTTAATATCGAAGTACTTGGTTTTTTTAATATATAATATTTAGCATTTTTTCTTCTCTAGGTATTGTTTATTGAAACTCCTCTTAGATTAAGAAGCTTTCATGATGGCTCTATCTTCAAGTTTATGCTTAAGTGTATTAGGTTCTGAGCTTGGCCCAAGGTGATCCAGTAACACAGGCTGTAAATAAATGAAAAGAAAAATAAAATATAGCACACTATAAGAGTGACGACTTGTCTTTATACAATACTAGTCGACCCGGCAAACTTCGTACCGCCTAACCTATTATTAGAACGTGCATGTTTTATACTTATAAACCTTCCTCTTGAATCACTCTATCTATTAAAAAAATCCGCATTAAAATCCGCTGCATTTTTAAAGATTTAAACATACCTAAGGACTGATGCGGAAAGCGACTTTATTTTTTACATATTACAACATTATCGATAGATTTTTATCATAGAAAATTATCGATAGATTTTCATCATGTTGAGCAATCTCTAACTGATTTCCATTATACTGTTGTCAAAATGTTCTAGAAAAAGTCATGAGTCTAATACCATAGATAAAGAAGAACGCTATGAAGGTACAGTCACAGTTACAGGCTTCAATGAAAATTCAATTTTACTGCTCCGTAATTAGGGTGTTTTCATTTTCTCACTTATGGTTTTGTTTTCTTGTTCATGTATAATTTCAAATTTATTTAAAAATACAGTGAAATATTACTTACCGGTGTAATGATACGGCATAATTAGTACTTTTAAGTCCCCAACTTTAATTTTTGCATTCCAACACAGCACAATATGGCATTTTAGTGGGTTTTTTTTTCATATTTTTCCTGGTGGTTTGTTTACAAGAAGCATAAAGCAACTGAGCTTATCAAATCTGTCAAAAACTACGCATATGCACTGCAGAGCTAGTAATAGGCACGCGGGCTCCGCCTACTCGCGATTTCTATTTAGAGAGAGAGAGCATCTTCCTTGTTCTGTGAACTAAACTGTCAAATAGGGTTGTATTGAATCCAGTTTCAATCGATATCGATATACGCAAAAATGAAAACTTATAATAAAAATATGTCAGTGTCACAGAAAGATTTTCTATCTTTTTTCTTAAAGTTTTTTGTGTCAGAATTATATTTAGGTAGATAGATAAAAAAAAGTATGCATCACACAGCACAGATAGAAATCAGTTGACATAAAAAAAACCTAAGTAAAAATATATAATACATAATATTTTTATAGAAAAGCAGTAAGTACTGTGCGATGAAAGGGCTCGGGCTCAGCTTCTTATCACAGAAATATGCGCACTAAGTAGGTACTCCTAATTCACGTAACATACATCGCAACGCTGTTAATCCGCCAAGACCCTTAACGTAAAATAAATGAGAGTACGAGTCTCAAGAGTGAAGACACTGTACACTAATATATACTGGGTGTTTCTGACAAGGCGTTAATAAATCAAAGGAGGGATTCTGCTCACCATAACTAACAACTTTCCAAAAGCAACATGGGTCAAAATCTCAAAAAAAAAATACAGCTGTTCCATACATTGGTTCGATCAGCTGACGGGGTCAATGTACGGGACGGCTGATTTTTGTTCTGAGATTTCGACCCATGTTGCTCTGGGAAAGTTGTTAGGTGTGGTGAGCAGAATCCCTCCTTTGATTTTTTACCGCCTTGTCAGACACACCTTATATAAAACCCTCACGGCTCAACCACAAAAACAGGAAAACCTGGTCTAAATCACTAGACTAGGTTTAAATCACTAATTCTTCATACAAATTGGCGATTTAGACCGGTCTTACTTTTTTGTGGTAACAGGGTCAGTGCTCTTGAATTTCTCTCTTCAGAAACAGAATAAAATAATGTTCTACTATCCTAAATTTATTATTAACTTACATAAAGGCTTGGAAAAAGAAGCAGGCCTTTGCCCAGCAGTGGGACATATAGGGCTAAATAAAAAAAATAACAAATCACTCAACAAACAAATTGTATAACTTTTTTTCAATATACATTGGTGACGAACTGACGAATCAATATCATTCCAAAAATGGTTCAAAAATCATATTCGGATTTGCAGTCTTCACCAGATCGTCTGTCCACCTTCTGAGGGGCCGCTCTGGGCTTTTCTGTGTCTTGCGGTGCGATTCTTCAAGCTAAATAAATACTAAAATTATATTTTTATTTTGCCTGAATAACAGGGTAAGTGTTAAGCTTAGATTTTTTCTGGTAAGTATTGTTTTGTTCTTACCAAAGAAACTTCTGTTTCACTGGGAAAGATTAAAGTGAAATCTCAATAAGTTGCACACCTCAAAGCATTCGAGCTTGAAGTTCCGAGTACCAAAAATTTTTGTAATATACTTTTCCCTGCGATCAGTGGCAGTAAACAAGAGCCTGCGGATGTTTTCAGCGTTCGAAAACCTGGAAGAAAATGTTTAATTAATCATTCATCGACTTGATTATCGATAAAATGTTTTGACGGCCCTAATAGCCTCAAATAGGAATTGTTTATATTCTAAATTTTTGGGCTTATTTTTGTTCTAAAGTGAATGAAATCACGTTGGGTACTTATAATAAGCATTCTGAAGTATTGCCTCTAATTCTCATATCATTTTTACGTTTATTTCGTAGGAAAAATACTCACGCGTGAAAACTGATTCTTTCGTCCAAGTTTTCTTTATTTCCATAGAGTGATCTGCAATTGCGCACCATGCAGGACATTCTTCTAATGATTGCTTTTCATTGTTTAACATACACACACCATTAAATTACGAAATTATTTGAAAAAATTAAAATATCTGCCGATGTTTACCATTGAAAATGCCAAAAACCATAACGCGACATAGAGAGGATAGAGGATTGCTAATGTTACCATCGTAGATTTTGAGTGACTCTTAAATTTTGTAGGATTATAATAAGGAAATAAGATATCATTTGACAATTTCTTTCTTTGGCTTCAAGTGACGTCACTAAGGTTTGATCTGAGGGTTTGATCTAAAAGCTCAATTCATACTGACCGTACTGACCAAAGCGTTGTATGCTCAGAATAATAATAATACAAGAACAAGCCTATACAGTCAATCACTCAGTGCGCAGTGTAGACAGATGAGCTACCTATACATACCTATAGAGATATGACAGCTAGGGATGTTAATCAACTACTTACGTGCCAATTAACGAAATGTCGATAAGTGATTTGCATTGGGTGCATAAGTATACTTACCGGTTTTCTTTTGCATCTAATACTTTACGCAGAAGAAATCTTGCGGGGAAGCTAGTTGATTTATTAAATAAAAAAAACGTTTTGTTTAAGTATTTCTTTTATAAACAATTAATGTTTTTTAAAAGCATTTATTTAAATAGCATTGCAATGTATGTATGAATGATACAACTCAATTTTGAAGCAGATATCTTTAAGGTGGTAACTCTCAATATGGCGCGAAATTCAAATTTTTTAACTTAATCAAAAATGAAAACTTTTGCCAGAATAATTAAAAAATGCGAAAAAATTTGAATTCCACGCCATACCGAGAGTTACCACCATGAGACTATTGAGATGAAATTTTGTTCGAAATTTTGTTTTTTGTTGATGAAAGATTGTTCTTCGTCAGTACTGATAGTTTAGCTCTCTCTTCTTCCGCGTAGGTATGTATAAAAGTTTAAAAGAATTCGCGTTTGTAAAAAAACAGCTCCCACATACTAATCATTATTATCACATATTATCGTTTTTGAAAGACAGAGTTACTGATTTTGTGTATATGTCACCGGAAAATAACAAGAACCGTAAATTTATAAATTTACTAGGAAATTTATAAACTTTCGTAGGATTCTAAACGAGTGATAAATTGTATAATTTTACGCCTACATTTTCGTAAATTGATAAACTTACTAAACTCACTCGTAAAATTATAAGTAACCAATAACCAAACGCCATGTATAATGAATTGAAATTTAACACAGAGCTACGAAAGTTTTAGCCATGACCAAAATGTTTTATATTGGTAGAGTGAAATAGGGAATTTTAACCCCCTACTAGGTAGGTAGGTACCTAAAATACAAGGTTACTTTTTGATAAAATATGCTATTATCCCATAATAGCATATTATATCTGTCACCGTTATAGTGCGAAATACGTTAATGTGCTCTTTACCGGGCAATGTGCACATTAACTGTTTAGGTCAGTTAATGTGCGAAATTTTATGTGAAATATGGGGTATCCGCTCTTTACCTAGTTAATGTGCGTATTACCGGATGTCTCGCCGTTAAAGTGCGGAAAACAGAAAGCTCCGACCGAAAATTCAAATCTAGGGCAAAATTGTAGGTTAGGTTAGGTTTGGCTTGTGATCTATAACCAGCGTAGCGAGCGAAGCGAGCGGAGCTTGGGTTACCTGTGTTAACCTGAAATGTAAGGCAACAATTTTTCGAACTTAACTTAGTCGTTAACTCTGTAGATTACCTAGGGATTTTGCAGATTACCTAGTTAATGTTGAGAACAACATTTTATTTCGAACTCTAACGGATTCAGCCAGTTAGTGCAATTTTACTGAATTTCGCACATAAGCGGTCACATATTAACCTATAAACCTACTTAGTTTTTACCAGTACTACCTTACTGGTACCAGTAAAAATACTTTTAGTGTGATCGAATTGTTTGGCAAGTCTGATTGTACGTAAGTCTATGGACGCAAGCATTTTCACTGTCAACATCGACCAATCAGAAAGCAGTGTGTTATTTTCCGTATTTCAAAAAGCGTAAAATTAAAAGCTCTTCTGTGATTGGTCGATCCGTTTAGAATCTTACGGATTGATATCCGTTAGTTTATAAATTTACTACGACGCGTCGAAAATTTATAAATTTGCGAAAAAGTGGGCGTAAAATAATTCAATTTATCTCTCGTTTAGAATACTACGAAAGTTTATAAATTTCCTAGGAAATTTATAAACTTGCGAATCTTATTATTTTCCGGTGACATATATATAAGAAACTTGATATTTGGTTTTTCACCCTATACAATACATACACAAAATCAGTAGGTCTGTCTTCCAAAACCGTTGCAACGTTCCAATGTAGGAAACGGTTTTTTTAGATACGCAAAGTCATCTAAAATTTATTATTAATTTCCTTTTTACAAAAAGAGACCCCCGCCTTCAATAAAATAAGTACAGTCACGGACTAGGAGGCCGTAACAGATTTGTCTATGGTTTCGTCAGCCCTAGACTGTATTACTAAATAACAAGAGCTATTTTGCAATACAGAAAAACCGGAAGTGTTACGCCGATCGTGTCCGCCACTGTATGCCACTAAAACCTTTTCCTGAATGTAAAAAATACTTTTGTGAAAACCACATCAAAATCGGTTCAGCCAAACTCGAGATAATCGCGGACAAACATACATACATACATAAAACATACATACAAGTCAAACTGATAACCTCATTTTTTGAAGTCGGTTAAAAACAAATACTTTCGTCATAATAAATAAAATAACCCAAAGATTTATGAATTTTGCGCCATACCGAGAGTTTCCACCTTAAATCCGCCCGACCGGCTAGAGTTTTAGCGAGAAAACAAACCCCGATTGATTTTTATATCTCATAGTAGATAGAAGCTAGAAGATTATCATAAGATAAGTGAGATTTTAGAGAGTAAGATTTTAGTGTTACAGTTACATTACTATACCGTGCAGATTATTAACATTTGATAAAAAAACATCGACTCTTAACGTTGGTCGCGGCACATCACTAAAATCTCGAGTGGGGAGCAAGTGGGGAGCAGTGTTGCCACCTTAGTGGATTTTCCACTAAATCTGGTGGTTTGGAACCCCCATTTAGTGGCCATTTTTTGCGTTTAGTGGCTAGTGGATTTTTTTAGTGGAAAAATTAGACCAAGAACTGTAGCAGTTTTTGAATAAATTTGAATTGCGGTATGCTGTTACAAAGCGTATGAACTAAAGATGTTTTAGACAATTTAGTAGAATTACAACATTTTTCCTTTTTTTTTTCAATTGAATACAAAGTCGATGTAATTTTTTATTTTTTCATATGTTTGTCCATACTTCGAGGACCCTTAGCTTTCTTTGTAGCTGTCTTGAGCACCTGATTATAGTTTTTAAAGAAGATAGTTTAAGATCTAGATGGCAATAAAATTTTCAGATTGCAAATTGGTTAATTTTTAGAAAAAGGTCGTCCCTCTCGGTATGGCGCAAAATTAAAAAAAAATCATGTTTTTTTAAATGTGGGAGATGGTTTCTTATTTCTTACATAAGCGAATTCATTAAAACTTTATTAAATTAATACTTTCGCCAGAATAAATAAAAAACGCGATTTTTTTTTTAATTTCGCGCCATACCGAGAGGGACCACGTTAAAGTTCAAGTTAGGGCTCAAGTCTTAAAAATTTAACATTAAAAAATCCTTAAAAAATAAAAACGCCCAGGGAGGCAAATTTCTTAACTAAAAACGATTGACTCGTAATTGTCTTGTTCTTTTTGGCGACTTCGTTAACCATTGCTGTTTTCTTTGGGCGTGTAACAAATCACATTTGTTAAAGCGGCAATGGTTAACGAAGTCCCTAACAAGTCAATTACGAGTCGATCGTTTTTAGTTAAGAAATTTGCCTCCCAGGTCATATATTTGGGGTAGAACGCATAGCAAAGGGTCACCACTGTCTCCTATTTACGTATATCCACTCATCTGTCATGCACCCTAGTGGAAATTTTAGTGGTTTTCAGAGGGGGACATATTTTTGTTAGTGGTTTTCTGGTGGTTTGAGGAGCCTTATCTGGTGGATTGCTATTTCAACCGTTGGCAACACTGGTGGGGAGAATGGTGAGGTGCGGTGTGGAGGCGAGCTTGTGCGTGCCCGCCTCTCACGTCTCCTTCAACCCCGCGATTATTGAATTGTTTTTATAAAAATAAGTACCTATGAAAATCGGCTTACCGGTGAAATGTAATACTTGATTTCGATTTGGTGTGTTTTCTGGTATATTTTTTGCAACAATCAACTGCACATTTCACCATAGTGACGGCGAAATACGAACAAAATCTCTCCAGGACCGCACGGTGCAAACAATCATCACAGACTATAGACGCTCGCGGCGGGAACGCCTTTTTGTTCTCACCTGTGTCTACTGTTTCCACTTGGATCTCAGAATAAAGACAAGCATAGAAGGAGTCCTAAAATAAAAAGTCACATCATTGTGTTACGCTACTTACTCAAGTGCAACCATTGAATATGTTAAAAAGAGACCAATATACTTTCTCCACTGGGTCGTATGACTCTTCCGCACCTTGCCCGTACCTGGGTTCGACTTTTTATTTTTAATTTTCTAAAAAGCTAGTGATGGCAAAAATAACTTGTCCTAAATCAAGTTGTCTATACTTTTATACAAGACATGGTTCTTTATTATGGAACTTATCATAACTAATTCAGGAGTAATGAGCGGTTTTCTTTTTTGACAGTTCTAATATATTCATTCTAATGATGAAAGATGGCACTAATGTTCGGTCTAATGTCAACGTCAAAAAAAAGTCTGACGGACTGACTGAAGACTGATTGAATTGAATTTTCCAAAACTTTGCTTTGGTTGGTTGGTCATTATTTTTGTTTGTTTATAACAATAGGTATACATACCTCACCTTTACTTCTGTCTGTACTTTCAATATTATTTAAGTGCCTTGCAATGGTTACAACCACAAAATATAATCATGGCTAGCCCATGCGTAGTACAATTTTATAAAAATATAGGCACTCACCGTTTTCCTCAAGATGAAACACAGAGATCAAGATGGATAGAGGCTATCAAACACGTAAAACCCGGATTACCCATAAGAAAATATAGCTATCTATGTTCAACTTACTTTACGCCAGCAGATTTCTTCTCTACAAACACATTTAGCAACAGCCCCAAAAGGTAAGTAGTACCTTTATCATGCAAACAGGAATACCTTTGCCCTAACCTTTTAAGAGCTACCTCAGATCCCTGCCTACATTGATTTGAGATTTAGTAGATAGTTCTTTGATTGCAGCTCGTCGCCTAAAAGTACTTAAAAAAATGCAATACCTACTATATATTTCCATGGAATGAAGCTTGTCGCCAAGTTAACCAGCCCCATCAGCAGTCAGAGCCAACGTTCGATCGAAATATTGTTCAAGCATCATATTCTCGCAGTATCTACCCCACAAAAATCGACAGTAAATAGATTATCAATCAATACATAGTATAAAACAAAGTCGCTTCAAGCGTCTGTCCATATGTATGCTTAAATCTTTAAAACTATGCAACGGATTTTGTTGCGGTTTTTTTTTATAGATAGTGATTCAAGAGAAAGGGTTATAAGTATAATACATGAACATGTTGCTAGTTAGTAATAGGTTAGGCGGTACGAAGTTCGCCGGGTCGACTAGTTAATAACTATGAGAAACTCTTGTCTCTGAGCTTTATATGCACACAAATATTTAATGGTTCTTTTTAATTAATAATATTAAAAGGCAATAACATACCTACTCATTGTTCTGATTTATGTAATGTTTTGTTACAGCTCCTCCTGTTGCATTTGTTGAGTTGCCACCTATATTGCAAAGTGATGCTAAAGTGGAAGAAGTCATAGACCTCTTGGATCTCAGAATAAGGACAAGCATAGAAGGAGTCCTAAAATAAAAAGTTATTTTCATATTGTTACGCTCCTTACTAAACGGCAAAAAGACTATTAGTTAGAGAGAGATAAAATATAAGAATTCTTTGCAAGTTTTCTTCTTGTCGCATCAAAGTGGTTTATTGATGACACTGGTTTATTAGTACCGTACAAAATTAAAAACCAATAATTTGGTACATATTTGGTGGTTTGTTTATGGTTTGTTTTATTTTGACGTATAATATGACATTGTAAACATCGGTAGCAGCTCCAAAAGTTTTATGATTATTTTTTATGAAAAATGTGTGATAAATTGGTTTTGTGATAGTGAATGTTTAACTTAATGTGTAACAATCTCTTGTGTAGTGCCGGGATGTGAATCGATTGCGTCAAGGAATCAAAATCTTGATGTTTTGGTCACCTAACATTCGGTAAATCATTTTGTTTCATTGTAGACTTCTGGGCACTATTATGACTAATAAATTATCAAGAACATCTATTTTACACGCTGTTTGTCGAACTCGTACCTAAATTTATTGAATTATTACGGTAAAACACCTTCTGTAAAGGTTATGATAGTGTTGTGCCAAAATATGTTTAGACAAAAGTTATCGAACCTAAATCATCCGTTCTACCTTAAGGACAAATAAAAATCAGACATAATTATATGCTAATTGTTGTATGTTTTTCAGTTTTCAAGTAAATTATATACTAAAAACAAAATGACTGGATGCTATAAAGAGACAAGATTATAAACATTCACAACATACTGTTTTATCAACAAATAAGATTTAAGATGGTGAAGATTATAACCTGCTGCAATTTGAATAAGTTGGTTGGTGGTAATCATAAAATATTGCCCTTTCAATTGCTTATTTTATATCAACTTAATTAAATGTTAATCGTTATCAACTTAATGTTAAAGGAAATAGGACAGAGACATTCAGTGGACAATTCATATTTCATATCTAAGAAAGAAATGCAACCAGAAAATACCATCATCTCAGCTGAAAAACGTCTACTGCTGGATATAGGCCTTAAAGAAAATATCGTGACATACAATTTGCCCATTCTGGATAAAACAGGTTTAAGTTTATCTATGTTTTTTTTTCTGCAGATCCTCATAATTGTATATGAAAATTTCAAGTTTAAGTTGCGGGATGTCGTCGTTTAAGTTAATATTCTCTAAGATACCTGTTTTCTAAAAAAAAAAGAGGAAGGCTTTAATTAATATGAATAAATTATTATTATTATGATTGTCTTGAATATAATATTTAAGAACATTTTTCTTGCTTTCTTACAGGCCTCACAAAATACTTTGATAAAAAAAGCTACAGAATATATGAACCGTAAATTTGGGTAAACCAATGCTGTAAACTGTAAACAAATAAAATTCCATGAAAATTTTACTTTGTCATAAAAACAAAAGCGCCATTGTTGCTGCAGGATATCACTTACGTATGTATAAATTGTTTACACCCAGGTTTTATAATACTTACTCTCTTTTATTAGTTTTAATTAAAACATATTATATTTTTAGGTCGCAAAAAAAAACCACAAGCAGGGATTTTTCACATACAAACACTCCATGACAAAGTGATGATCAAGATCAACCCAGGCAAAAACAAAAATTTGAGGTGCAGAGTGCAGAGCAAGATTATTGAAAATGAGTGTGTAAAGAAAGAAGCACATATCATACATTATGAAATTTCCAGAAATAGATTTGTTTTACTTGTTTTATATATACATATTATTATAGGCACACATCTTTTAGTTTTAATTATTTTAGAGCTGTGCTAATATCTGATGTGACAGAGTTTTTTATGAACGGAAAATCTTTAGAAATAGGTAAGTATTATTATATTCTTATCAAGACACCCGTTTTATTCATTAAAATAACTTATTGTGTTGTGTGCAGTGGGTTTCCTGGAAGAAATCGCTTTAATCGATAAGGCCACCCATTGCCCTTATTCTTTTTCTGTTAAAAAATTTATACGGTATTTTTATATATATTTTTTGCATTTTTATAGCAATAAAGCGTTTTTATCTTTGTCTTTGTTTTCTTGTCATTATAATATCATACAATGAGAGGTTTTCAATTTGACAGCTCAGAAGAAAAAAACAAGTTTCATTAAGCTGCTACTAGATGGCGCTCTGCCAGGAGCAATAGGTCAAGATGAAATGAATGATTCAATAGCTCTAAATGAAACATAAAAATTAAAATTTAACTGAGGCAGTGACGTAGTAGGTGAAATTAAGATTTATACTTAGCAGAAAATGATCCAATACAAAGATTCAGTCAATATTCGATTTCCCATTTCCCTTATATAGCTTTAGACACCGCCATCTACCGGCGTATTATGAAACTTTTTTTTTTCTTTTCTGTCACTTTGAAAACCCCTCATTACTCCTGAATTAGTTATGATAAGTTCCATAATAAAGAACCATGTCTTGTATAAAAGTATAGACAACTTGATTTAGGACAAGTTATTTTTGCCATCACTAGCTTTTTAGAAAATTAAAAATAAAAAGTCGAACCCAGGTACGGGCAAGGTTCGGAAGAGTCATACGACCCAGTGGAGAAAGTATATTGGTCTCTTTTTAACATATTCAACGGTTGCACTTGAGTAAGTAGCGTAACACAATGATGTGACTTTTTATTTTAGGACTCCTTCTATGCTTGTCCTTATTCTGAGTCTTGGATATACCAATAAACAGTGATAGACATTATAGTACAGTCAAGGACTAGGAGGCCGTAACAGATTTGTCTATGGTTTCGTCAGCCCTAGACTGTATTACCGAAGAACAAGAGCTATTTTGCAATACAGAAAAACCGGAAGTGTTACGCCGATCGTGTCCGCCACTGTACCAATAACCTCAACAGACCATGAAATAAACAGTGTTGAAACATCACCACCACCACCTCCTCTTCAAGAGCATGAAACTATAGAATGTATTGAAAGTTTGGTGTCGTGTAAAGATATGTTAGTACCCTATGGGGTTAAGGTTAGAATGCCAGCTTTTTTAAAAAAAGGAAATCAAATTGAGTCTGAAACCGAAAGGTTGCTAGTAAGAGAGTTCATGTGGAGAGGGTTATTGGAATGCTAAAGACATATAAAATTCTAACACAACCCATGAACCAAACTGAGATTTTACTGGCAAGTGATATTATTTTAGTAATAATAATGCTGGTCAATTTGAGATCAAATATAATAAATAAAAATGCTTAATTTCTAGAACTACCAGACTTTCAGTTCACTTAATACTGTTGCAGGTAGGAGGATATTAGAAACCCCAACACCACTAATACATAATATCCCTGTACATACTTACCTATCTACATACTTTTATAGTTAGAATATGATAAAATCAAAGGACATCTTGTTTATTAAAATTTAAATTATTTTATTGTATAAAAACCGCTCTAATAATGCCAGTTTATAGTAAGTATCACAGAATTATTTTAATTTTTTTAACATTTCTTTAATGAAGTCATTATCTCTCTTAACTTTTACAATACAATAATCACTTAGGGTATACAATAATGTGTTTGCATTGACCATATGGTCCAGCACCTGCAGCACACTCACACTGGGCTTCTATTATTGTGTTATGTTTGACTTTAACTGTCACATTGTGATATTTTTCTCATTTCAGAGGAACACACTCCCATAATATAATATTCTTGATTAAATTTTGCTGAGCGGCATGAATTAACGAAATTTTCTGCATACATATTGAGTGATATTTTCCCTCCCACTCAGCTTTCAGAACGATTCCAGTTCACATTGTGGTTATTAAAGGCTTTTCAGATCAACTGTTAATATCGCAGAAATGTTGCAGGCTGGGTAGAACAGTCTTGTAGGTTATTTCTGGATCTTTGACAGCCAGCTTCTCATAATCCACCAGTCTGAAACAATTGTCAATAATAATATTAAGTACGTATACCTCAGTGTGACCTCAGTAAAACTTCCTCATCAAAAATAAGTATATCAAAATTACCTTTGAACAAGCAGGGCTTTTTTTCCAGTAACTTTAGCGCTACGCTTCTTGAGTTCGCTTTTAAGGTCTGCGAGTGACCACGTCATGCTTGTAACAAACAATCCAAGGAGGATAAATCGAGGTCCAGTGTTGAAGCGAAGTTGATCGGGTAGGCTAGGTTCAAGGTCCGTACCGCAAAAGTTGCCGGAGAAATTAGTTCAATCTAAGAGATTTAGGTCCGTATGAGCAAGCAAAGTTCGGGTCGGTGGGTCGTTTTAGGAGTTCGTCAGGGGGAATCACAATAAAACGCAAATACAGGATAGAAAACATCAAACACCGAAAGAAAACATCAGCTGTGAGCAGGCCGCAGGAAGTGTTGCCAGATGAAGTCAACCCTAAGTCACCCAAATTACTTAATACATTAACAAAATATATTATTCATCATTTTAGTTTCAAGCAGTTCCTACTCTTTTTTGGTACGTTTGTATTATTATATAAGGAAACACCAAAGAAATACCTACCTTCTTCCATAAATCTTCATCTAATCTAAGGTTCAGGTAATTTTCAAATTACCTAGATACCATTTTATAGCTATAATCTGGCAACCCCAATTACCACCTTACCACAAGTAACAATCTTCAATCAATATTTTTTTGACATTAGACCGGACGCCAGTTCCATCGCACGGCAATCTCAGTAACTAAAAGTGACAGTTCGAAAACCGCTCATTGTATGGTATTATAATAACAAGAAAACAAAGACAAAGATAAAAACGCTTTATTGCTATAAAAATGCAAATAAAAATACAAAATGTAACAAACCGTATAACATTTTTAACAGAAAAAGAATAAGGGCAATTGTGCCTTATCGATTAAAGCGATTTCTTCCAGGAAACCTATTGCACACAATAAGTTATTTTAATGAATAAAACGGGTGTCTTGATAAAAATATAATAATACTTACCTATTTCTAAAGATTTTCCGTTCATAAAAAACTCTGTCACATCAGATATTATTAGCACAGCTCTAAAATAATTAAAACTAAAAGATGTGTGCCTATAATAATATGTATATATGTCACCGGAAAATAATAAGATTCGCAAGTTTATAAATTTCCTAGGAAATTTATAAACTTTCGTAGGATTCTAAACGAGAGATAAATTGAATTATTTTACGCCCACTTTTTCGCAAATTTATAAATTTTCGTCGCGTCGTAGTAAATTTATAAACTAACGGATATCAATCCGTAAGATTCTAAACGGATCGACCAATCACAGAAGAGCTTTTAATTTTACGCTTTTTGAAATACGGAAAATAACACACTGCTCTCTGATTGGTCGATGTTGACAGTGAAAATGCTTGCGTCCATAGACTTACGAACAATCAGACTTGCCAAACAATTCGATCACACTAAAAGTATTTTTACTGGTATTAAAAACTAAGTAGGTTTATAGGTTAATATGTGACCGCTAATGTGCGAAATTCAGTAAAAGTGCACTAACTGGCTTAATCCGTTAGAGTTCGAAATATAATGTTGTTCTCAACATTAACTAGTGTAAGGATTTTTCAAATAAACAAAAATAGACGGTAGTCTATCTTCCGTCTGTTAACCAAAAGCATATAAATACCGGACTCGACGAGCAGGCGATTATTCTGTTCTGAGCCTTCGCGTGACACAGACGTACTAAAAATTGTTAAGACCGTGCTGACTATGTTGTGAGTAAAGAATAAAAGTAGTAAAGTGATCCTTGTGTATTGATTTTATAACAAGTCAGAAGTGGTAAGTACACGCTGCCAATTTTGTAATTTGTTTTTTGCATGATTAGTATGGCCCTTTTTCTATCACACGTTAAAATTACGTCATTATTTAAAAATATTTTTGTTTTGAAATTGGAATTTTAACGTCCGTGATGGTATCATTATTTAACCAGACAACCAACATCATTTTATTCATGGCGTTAACAGTTACCCTACCTACGTACCAAAAAAAAAACAACAAGAGTGTAGCTAATTGCAAAAGATATTTATTATAATATAAAGTAGAGGGAGATTATAAGGGTATGTAAATTTGTTTTAAAATATTTATTTTGTAGAGTAATAAATTACTTAATAAATTCATTTAATGGATTTAACTTAGTGGAGTAATTTGCCGATCTCTGCCCGGCAACGAGAGAGAGAGCATCTTCCTTGTTCCGTGGTTTTACCTACGGTAAACATATTAAATATATTTAACTGCTCCGTGGCTCAGTTGGCAGTGACGTGAACTGAGTAAGCGTGTGCTGTGCACCCGGGTTCGATTCCCGGGCGGGGCGAATATTGCTATGATAAAAATCGATGTTTGTTTCCGGTCCGGATGTGATGTTTATCTCTGTGTGTTTCGGGCACCCTAGATACAGGTTCTTCCTAGTTAGGGGCTCTGAGTGTGATGTTTTATTATTATATCTACTTTTTTTTTGTAAGACCGTTAACAAAACACGTTTTGGAACCTCCGTTAAAACAATTATCAGTTTTATTAATAGATAAACTTACATTTGTGAATGTTTTTATAAATTTTGTACCGTATTCTGTTCAATTATGATTAAAAGTTTACATGAATTATTACTAATAATAGGCAAAACTATAATAACTAAACTAAGTATACAAGCGTAGACAATAACTATTATTTTCATTTTACTATTTTTATAAATTTTATTGAAAATTAATAAGTGAAATTACCTTGAACAGAAACTTAAGAATTTTATTCCAATTTTTGATTTACCCTCAGATCCAAATCAAATTTCCGTTATTTTTATTACAGACTCAGAATTGTTATTAACTTGAACAGAAACAAAAAAAAAATGACAATTTACCCTCAGATTCAAATAAAACGTCCGTTATTTTGATTACAGACTAGGAATTGAAATTTACTCGAACAGAAACTTAATAATCTAGATCAATTTACGATTCACCCTCAGATTTAAATAAAATATCTGTTTGGTGTATTTGTTGTTGTAAATTTATTTTTTTTAGATAATTTGACTGATGTAATGTTTGACTGGCTATGTATGCCGAAGAAGAGCTATGTGTGCTCTATGACTGGCTATGTATGCCATAGAGGGGCTATGTGTGCTCTATGACTGGCTATGTATGCCGTTAAGGGGCTATGTGTGCTCTATGACTGGCTATGTATGCCTTAGAGGGGCTATGTGTGCTCTATGACTGGCTATGTATGCCGAAGAGGAGCTATGTGTGCTCTATGACTGGCTATGTATGCCGTAGAGGGGCTATGTGTGCTCTATGACTGGCTATGTATGCCGTAGAGGGGCTATGTGTGCTCTATGACTGGCTATGTATGCCGTAGAGGGGCTATGTGTGCTCTATGACTGGCTATGTATGCCATAGAGGGGCTATGTGTGCTCTATGACTGGCTATGTATGCCGTAGAGGGGCTATGTGTGCTCTATGAATGGCTAGGTATACCTTAATATGGGTCATGTATGCCTAAGCGTCGTTTAGGCATCCATCTTGTATATATCTAGTCATATGATTAACTAATGTGGTTTAATTGGGAGAAATTGCTTTCTAGCGATAAGGTCACTCATTGCATTTAAATTTATTATTAATTATATATATTGATTTAATTTGTACAAGAATTTATTCGGTGTCATTATTATCTAAAAATTTCAGCCTATCGGTGACTTTTAATTAATAATATTATATTTTTTTACGATTAGATCAATTTGATAGCAAAAATTACGGAGACAGAGCTTCTATAGTACTACTGGGGAAAGGGACAATCATATTTTAGTCGCTAGCGTCGGTTTATACTTTTTATTGGAAATCGTAATAATTATTTATTCTATTTTATTTTTATTACTACTAACTCATTCAATCAATTGTTTGGAATCTTATAATAAATTTTATTTTTGTATTCAAATACTTACTTACCTAATAATAATAATAGTTTATTATCGGGCACGACATCCATAGTTTGAAAGTAAAGATTAAACAACTTGTCCTGTGCTGTTTGTTCTAAAGATTTGTTTATGTTAGGATATTTTTTTGTGGCGTTGTGGGTTTTATAAATATCGAGTTACATACCTTCGGAAGATTATAATATATATTGTCATTTGAGTATTGAATAAAACCTAGAATTTCAATGTCAAATCTTAATAAAATTACAATAACATTTTCTTTTCTTTCTGTATCTGAGTCATAGAGATGGAGCCAGACGAAGGGACTGATAGGCACCGCCTTTACACCTCTCACCGCGCTGCATCACGTGTCAGTGATGTCGAAGGTGCCACGACCAGAAAAAGTCTCGAGTGGGCGTCGCGGCGCAGTGCAAGGGAAGCCCAAGCATTTAGGACAGAGAGCACAGCGGCCGTGCGCAAGGATCAATGTGATTGTGTATGTTATTTTTTTTTTTATTATGTGCTAGTGTGTGTGACCCTGTGTGTCGGAAGAGGATAACGAAGTTATATTTAACTATACACTTTATTCGGCCATGTGTGCCATAAGGTAGAACACATACCATGTAATAATAATAAATAATAAATAAGTTTATTCAATTTTACAAAAGTATAAAAGCGAGGAGTCTCCTTTTAAGTATTAACCTGTATCAGGAGACCCCGATCTTCCACATTGTCACATGCTTTTCAAAATATATTCTAAATATGTTAAGTTAAGCTGATTTATACATAAATATAGCTTAATACTATTTCTAATTCTAGTTACACAAATAGAGAAAAAAGAAAATATCAATAATACTAACAATACATTTTGAATTTAGATTTTTTAATTTTTAAGTTACTAAGGAAATAAAAAGGTATTAGGTTACATTTATCAGGTTTTCAATTTCATCATAATTCTGCTTCAAAAGCCAGCTGCATAAGAGTTTTTTAACATAATTATACTGTTTTACTGGGGTAAATATTTAACAATTTGTTTATCTTATTATATAAAACTTATACTGCCTTTTTGCGAAAGCTGTCCTACTGTTAAATATAGGAGCCACTGTATGTTTGCGTCTACTTTCATTTTTTTTGGCGTCAAATGGTAATTTTGCATGCATTTTTAGGACACATTTTAGAATGAATAATTTTCTGACTGATAGTAGCTCACTGTTCAAGTTTCAAGTCTTGTAGGAAAAAAACCTTTTTGAAAAGATAAGTTAACAAGGTGGCTAATTATTGGTGAAACAATGTTTTTGGCCAGCTTCAGAAATGCTGTTGGAATATTGTCTTCACCAGATGCACTACTCGATTTAAGATTAGCAATGAGACTCTTTACCTCGTTTACATCTGTGTCAAGCAAAACAAAAGACGAAAGTTGCGAATGTGCCGTTAATTTTGAGTTAACTATTTTTGTGCAGTATCTCGAATTATCATTAATAATTTCTTCAGCAAGATCTTTTTCTATATTAGCAAAGAAAGTATTTATCCTATTAGTTGATTCTTTGAGAGATGATCCGCAGTTAAGTAAGCCATTATTTTTAGATTTTGTGTTGTTAAGGTTTGTAATATTTTTAATGTTTTTCCAGAGAGCTTTCGAATTTTTTTTCTGAGTTTTTTTTTAACAGATCACTTTCATATTCTCTTCTTAGTTTTTCAATAAGATCATTACAGAAGTTACGGTATCGTTTATAAGTAATTTAAAGAATATTATTAGTCGGATCAGAGCGGAGATTCTTTAGTAATTTATTTCTATTTTGAATACACTTTAAAATCCCATTTGTTATCCAAGGCTTTAAAATGCGCTTATTTCTTGGAATACGTTTAGTTACTTTGTTTTCATTTAGGGACTCTGTCATTTTATTGATCAGTTCATCAGTGATTTATTGAGGATCTTCGCAATCAAGTAGGTTATTTAGGTTCTTTAGTTCAAGACTATTTAGTGCTTGTTCATAGTTAATAGTTGTAGTATATTTACGAGTGTTTGTAAGTTTCGAGGATGTATTAATGTTAAGAAAGGTAGTGACATGATGTATGGTAGAATTAAGAATAGCAATAAAGGATTCGATTTATATTTACTTAAGTTTACCATAAAATGATCGAGGCATTTTTTCTCTCTTGTGGGCAACGTGTGCCCAGGAAATATACAATGTATGGAAAGCATATTTAAATACTTTAACCGGTTACTGCGTTCTTGAGAAGTTTCGTCTGGTTTATACCTTATATTTATGTTAATATCACCTGCAATAATAATATTATGTAGGAAGTTATTAGTGATCATTGTAGCCCTGTGTGTTACCAATGAAGATGGCACGTGGCAATTGGTGTCTAAATAGGCCATGTGTGACATAATGCAGACTAAATATAATATTGTGCTATCTAGAAATTAAGAAAAAAAAGGAATTACAATTAACAAAAAAAAATAAATCTTAAAAGTAAAAACATTGTATACTTTAGTTTTTTTTTGAGTTGTTTGTTGTTGATCTGTTCAGCCCTGTGTGCCAAAAGGATGTTATTTAGTTTTGAATTTGTTATAAGGCTTTGTAAACCATTGTTTTTGATATTTTATTATTTTAATAGAAGAAACTTGATTAATAATGTGTCATAGCAGGCCGTGTCCCAAGTGTGGCAAACGGTAGCTTAATGAATAGTATGTCATAGCAGGCCGTGTCCCAAGTGTGGCAAACGGTAGCTTGATTAATAGTATGTCATAGCAGGCCGTGTCCCAAGTGTGGCAAACGGTAGCTTGATTAATAATGTGTCATAGCAGGCCGTGTCTGTTAAGTGTCAAACAAAAGCTTGAAATTGATTGAAACCTTGAACTTGTTAATCTGAAATTTATATAATGTTGTTGAAGTTAGCTTATATTTAAATAAGTTTTTTTATGTTCGTGAACTAATTTATATTCGTGAAGCTAATATGATTATATTTAGAAGAGGCATTATTTAGGCCTTAATCTTGATTGACTGATAATCTTTTTATTTATTTTTGTAATTTTTACGTTTTACCAAAAAAAAAATTATTGTTTAAGTAATAGTTTGTATGAGATTTTACACAATCGAGGAAAGCTGAGAATTCCGGAATGGAGACATCGAATAGACAAAGAATGGTATCCCCTTAGAATTTTATAATGTTATAGTTTGTAAATCAATATTTTTACTTAGATATTTTGATACAAATTGTTAAGTCAAAAGCATAATAGAAAAATAATGGTATCCCCTTAGAATTTTATAATGATATAGTATGTAAATCAATATTTTTACTAAGATAATTTAATACGCATTGTTAAGTCAAAAGCATTAGTTTTCGAAAGTACAATTGTTCAATTGATTAGAAATGTTGGTAGGTAATCTGTGACGTAGATGACGATTAGTTTTGGAAGAAATATTCATATGTGATTCATATATACTAGAATTTATGATTTTGTTTATTACTCTAATACACTAAGTTTATGAGTTCTTGTGAAACTAAAACGACAAAGATGCATGGAAGTAACGTACTTATTTTTTTTTTTTTAACACTTTATGTACTTATTTTTTTAAAGTAATTTGTATTTTTTTTAATTGTTGTAAATTGAATTGTAATGTCAAAAAAAAAAAAAAACAAAAAAAAAAAAAAAAAAAAGAGATTAATTGTAAAGTAGAGTTTGTTACCCCTTTCTTCTCTACGCTGTAAAATCATTGTGAAAGGGAGTAGAATCATGACTTTTTGACTTTGACTAGAGTGACTTCCGCTCGCCGAGTGTAAGGATTTTTATAATATCTTCTCCGTATTTCTGGTCGCGTGTACGAGGACGTACACGCGGTCAGGATGGACGAGTGTAAGGATTTTTCAAATAAACAAAAATAGACGGTAGTCTATCTTCCGTCTGTTAACCAAAAGCATATAAATACCGGACTCGACGAGCAGGCGATTATTCTGTTCTGAGCCTTCGCGTGACACAGACGTACTAAAAATTGTTAAGACCGTGCTGACTATGTTGTGAGTAAAGAATAAAAGTAGTAAAGTGATCCTTGTGTATTGATTTTATAACACTAGGTACTTAATCTGCAAAATCCCTAAGTAATCTACAGAGTTTACGACTAAGTTAAGTTCGAAAAATTGTTGCCTTAGATTTCAGTTTAACACAGTTAACCCAAGCTCCGCTCGCTACGCTCGCTACGCTGGTTAAAGATCACAAGCCAAACCTAACCTAACCTACAATTTTGCCCTAGATTTGAATTTTCGGTCAGAGCTTTCTGTTTTCAGCACTTTAACGGCGAGACAACCGGTAATACGCACATTAACTAGGTAAAGTGCGGATACCCCATATTTCACATAAAATTTCGCACATTAACTGACCTAAACAGTTAATGTGCACATTGCCCGGTAAAGAGCACATTAACGTATTTCGCACTATAACGGTGACAGATATTAATATGCTATTATGGGATAATAGCATATTTTATCAAAAAGTAACCTTGTATTTTAGGTACCTACGTACAGTCACGGACTAGGAGGCCGTAACAGATTTGTCTATGGTTTCGTCAGCCCTAGACTGTATTACCGAAGAACAAGAGCTATTTTGCAATACAGAAAAACCGGAAGTGTTACGCCGATCGTGTCCGCCACTGTACCTACCTACCTAGTAGGGGGTTAAAATTTCCTATTTCACTCTACCAAAATAAAACATTTTGGTCATGGCTAAAACTTTCGTAGCTCTGTGTTAAATTTCAATCATGGCGTTTGGTTATTGGTTACTTATTATTTTACGAGTGAGTTTAGTAAGTTTATCAATTTACGAAAATCTAGGCGTAAAATAATACAATTTATCACTCGTTTAGAATCCTACGAAAGTTTATAAATTTCCTAGTAAATTTATAAATTTACGGTTCTTGTTATTTTCCGGTGACATATATAAAACTTGTCTTTATTCTGAGACTTGGATGTACTCCCTCTATAGCTGTAATAAGGCTTCGAACGCACAGGCGGATTTTTATCCGCGCGGCAACAAACCGCGCGGATAAATATCCGCTGTTGCTGTTTTATTTCCGCGCGGTTTTAAAGGTTGTTATTTCATTTTCAACCTTATTCATAGGCCACGAAGGTACAGGCGAATTTTTAGCCGCGCGGAAATAAAACCGCGACAGCGGATTTTTAACCGCGCGGTTTTTTTTCCGCTGGTGCGCACACTTCCATAGGATTCAGTATGTTACATAAAATCCGCGCGGCAAAAAACCGCCTGTGCGTTCGTAGCCTAAGTATACTCTAAGGTTGTATGACTGATTGTCATCTGATACGTCAGTATCTCTATTTAATTTGAATTTGTGCAACATAGTACAGTCAAGGACTAGGAGGCCGTAACAGATTTGTCTATGGTTTCGTCAGCCCTAGACTGTAAAACCAAAGAACAAGAGCTATTTTGCAATACAGAAAAACCGGAAGTGTTACGCCGATCGTGTCCGCCACTGTACCTCTAGTTGGTCTGTGGTGCAACACTGCTCTTCTTTACTAGTTGGTCTGTGCTTCTTTTGTCTTGCTTGCTTTCTCTAGTTGGTCTGTGCCTCAGAATAAAGACAAGCATAGAAACCGGGCTAAAATAAAAAGTTATTTTCATATTGTTACGCTCCTTACTAAACGGCAAAAAGACTATTAGTTAGAGAGAGATAAAATATAAGAATTCTTTGCAAGTTTTCTTCTTGTGGTATCAAAGTGGTTTATTGATGACACTGGTTTATTAGTACCGTACAAAATTAAAAACCAATAATTTGGTACATATTTGGTGGTTTGTTTATGGTTTGTTTTATTTTGACGTATAATATGACATTTTAAACATCGGTAGCAGCTCCAAAAGTTTTATGATTATTTTTTATGAAAAAGGTGTGATAAATTGGTTTTGTGATTGTGAATGTTTAACTTTATGTATAACAATCTCTTGTGTAGTGACGGGATGTGAATCAAATGCGTCAAGGAATCAAAATCTTGATGTTTCGGTCACCTACCATTCGGTAAATAATTTTGTTTCATTGTAGACTTCTGGGCACTATTTTGACTAATAAATTATCAAGAACATCAATTTTACACGCTGTTTGTCGAACTCGTACCTAAATTTATTGAATTATTACGGTAAAACACCTTCTGTAAAGGTTATGATAGTGTTGTGCCAAAATATGTTTAGACAAAAGTTATCGAACCTAAATCATCCGTTCTAACTTAAGGACAAATAAAAATCAGACATAATAATATGCTAATTGTTGTATTTTTTTCAGTTTTCAAGTAAATTATATACTAAAAACAAAATGACTGGATGCTATAAAGAGACAAGATTTTAAACATTCACAACATACTGTTTTATCAACAAAGAAGATTTAAGATGGTGAAGATTATAACCTGAAACTGTAACAACAGTTTTGCTGCTGCAATTTGAATAAGTTGGTTGGTGGTAAACATAAAATATTGCCCTTTCAATTGCTTATTTTATATCAAACTAGAGGCTGCCCCGCGGTCTCACCCGCGCAGATTTCTCATTAACACAAAATTCCCGTTTTTCCCGTTCCCGTGGGAATTTCGGGAAATCCCTTCTTAGTGCTCACCTACACTCCCTAAGGAACCTACATGCAAAATTTCAGCCCGCTACGCTTAGTAGTTTTGGCTCTGCGTTGTCTGTCAGTCAGTCAGTCAGTCAGTCAGTCAGTAACGGAAGAGTTTTATATATATTGATTAATTAAATGTTATTCGTTATCAACTTAATGTTAAAGGAAATAGGACAGCGACATTCAGTGGACAATTCATATTTCATATCTAAGAAAGAAATGCAACCAGAAAATACCATCATCTCAGCTAAAAACGTCTACTGCTGGATATAGGCCTTAAAGAAAATATCGTGACATACAATATTCCCATTCTGGATAAAACAGGTTTAAGTTTATCTATGTTTTTTTTCTGCAGATCCTCATAATTGTATATGAAAATTTCAGTTAAGTTTAAGTTGCGGGATGTCATCGTTTAAGTTAATATTCTCTAAGATACCTGTTTTCTAAAAAAAAATACGAAGGCTTTAATTAATATATATTTGAATAAATTATTATTATTGTCTTGAATATAATATTTAAGAACATTTTTCTTGCTTTCTTACAGGCCTCACAAAATACTTTGATAAAAAAAGCTACAGAATATATGAACCGTTAATTTGGGTAAACCAATGCTGTAAACTGTAAACAAATAAAATTCCATGAAAATTTTACTTTGTGATAAAAACAAAAGCGCCATTGTTGCTGCAGGATATCACTTACGTATGTATAAATTGTTTACACCCAGGTTTTATAATACTTACTCTCTTTTATAAGTTTTAATTAAAACATATTATATTTTTAGGTCTCAAAAAAAAACCACAAGCAGGGTTTTTTCACATACAAACACTCCATCACAAAGTGATGATCAAGATCAACCCAGGCAAAAACAAACATTTGAGGTGCAGAGTGCAGAGCAAGATTATTGAAAATGAGTGTGTAAAGAAAGAAGCGCATAATTCATACATTATGAAATTTCCAAAAATAGATTTGTTTTACTTGTTTTATATATACATATTATTATAGGCACACATCTTTTAGTTTTAATTATTTTAGAGCTGTGCTAATATCTGATGTGACAGAGTTTTTTATGAACGGAAAATCTTTAGAAATAGGTAAGTATTATTATATTTTTTTCAAGACACCCGTTTTATTCATTAAAATAACTTATTGTGTGCAGTAGGTTTCCTGGAAGAAATCGCTTTCATCGATAAGGCACAATTGCCCTTATTCTTTTTCTGTTAAAAATGTTATACGGTTTGTTACATTTTGTATTTTTATTTGCATTTTTATAGCAATAAAGCGTTTTTATCTTTGTCTTTGTTTTCTTGTTATTATAATACCATACAATTACTCCTGAATTAGTTATGATAAGTTCCATAATAAAGAACCATGTCTTGTATAAAAGTATAGACAACTTGATTTAGGACAAGTTATTTTTGCCATCACTAGCTTTTTAGAAAATTAAAAATAAAAAGTCGAACCCAGGTACGGGCAAGGTGCGGAAGAGTCATACGACCCAGTGGAGAAAGTATATTGGTCTCTTTTTAACATATTCAATGGTTGCACTTGAGTAAGTAGCGTAACACAATGATGTGACTTTTTATTTTAGGACTCCTATGCTTGTCTTTATTCTGAGGTCTGTGCTTTGCTTTGCTTTGCGTCTCCTTTGCGTGTTGATTTCCGATTCCGTTTGTGAAATGTTTGTGATTTATCTTCTCTTTCTCTCTGTTGATGTGGAATGACCGCAGGTCTTCCGCAGGGATCATCTGTACATTCTTACTTAGAAATTACTAATACTTACCATATAAAGAAAGGTACCTATATACTTACCATACCATCCAATCCTACAGTTAATCTTATTCGGCTTCCACCTTCTTTGACCCTACATCCTACATGCGTTGTGCAACTTGTGCATTGTACAGTGTTTGGCTAATGTAAGGTTCGTCTGTAATTCAAATTCTCTGCCTTGTGTGTGAATTGTTGTTTCAATCAAAATCTTCGAGTGAAGTGCTGAAAATGTCGTCCTATCTAAGCTCTTGTATTAGCTATACAATTGGCAAAGGAGTAAAATGCACTTTAATGGGTAAGTTTCGCTTTGGTCCATACTTATTATACTGTTGTAATATGTTTTGATCCTACAGACATACCTAACCTACCTACCGAAGAACCTACCTACTTAGACTACTCAAAAAATTCATGCATCACCTTCCAAATTTATTAATAACTAGCATTTGCCCGCGGCTTTGCTCGGGTTAATAAGTAATGTTATTACTCAAAGGTGACTGACTGACATAGTGATCTATCAACACAAAGACCAAACCACTGGACATATTATATGGTAGATGTGCATGTTTGTTCCGTACATTAAATAAAAGAGAGCATGAAACAAACATGCACCGTCACCAACAATAGGGACGACAGTACATCCTTCAACTTCTCCATTAACATTCAGATTTTGAACCAAACTAAAAAAAAAAACACAAAGCTGAGTCTAAACTAATACAAATGCGATCCAAAATAAGAATAGAACAGCCAAAATCTTCAAATATAATCCGCTAGAAATATTTATGAATAGTATGTTCCTATTAGATATGGCAGCCACTCATCATCTGGTGTATATGTCGTGGCCAAATAATTAAATTGGCCATTTCATGATCTGGTCGGCCATTTCATGAAATGGCCAATAGTTGTTGGCTAGATCGTCGAAACCTCAACGTTTACGATTTTGGCCAACCACGTTTGGCGAAATTGTGAATTTAGCGTGTGCATGAGATAAAGAGCAATCAAAAAAATATTTTAATAAAAAAATATTTTATTAAGTAGGTACCTATAACATCATCTTTATTAAAATGGCACAAATAATAACTTAAAATTAAGTGTTTTGTACTATGTACGTTGATTTAAGTATATATGTATAAAAATTTAAAATATATATTACTAATATAATATAGATTCTATGCTATTCCTAAATAAGTCCCATGGGTGATTATCAGAAAATGGCTTAAAATTAGAGAAACTGCCAAATATCTTAGAATTGCCCCCAAATAAATTAGAAATGTTGCCACAGAAATTATAATTGGTGTTCAAAGAAATTAGTTCAAGATTTTATAACAAGCAAGTTTTTAACATCTGCAGCAAACCGCTGGCAGATAATAAAAACAAACTATGATTCGTTTAAAATGTACTTTGATTATTGGTATTTTAAACATGCTTGAGGGACATTCCATAACAAATGTTACCAGGAGCCCATAAATTAAAATGGTTTTTATAAGTCTACTCTTATCTTCTATCCGTCTTATTCATAAAAAATTAACATGGCCTTAAACCACACGTTTAGCCTAAAATGACGTGTTGTCAAAAAAGTTGGATTCATAAACGCTCATTAGCACTAAAACGTCGTTATAGTGCCTCCGTAAGTTAAAGTAGGCCCAACCCTACTTTAACGCACTAACACACAGATTTTTGCCAAGATGGCGCCTGCTGATCAGCTGTATTTGTTATTTTGTCGCGAGGTCGCGAGGATGTGTCGTGCGTGACTCGTGAATGATGTGAAGTGAATTTTGAAAATGCAAGCACTGGTAGCTATAGAAGATAGATAGCTTTGGATGTTAGCGAGTTGGAAACCAAAACCCTCCGCACTTCCTTGACTTCGAAAAGAATATATAATGTACATTATACGACCTGATTTCTTTGCGCGATAAAGTACGAACGCTCTACAATAAACGGACATCTTTTTTTTGTACAGGAAGTCTTGCAATTTTACACAAGGGATTGTGTGTGACAAATCATTGCAGGGTGTTGGGGATATCGTGAAGTATGTATTGTGTATACTTTTTTACATTTTGAATACCTAAATAACACTATTTTAGCAACACCCATGGCTATGGGATCTTTGTCTTTGATAACCAGAATACAAATACTTACTCAATTAAGAAGGCCCAATTTAATTGTTTGTATTCATCTGAATACTTAAGCACAACTTATTTATGATGAGAAAGAAAAACACATTGATCAATGTGTTTTTTGTTCTCACCGGCGTGTGTATATATATATACCTATAGGTACCAATTATATTGATTTTGTTCCTTTTTTCAGGTCGCTCCGACGAAAGTTTTGCAGTTTTCTGGGCTTGGATGTGATCTGAAACAGTTATAAAACGTATTGCAAAATAAAGTTTTGTTCGCACGGGAAATATTTTTGTTGTTACTTGCCTCTTAGGGATGATTCTCCTTAGATCGGGCCGTGTCCAGTGCCGGGCCAGCGCAGCGCGTAATATCTTTTGCTTTTCCATTTTGCAAACTTGCTAAATGCCCTCAAAATACTAAACGAAGTATACCTACATAAGTAAATAAAGTTAAATAATTTTAATAAACAATACCTCGGTAACTACCACCTATGTAATGCCTGAAAAACAAAACAAAAAAAACTTTTTATAAAAAAAATTAAACCGCCGAAAAAACTGAAAAGCATTAAATAAATAATAGGGAAACATTTTCTTTTAGGCCTTAATTTACTCACTTCTTAAAGTAATTTTGGATTACCAAGAAATTTTAAGTCGGCGCCACACAACACAAGCAAATTCATTATCTATGTAAAGCGCGATGCGCAGCGGCATACGTTTTTCGGTTATTTCTTTGAATTTCAGGTAATTTAGTGATCTTTATTCGTTGATTCTGTGGCACCGACTCAAAATTTCTTGGTAATCCAAAATTACTTTAAGAAGTGAGTAAATTAAGGCCTAATAGAAAATGTTTCCTTATTATTTATTTAATGCTTTTCAGTTTTTTCGGCGGTTTAATTTTTTTATAAAAAGTTTTTATTTTTTGCTTTTCAGTTTTTTTTGGGCTAATTTTTTGACCCCAGCTAATCATACTTCACCGGGTGGTCGCACCCCACAAGGTGGCCACACAACCTGGTGAAGGATGAGGTTCGATCACGACCGGTCGGTGAGGCGATTTGTGAGGGAGGCCTATGTCCAGCAGTGGACGTCTTTTGGCTGATTATATTTCATTTCCAAAGATATTGTAAGTAGGTATCAAAAGTTATAATGTAACACGGAAATGCAACCTGTGAGTGGATAAATCGACCCGCCGACCAAAAAGTCACCCCTATTTTCCCACCCTTAGGGTGGGAATTTTATTTCCAAATGTTTATGGGACCAACTTCAAGGTATACCCTGTCGATTAAAAAAGAATTATCAAAATCGGTCCACACAGTAAAAAGTTATGCGTGATCATACATAAAAAAAATATATATATATATACGCGACGAATTGAGAACCTCCTCCTTTTTGTTTTTTCGTCGGTTAAAAATCATCAGTCACCTCAGCTGACTGAGTCAATCAATCATAACAAGTTTTTTTTTCCTCTAGAATTTGGTGTGCCACTGCTGGGCAAAGGCCCCAAAAATAGACATTTTTTTTTGTTAAATGATTGATCGTGGATTGACCTGGTGCGACAACCTGAAAATACAAAAAACTACTATTGGCGTCATGTAGTTATAGCAGGCCTAAATTGCGTTTATGAATAATGCATTTTGAAATCAGTATTTTAGCGTTAGCAAACGTTTTAACTAAATTGAACGTTAAGGCCATTTTAGGGGTTTTTTATGAATAAGACGGTATACTTATATATAAAACTCTTCCGTTACTGACTGACTGACTGACTGACTGAGTGACAGACAACGCAGAGCCGAAACTACTGGGCGTAGCGGCCTGAAATTTTGCATGCAGGTTCCTTAGGGAGTGTAGGTGAGCACTAGGGTGGGTCACTCTTGTATGGAGAAAAAAAAAAGGTTTTATATTTTTACGTAATAGTTATAAAAGGGTGCTAAATCATGATAATAACATACGTATTTAATTATATAATAATTAAATGTCATCTTCAGCCTCCGAATTTAAGTTAAATTTTATAAAAAATAAAAAAATTGTCCTTTCTGTTTAGTACTGTAATTTATTTATTTTTGTATAAAATATGTTTTTTTTGCAACATAAAATGTAGTATTTTAAAGCTTCTTTGATATTAACTTAACATTGTTATTAAACTTATTACCAATTTTAATCTAATTTCTGTTCTAAACTGCACGAAAATCCTTCCTACACTCGAATTTTGCCATGATTTACCGAACTTTCGAAAATAATTTTTGAGGATCAGAAACATTGTCAGGTTTCGACATTGATAGATTCTCGGGGTGGGAGAGTTAGCAACTTTGTAACAGGTAGATAACAGGTCCTAGTATGTCTCTCAGGTCATCTGGAAGATACCTACAAGCAGATCTGAGCTCTCATAAAGGTCTTGCCTCATCTTTGCAGCTGGAATGAGTCTTGATGGCAAATCAAGGTGGTAACTAACAGCAAAAGTAGCCAAACTAATTAACTTCTGTTATTGATCTCTCGTTGAAACATACAGATGAATAAAACGTTAACTCGAGTGAGATATTTCAATGCTCGCCAAGGAGACAGTCGAACGCGAGCGAGAGGCGGCCCGTCCCCGCCGGGCAGGGCAGGAGTCGCGGCTGCCGCGGCTGGACGAGACCTTGGAGCTTTCGTGAACGAAGCTCAGTAATTCTGGGCGCAAGAATATATGTCTACGGTATCTTCAGCCTGGCGTAAAAGTCGCCTTGGGGCCACGAATGTACGGAGCGGGGGCAGCATTTGGTGCTTCCTTAGACCGAGCAGTTGTCAAAGGGAGAACAGCCCTGTCTCCCTCCGAGAAGAAGCCAATGCGCGGTTATTTGCTTAATTGATCCCTAATTGCATACAGCTTCTTGTGGACCCTATAATATGCTGAGAAGAGGGCAAGGAGGGGATGAAGTTGGCGTGACTACGATATAACCCTGTCGCACCTCATACGACATCACATCGGGCGTAAAAGTAACCATTATGGGCTCACCTTCTCCAAACAAAAACCCATTCGGCATGGGACATCTTTTCAGGTCATCTATAAGCTAAATCGTCATTGAAAAGGCAAATCGAAACAGACGAAGCAATGCTGTAATGATATGATTGATTCTTACTAACATGTTGCCTTTTTAATCAAGTACCTTTAAGGGAAGGGGCTGTAATTGAACAACAGGTTGGTTTTTTTTCAGTTCTAGTTGTTTAGCAATTGCTTCCGTAATGGGCTGGAGGCTGGGACCTGTTGTAGCGCCGTCAACGTAAGCGAAAAATAATGTTTCAATAGTAGTTTATTTAAATGAAGCAAACTGAATTTCCCGCCCCTTGCGCCTTAATATCAAGCAGTCAATTTGTAGTGTAAATGATATAAATATATACTTTTATATATATTTTTCTTAAGCAGGCTATATTTGCAGTATAAAAAATTAATAAATAATATAATTATTCAATTTGAAGATATAAAATTTGGTTCACGAAGTGGCGTCTAATTATTATATTCTCCAAATTTTTAAAGACGATTCGGAGGCTGTTAATGATGTCGTATTTGGACAAAACTTTGTACACGTCAATTCTAACCCAAAAGGCACCCTTTTATCACTATTACAAACAAAAAATCTAAAAAAAATTTTTTTGACCCACCCTAGTGAGCACTAAGAAAGGATTTCCCGAAATTCACATAGGAACGGAAAAAAACTGGATTTTTGTATTTATGAGAAATCTGCGCGAGTGAAACCGCGGGGCAGCCTCTAGTACTTGTATAAGAAAAAATAAATAAAAAAACTACGAATTACCATGTTTTTCCTTAGTGGACCGAGATTAGCTTATTTTTTTTCGTTGTTATCAACGAAAAAAAATAAGGTAATCTCGGTATTTATAGACCAATATTTCACAGCACAAAAAAAAATAAAAGAAGGTGTTCCTTGTCCACAAAGTTCAATTAACGTTCGAGTTTATATTTTGTTCTTCATTAATTAACATTCAAATCTATTAAAAATCTTGTATTTAGCGGTTTTAACAAGACAGTTTTAAAGTGTGGCATCAAAGTAACACCCGAAACGAAAAAGAGGTAATTGTTTGTCTATTTTTTCGCCTTATTAATTTAAATGTCTCATGTTTTGCCAAAGTAAGGATATTTTTATAAACTTATCGATTCCCCAACAATAATTGTTATATGTGTATTCAAACGTCTGTTTGCTTTTGTGTAACACCCGAAACGTTTCGGGTGTTACATTTTTTAAGATGCGGTTTTTAGTGTTGTGACTTCTAGGGCTGCATTTAATGATTCTTATTGCATGGGAGTGTAACTGGTGTTTGTATTATTTTAAGGTAGTATCTATCATGCCTGCATTAACAAAAGAAAAAAAGATCCTGAGAAATATGCTGAGCATTTGCGTAAGAAGAGGGAATTTTCGTAGGGCTATTAGAAGCCAAAAACACATCAACAGATTCGGAAGAGCGTCCTTTTCCGAATTTAATCTTTAATCTGATCCTTAGAGAACAGTGCAGAACATGAAATTTCAATTAACTTTTATAACTAAGTCAACTACATAGCCCATTACGAAACTTGTGGCAATCGGCAAGGCACAGAGAACGGATGGTCGCAGGGACCAAAATGTTCTATAGTGGCGAACGCAAACTGGAACACGCAGTGTAAGCAGATCCGCCACAAGGCTGATGGTAAGATGACGTGGTGAAAGCTGCGGTATTACACTGGATGAATAGTAATCAAACAAGACCAGTCAAAGTGAAGTCAAAGTGCGGTAGGAAGGCCTATGACCAGCAGTAGATGTCTTTTGGCTGAAATGATGATGATGAAATGTAAGCAAGAAGGCAAAAAGGGATAATAATATTGATATGCATTGAATTTTCCAGTTTAATAAATGATGATAATGGCGACCGAAGTTCTACCTAGTAGTAGTTAGTAGCTTTATCCCCAACTATTTTTAAAGTAGTTGGGGATAAAGCTACTAACTGAAGATGATGTGTCCCCTGTGCTTTTTGAGGATATCATTTGTTTACTTATCTTATTACCTCGTGCTTCTTTGAATATGAAAAGTAAAATCATACTTTCTACGAATTTCCAAGAGAAATATAAACATCTTCAAGAAATAAGTAGGTTTTCTTCATTAAAAACATTTTTTTTTGGGTTTTGAGGATTATTATAATATTTTCCGTATATAAAAGGAATTTACAAAATTCTAAAATTCCCACGGGAACGGGAAGTAGGAGACTTTTTTAGTGAGAATGAAAAATAAACTTCTTTGAGTGTATCGACGTTTAATTTGGTGTACAGGTTCCTTAGTGAATGTATGAACCTTGAAATAAGGAACCTTGAAAGAAAGTAATTTACAAAAGTCCAAATAAGTGGACTTTTTTTTTGTGAGAATGAAAAATCGACTTTCTTGAGTGTATCGACGTAAAATTAGGTGTGCAAGTTCCTCAGTGGATGAAAGTATCTTGAAATAAAGAAATTAACTAAATTTCCATGGGAACGGGAATTACCGGAATACGGGTTACTCGCGTACATAATCCGACTACCTAGCTAATATCCCACCCAACCAGCTAAAACCTGTAAATCAGCCAGTAATTAACGTTTATAGTGAAAAAGCGCGTGCGAAGCTGCGGGCAAAAGCTAGTCTTTACGTAATTAAGGAATTTGCTTGTGTGGCGCGCCGATGTTTTATCCCTTTGGGGGTAGAATTGTTCAAAATCCTTTCTTAGCGGATGCCTAAGTCATCTACCTGAATGCTAAATTTCAGCCCGAACCGTCCAGTGGTTTTGTCTGTGCGTTGATAGATCACTTTGTCAGCAGTCACCATTGAGTTATATAATTTAGACTAGTCGACCCGGCGAACTTCGTTCCGCCTAACCTATTACTATGTTGTACATTTATTTACATATACTATAAACCTTACTTTTGAATCACTCTATCTTTAAAAAAAAATGCACCAAAATCCGTTGTATAGTTTGAAAGATATAAGCATACAAAGGGACAGACGTGGAAAGCGACTTTGTTTTATAGATACTACTATGTATTGATGTAGACATTGTTTTTGTTTTCAGGTGGTCAAAAGAATATAGGAAAAACTATGCATATAACATCAACTTTAAAACTCCCTCAAATGGCTGCACTCAAACTTCCGACAAATGTAGTCGATATAAATTCTTCTGAAATGGGCAGATTCTCGCCTCTTAGAGAAAGAGATTTATCTGGGCCAGTTATCAATTCTCACTATTCTAAACAAATACAAGATTTTGCCAAATTTGATATCACTATACAAGCAGATACACATGCAAGCAAATATGACTGCCGTGGAGCAGTCAGTCTCTCTTCCTCTATGCAAAGCAATGTGCCAAGCCCTTTCAGTGGCAGCCATACCTACCTCAACATGCCGGGGGCACAGTGGGGCCAGGGATATAAATATTTGTCTGACCATTTGCACAGTGCGCATTATCTGACGTTGCGAAATGAATATCGCGGTCTTCAGAATAAAGGTAGGAGAAGTAGTATCCTAATTAACACATAATTTTTGGTGTACTTACTAATTTTTATTTGTAGTTCCCAATACTGGCCTAATATTAGCATATAAGAGGGTGCAGTTGCCCTTGCTTTTGCTTATTTCCAATTACTAACCATATTCCTTGGCCTTTAATTATTGTCTTTCTCTTCATTCACTGGTTTTGTTTTTAATGTGAAGAACTTATAAGAATGTAAGGTCTATGTGGGCAAGTCCGTATAGTGCTAATAACGCAGAACAGAACGGCATACTTTTCTCTCATTTCTCTTCAACATAGTATAAGTATAGATATACATATAGCGCTCGAAGAAGGTATATTTTATTTATGTGCTCGAAGGAAATAGAGAATTTGTTGTTTTTTATTTATCAATGGAGAAAATATATTCACTTTCATGCGTTGAGATCTTTTATTTAAACATGGAAAATAGACGGACTTCTCTAACATAAAGGGCAAGTCCGTCTAGTGATAATAACACAGAACAGAAACAACTAGTAGACGATTCTCAAATGAGCGGTTTTAAACATGGCAACTGCGTGGAACGCTAAACTAATTACCGATATCATTTTAGGAATTTATAGGTTATTAAGGTACCTTCCACAAACTAAATCAATTAAATATTTCATGAAGAACTACTGAAAAAAAAAACGAAATCCCTAAAAACCTATTTTCGGGAGTCTCTGCGCAACCCCGTTTTAGATTCATTTGAATATTTATTTTCAAGAAAAAAGGTTTGCAGTTACAACATTTTCAACAATCCACGAGCCATTTCAATAAGTAAAACTACTGGAAAACGATGACTTAAAATTTTCAATGACCTTTGTTTTTGAAATAACTAAGCCTATATATTTGTTATAGCCTATTGTTTGTCTATTTGTCCGCGGGACAGTAGGTTAATACTGTTTCATGTATTATTATTATTAATAATATTTAGGTTTATACCTTATTTATGTATTACTGTTTGTTGCAAAAGTGGCCACTTTTAGCAACAAACAGTAATACATAAATAAGGTATAAACCTAAATATTATTTCATATACTTAAAAATACTAGGGACCAAGATCTAATGCACTGAGGGAGTCCTTTTTTTGAATAAAGCCTTTAGAAGATATGATTAATTTTCTAGAGTGGCGCTACTGTTCGCGTAAAAGGACTCTTAATTTAGGTCTTGACTTGATCGAAGGCTAAGTAGGTGGGCTACCTATGTAATTATTAAGTATTGACTTTATTTTGTAATAAAAGTGGATTAAACTGAAACCTTAAATTTAGAGGTCGAAGGGTTATTTTGGTAGTTGATAATTTCTGAAGTAATAGACGTAGAGAACCATTTTGGAGAACAACTCAAAAAAAAGTACTTACTTATTAGCCTTTTTATGTGTTAACTTTGAAAGGGAAGTGTGGAAGGAGGGGAAAGAGGCCTTTGCCCAGCAGTGGGTTAACATAGGCTAGTAATAATAATAATAATAACAACTGAAAAAACAAAAAAAAAAAAATTTTTTTTTTATTCACCCATTTTTTTTAAAGTAAAGGCAAGAGTTGGTTATTTTGTTAGAAACTTACCGTCTTATTCATAAAAAATAACATGGCCTTAAACCACACGTTTAGCCTAAAATGGCGTTTTGTCAAAAAAGTTGGATTCATAAACGCTCATTAGCACTAAAACGTCGTTATAATGCCTCCGTAAGTTAAAGTAGGCCCGACCTTACTTTCGGTCGTCTCCTTCTGCGAAGCAGTCATGCTCGCCAAGGAGGCGGCCGAACGCGAGAGGGAGGCGGCGAACCCGGCCAGACGGCGAGTTCGTCGCCGCGGCGGCGCGAGACCTTGAAGCGCCGCCGCACGCCCTGCAGTACCGGGCCGAAGAATAGGACTGAGGTATCCCCTGCCTGTCGTAAGAGGCGACTAAGAGGGGACCCCGGGGTCGTTGGGTGCACGAGGCGGGGGCCTCGTGTAGTCATATAACGGCCCCGAGAAGGACGGCGGAACGCGGTGTCCCGTTTCCGCCGTCGAGCGTAGGAAGAGCCATCCGCGCTCAGGGGGGACTACCTTCACCTGTCCCCCCGTGAAGAGGCTACACAGCCAATGCTGGGGGGGGTTGCGGAGAATTCCACAGGCTTACCCGCGACCCTCCTGCTATCAGCCGAGAAGGACACCGGCGGGGTTTTAGTGGGTGCGAATGATTTTGTTATTTTGTCGCGAGGTCGCGAGGATGTGTCGTGCGTGACTCGTGAATGATGTGAAGTGAATTTTGAAAATGCAAGCGCTGGTAGCTATAGAAGATAGATAGCTTTGGATGTTAGCGAGCTAGTTGAAAACTAAAACCCTCCGCACTTCGAAAAGAATGTAATGTACATTATACGACCTGATTTCTTTGCGCGATAAATTACGAACGCTCTACAATAAACGGACATCATCTTTTTTTCGTACAGTAAGTCTTGCAATTTTACACAAGGGATTGTGTGTGACAAATCATTGCAGGGTTTTGGGGATATCGTGAAGTATGTATTGTGTATACTTTTTTACATTTGAATACCTGAATAACACTATTTTAGCAACGCTCATGGCTATGGGATCTTTGTCTTTGATAACCAGAATACAGATACTTACTTACTCAATTAAGAAGGCCAAATTTAATTATTTGTATTCATCTGAATACTTATGCACAACTTATTTATGATGAGAAAGAAAAACACATTGATCATAAAATATTTATTTTCAATTTATAAATATTTTCTTAACTCTTAATACCTATACCGATTATATTGATTTTGTTCCTTTTTTCAGGTCGCTCCGACGAAAGTTTTGCAGTTTTCTGGGCTTGGATGTGATCTGAAACAGTTATAAAACGTATTGTAAAATAAAGTTTTGTTCGCACGGAAAATATTTTTGTTGTTACTTTCCTCTTAGGGATGATTCTCCTTGAGTGTCCAGTGCCGGGCCAGCGCAGCGCGTAATATCTTTTGCTTTTCCATTTTGCAAACTTGCTAAATGCCCTCAAAATACTAAACGAAGTATACCTACTTATGTAAATAAAGTTAAATAATTTAAATAAACAATACCTCCGTAACTAACTACCTATGTAATGCCTGAACAAAACAAAAAATCATCAGTCACCTCAGCTGACTGAGGCAATCAATCATAAGTCATAACAAGTTTTTTTTTTTCTCTAGAATTTGGTGCGCCACTGCTGGGCAAAGGCCCCAAAAATAGTCTTATTTTTTTTTGTTAAATGATTGATCGTGGATTGACCTGGTACGACAACCTGAAAATGCAAAAAAATACTATTGGCCTCATGTAGTTATAGCAGGCCTAAATTGCGTTTATGAATAATGCATTTTGAAATCAGAATTTTAGCGTTAGCAAACGTTTTAACTAAATTGAACGTTTAGGCCATTTTAGGGGTTTTTTATGAATAAGACGGTTTGCCTAAATTCTAACCCTCTTATTCATAAAAAGTTAAAGAGCATTTTAGTTATTTGACGTATGTCAATTTAGACTGGATGTCACGTATCTACCATACAACAAACCAGAGAAGTAGACCTCCAGTAACGCTACCTAAAATAAAAATGGCCTTAACGTTAAATTTAGTTATAACGTTTGCTAACGCTAAAATACTGATTTCAAAAAGCATTATTCATAAACGCAATTTAGGCCTGCTATAACTACATGAGGCCAATAGTAGTATTTTGCTTTTTCAGGTTGTCGCATCGGAATTCACCAGGTGAATCCACGATCAATCATCCAACAAAAAAAAAATGTCTATTTTCGGTGCCTTTGCCCAGCATTGGCACACCAAAATCGAGAGAAAAAAAAATTTGTTAAGATTGATTGACTCAATTGAGGTGACTGAAAATGATTTGATTTGTTCAGGCAAGGTTCAGGACACTATGTACAGTGGCGGACTAGGAGGCCGTAACAAATTTGTCTATGGTTTCGTCAGCCCTAGACTGTATTACCAAAGAACAAGAGCTATTTTGCAATACAGAAAAACCGGAAGTGTTACGCCGACCTTGTCCGCCACTGTACCTACCGAGATGGTAACGAGGTTTTGCATATTAAAATTATTTAAATTTAATGTACCTACCTACCTATGTCTTCGTTTAGTATTTTGAGGGCATTGAGCAAGTTTGCAAAATGGAAAAGCAAAAGAAATTACGTGTCTGCGCTGGGCCGGCACTACACATGGATTAGGTATCCGTAAGAGGCAAGTAACAACAAAATATGACAATTATTTTCCGTGCAAACAAAACTTTACTTTATAATATGTTTTATAACTGTTTCAGATCACATCTAAGCCCAGGAAACTGCAAAACTTTTCGGCACCTGAAAAAAGGAACAAAATCAATATAATAATAGTACACTTCGGTATATTAAATGTAAGAAACTTTTAAAAATTGAAAATAAAATATTTGAAGATTGATGTGTTTTTCTTTCTCATCTTAAATAAGTTGTTGTCAGATGAATACTTACAAATATTGAATTGAGCATTCTAAATTGAGTACCTATCTGTATTCTGTATATCAAAGACAAAGATCCCATAGCCATGAGCGTTGCTTTAATAGTGTTATTCAGGTACCTATTCAATAAGTAAAAAAGTATACATACATACTTCACGACATCCCCAACACCTGCAATGCTTGTGATTTGTCATAACTCCCTGTGTCACGTTGCAAGACTTCCCGAAAAAAAGATGACGTCCGTTTATCGTAGCAGGGTGAGGCCGCCAATTTTGCCACTTTTTGCTACAATTTTAAGTTTTCCTAAATAACTTTTAAATTTTTTAATTTTTATTTACTTCGGCTTTGCTTTCTAGCAAAGCAATCTTTAGGGAAAAAATGGCCGATTAGAAAATGGCTGTAGCTAGCGTAGTTTTATTTTAATTAATTTTTTTGTAAGTGATTTTTTTTTTTTTCATACAAATTATCTTTGTCCCAAAAACACTTGCTGACGAAATTTACAAAATTATGAAATTTTTTTTGGAGTTAGTAAAAATCTTTCTATGCCTAGCCCAAGTAAGATTTTTATTATCAAATAAAAGGAAGAATTCTATCATAACTCTGTTTATTTAGTTTTTATCAATGTTTGAACCCATGTCCCAAATTTTTCACTTTTATGTAACATTTTTTATGTGACGAATTATCTCGAGTTACGTAGCATTTGAATATAATTTGGTTAATTGTAATGATTACTTTGGCAACACTAACGATTTTTTTTTTCATAAACCTATTAAAACTCTATGATTTTGAGAATGAATTGATGTCAAAGTGGTGCACACGTGCTTCGTCAGCGAAATTGCAAAACCTTTTTTTTTTTTAATTTTAACCTCTGCATACGCTTGTTTTTGATGAATGTTGTATTCATAGTTTCGAAAATGCTTATATTATCCAAAAATCTAGGTTTAAGCCTGCTATTCTGTTTACTTTCGAAATGCTGACCAAAAACATGTTGAATTTTTCGCTTTTATGTGACTTTTTCGTTGCTTTTATGTTACTTTTATGTAACCGATAACATTTTTTTTATGTAACGTTACATAAAATGATATAAAGCCATGTGCTCATCGAATTTTGTGTGCGTAAATTTTTATATTAGAATTATTTAAATAACTATTTTTCTTTAACTATTTAGCTATATTTTTAGTAACTCTATTTATTTAGTTGAGAGAACCAGCTCAACTATTAAAATCAATTTGGGTTTGTGGGTCGTTTTGATTTATTTTATTCCTAAAACAACTGTTATTATGTGAATAAAGAAAACCCTATTTAACCATTAAATATGAAAAATAATATAAATAGATTCGTACTCATTACATTTAAAAAAATATATACTCAAATTATTACCTAAGTTGTGTTCTTAGCTTTACAAAAAAATATGTAACTTTTGCGTTACTTCTGCGTTACCGTAACGTAAAAGTGTGTATGTAACTTTATGTCACTAAGTGGCAAAATTGGCGGCCTTACCCAGCAGTATTTAGCATTCGAACTTTATTTGGTTGTTTAAAGTACATTATCATATTATTTTCGAAGTCGCGGAGGGTTTTGGTTTCCGACTAGCTCGCTAACATCCAAAGCTTCTATAGCTACCAGCGCCAGCGAGTTGTATTGCATTTTCAAAAATCACTTTTACATCATTCACGTTCACGACACATCCTCGCGACAAAACAACAAAATCAGCTGATCAGCAGGTGCCATCTTAAAGAAAAGAAAGAAAGAAAGAAAACACGTTTATTTACAGGCCACAACGACACAATAAAAAAAAAAAAAAAAAAAAAACACACAAAGAGAAAAAAAACAAAACAAAGAAATACTAAAATAAAACAAAAAATAGAAAAAATACAAAAAAATAAAAATACAGTGTCTCGGTGGTGCAATGCCGTGGAGTGTCGCTGCAGCTGCAAAATGGTACTAGCTCAGCATGTGCTGGTGGTTAGTACCATCAGCGCTGATTTTCAGCTAGTGCCAGAGTTTCTCACAAGCGTGCCACAAGTGCGCAACAATTTTATAAAAACAATCTTGGCAAAAATCAGTGTGTTAGTGCGTTAAAGTAGGGTCGGACCTACTTTAACTTACGGAGGCATTATCACGACTTTTTAGTGCTAATGAGCGTTTATGAATCCAACTTTTTTGACAACACGCCATTTTAGGCTAAACGTGTGGTTTAAGGCCATGTTATTTTTTTATGAATAAGACCGTTAGCCTTCGATCAAGACCTAAATTAAGCTTCTGTGAGCCTAAGATCTTTAATAAGTATGCGGAGTCGAATGGCGAAAAAAAAAAAACATCATTCTGAGGGGCAGGTGAGGCTGCGACCCCCCATATGGGGTGTTTTCGTCGATGAAACTGGTCATAGAATACACCCTTAAAATTATGTTATAACTTCCCCGGACACACTGTATAAAATCCTAATACCACTGTTCTCAAACCGAAACCGCTGAAGTTAGAAAGATGAAATTTGGACAGTAGCTTCCTTACGTGACGTAAGCAACGAACCCACTAAGACGGGATTTTGACATAACTTAATATACACAGGGTGTAACAGTTTGTATGAAACTCCTAAACCGCTGGGTTTAGAAAGCTATAATTTTGACTGTAGGTTCTATTTATATTACAAACATCATTAGTGGTATATTTTTTTTTATATATTGCCACTGAGTTCTTATACAGGGTGAAATAGGTTTTTGCTAAAATCTAAACTAATTTCACTAGAAACCTGAAATTTTTAAAATAGCTCTTCAAATATTAAATATGATAACATACCTGCGTTTATGCTTTCAAGCGAAGCGTAGTTACAATAAAGCTAGGGATTATGATCTTCGGTATTTGCACCATTCGGTTAATAGAGCTTTCGGGATTTCGAACATTCAACCAAGAAAGCATTCGATATTTTGAAATTCGGTATTGCCTACGAACAACAATACTCAGGAAGCTTAACTCTCCTACAAAACCGCTTCGATTTTGGTTCCACTTACGCACTAAAAGTTACTCCTATTGCAACAAACACTCAACATTCTCATAGACAAGCTTGCACGCTATTGGCCGCTTCGCTCGCGTCTGTCTGAGCTAGCCCCCCTTTTTTTTTTTTTTTTAGGCGGGGAAACTCCTAACGAGTACCCTGCAGCCCCGGGGGGAGGTGCAGGGTTATGTGGGGTTCGCACCCACTAAAACCCCTCCGGTGTCCTCCTCGGCTGTTAGCAAGGGGGTCACGGGAGATCTCTCGAACTTTGTGTTCAACTCCGCGTCCCCTTCCGGCATTGGCTGTTTAGCCTCTTCACGGGGGGACAGGTGATGATAGTCCCCCCTGAGCGCGGATGGTTCTTCCTACGCTCGACGACGGAACTGGACACCGCGTTCCGTCGTCCTTCTCGGGGCCGTTATATGACTCCACGAGGCCCCCGCCTCGTGCACCCAACGGCCCCGGGGTCCTGCAGCGGTGCTGCAGAGCGGATCAGGACCCATCGGCCCCGCCACGGCGTGTGTGATTCACCGTGGTGGAACCTTTGAGGCCCCGCCCGCTCTCCTCTTCGACCGCCCCATTCGGCAGTCGAGCCGGAGCAGGGCTTGTCACTCCCCCCATGGTATCCAGAAAATTAGTGCCATGGTGGAAGTCTCAAGTCCCCGCTCCTTCCTCCTCGACCGCCAGGTGCTACCAGCCGTTCCACCTTGGCCGCAGCACCCAGCGATCGTGTGTGACAGTGCCCTGGATAGGACACTGCCACCCTCTCCTACGGGGCATTGTGAGCGCCCCATTGGCACGCCCATTGCGGCAGCGACGGCGACATCAAGCCGACCGCAAAGCGTGGAGAAATGATAGCCCGGCATCTACTCCCCTGCGCGTTCGGATCAGCCGGGGGCATCTGCTCCCAACGATCGACGAGCAACGAGCCGACCTCAGGAAAGGGGAATCCCAGCATCTAATAACGGGTTTCTAATCAGCCGAGCCATCAATCTCCACGTGGGCGCGCCATTGGGGAGCTCCCAACTCCCGCACCCATCGCGTCGCCATCTTCCTCCACTTATCTCTTCCTCTCTTCTTCCTCCTCGTTCAGCAGGGCTTGTTAGTCCCCCCACGGCGCCGAGGAGTACGCCGTGGTGGAAGTTCCAAGCCCCGCTCTCCTTCTCGACTCACACTATGCTCTCTGATAGAGCAGAGAGCATGTGGAGCGCCACTCCCGCCAGATTATTAGCCACCGGACGATCACACCAAACGGGAAACGAAAAGTGTGATCGTCCGCTGTTGCCCAGGGTGCACCGCGTGGAGGTTTTCTGGCCAGCACCCCGAGCTAGCCCCCCTGCTTTTGGCTGGTACATATTATCGCTACTAGATGGCGGTCAAGTGTTATTTTACATAATATTTATTTAAGTCAAGGTGATATTAGTATTTTTTTTTGTCTTAATGGCTTCTACAAAACTTTATAATGCACGAATGCATATTTGTAAAGATAAAACACGGTCAGAAATACCCAAAAACACAGTAATATGCTCCCGACGCTGCAGCAAAACGACTCAAGGTGCCACTTTGAACTGACGCGGCATGGTGTTCGTAACCTAAGCCCCGCCCACCGGGGCTTCTTTTCCGTGTGAGCATTTTATTGGGCGCTACGCTTCTTGAGTATTGTTGTTCGTAGGGTATTGCGTACGTAGGTATTGTGAAATTCGGTCTTATAAACTTCGGTATTGTAATAGGTAAGTATACTTACCCATTAAAAAACGTTTTTCAAGAACTTAACTCAATGTTCAATGTGTCATCTGACTTTTATATTTAGGTATTCATAGAAAATGACAATATAATATTATACATCGCTTGCAACATCATATCTCTTGCTTATCAAAATTTATCTAAACTATTGTGTTAATACGCATTTTTTGGTAAGTTTGATAGATCGCGTTCGCCTTGCAATTAAATTAAACAAGAAATATTATATACACATTGAGTCACTAGAATAAGTCTAGAATGTATTTTCTTTTATTGTTTCGAAGCGAAGATGTGCCTTTGACAGACAGACAGACGCACGGACAGACTAGTGATACTAATAAGGTCCCGGTCCCGGGATGAGTACTAAGTAATATATAAGTACCTAATGCTGGCTATTGTTTTAATTTAGCATTTTTAGCAGTCTCTGGATTAAGGAACATGAGTACAGGAACACCGCAACCTCCCATGAGTTATAAAGAGAAACTGAAAAAAGCTGTAAAGGAGTATGGCTCCACAGTCATAGTATTTCATGTATCTATCTCAATTATGTCTTTGGGAACATGCTATCTTCTGGTTTCTAGGTATGTCTAAATAACAAAATATTTAACTGCCTAACTTTGTCTTAAATGTATTGATCAATAATCATTCATAATAAATCATTCAGGATATGAATGCATGCACTCTTGAAAATAGATATTGAGTGGGTGATGATTGTTAAAGTGGTTAAATTATAATTAAAATCTTTATATACCCAACATTACAATACTATGTACGTGACTGACTCAACAGCGTATCACTTTTGTCTATGGTCTCGTGCGCACTAAACTACCGTAATACCAGCGAACGATGGCTTTTTTTGCAATACAGAAAAACCGGAAGTTAGGCTGAACGAGTCCGTGACTGTACCTACTAAGTACTTACACTTACAACTAATAAACGTATACTTATTTGTAAAAAAAAAACATAAACTGCCAATTCTTGTTCTCGCAAATTTCTTTGAGTAGGTACCTAGTTTGATTTGACAGTCTTTTTTGCTTGTAGGTTATTGCTGGGTCCCATCCAGACGAGACGAGTGGTACCTAACGTACCTACAATATTATCAACCGTCTAATCACTAACATAAATTCTACGTGTGGACTGTTATAAGTAATGCTAAAAGTAGAATTCGTGTAATATTACACGGTGGATGAGTGGTGGACTCGTCTGTGTGCGACAGTGGGGCCGAAAAAGTCACGGTATCGAAATTTTGAAAATGCCAATATTCAGTGCATCGAACAAAGGATTAGTGCGCGAAGTGTCGAATTTGTGCATCCAGAGGTTTTGGAGTTATAGGCGAAAAACTAATTCTGCTGGGATGACGTCATCCTGGAAACACTTTTTTGAACCGCTGGGCCTAGGTCTTTGAAACTTGGCAGAAATGTAGCTTATAAATGTGCCTAAATGTGCGCTGAATCTGGTAAATGTGCCTCTTCAGATAACAGAGTTATTCCATCTGTTGCTGGACTGACGTTTTGCCGGAAATCTATTTTATTAAATATTTCGGAAACTGCTGACGCTAGAGAACTGGATTTTTTCATAAGCATTACTAGTCACTTTCTTGAATTTGTGTCAATATGTCGGTTCAAAATAATTGTTAGTTTTCGTGAAAAAAAAAATAAACAACAAAAAGAGAAATACCCTGAGCACTAATTAAGGACGATACTTGGAGACTTCAAAACTCTATAATCCCTTCCTTACCTTGTCCTTCACGTTATTCTGAAGTTTTTATAACGCTAGGTCAAATACTTTTCGAGAAATAAAGCTTTAACTAAATGTTTGACCGCGCGTTAGGTTTAACAACCTTTCACGCAAAAACCAAAGCAGCGACGACATTGGTAACCTGGCACTAATTCGAGTATTATGTAATAAAGATTTACTTTAAATTTCAGTGTGATATTCTTAAACAATCCGAAGTTATTCAAGAAAAACATTAAATTTAGAACTAACCGACCAAATTAAATGTACCACTAAAAAGCGGCCATTGCATACAGTGTGCCCACATTTTCTAGTTTGTTGGATTATAGTGTACCTTTTAGCTGAAAAGTGTATTTTGAGGTTGCAATATGTACATGGCTAAGTTAAAAAATACGAAATTCCTTTCTCTTAGTACCTATATGATCTTTTGAGTAAGTACCTAATGCTAAACTACCTAGATATTATCATTATTTGACGTAAGTATTAAATATCTAAGTAAGTAAGTAAGTACATAGATAATGTATAAATAGTAGTATCTAGTTAGTTAGGCATTAGGTAATGACGATTCACTAAGTATTCTTATCAAATTTCTTGCCAGGGTTTAGCGTTTAGCCTAGATATAGAGTACCTACTGAGGTAACTAAGTATATGCATGACGGGGTTGGCGGCGCGGGGCGGCGGCGGAGCGCGGGGCGGTCCGCTATGCTCTGCACGCACAGGGCACAGATCTGGTAGTCTTTAGATCATAATGTTAGCTGAGGTCAGTGTCCCCGGAATGGCATGCAGCCCTTATCGCTGACAACGCAAATTCCGCGACGCGCAAGGTCGCAACGAAAATTCGATTGACAACGAAAATGCAGGATATAACTAGACATGCAAGTTTGCTCTATAATATCAATGTTAATATGGATATTTTTATCGAAGTGCAGCAATTATCGATATTACAAAACCTTATACAAATTTTTTTCAGCAAAATGTCTTTTTAGTACATTTCATATTAATTCGATAGGAGTGAGATCGCAGTGCTTCAATGCGTTTCGTTGCTTTGCTAATGACAAGCTGTCACATGCGATCGCGTTTTCGTTGCTGACGGCAACGAGAACGAGAACGAGATCGTTGCCGACGGCAACGAGAATGCGATCGTTGCCGACGGCAACGAGAACGCGATCGCATTATACATTCGTTGTGAATAGCAATGCGATTCGTTGCCATGAAATAACGAGTTTTTTTAAATGCGATTGTAAATAACGACCACCTCTACTTAGGTGTCGCGCAGTGCGCCCGCGCCGACCGTGTGCGACAGTGGGGCCGAAAAAGTCACGGCATCGAAATTTTGAAAATGCCAATATTCAGTGCATCGAACGAAGGATTAGTGCGCGAAGTGTCGAATTTGTGCATCCAGAGGTTCTGGAGTTATAGGCTAAAAACTAATTCTGCTGGGATGACGTCATCCTGGAAACACTTTTTTGAACCGCTGGGCCTAGGTCTTTGAAACTTGGCAGAAATGTAGCTTATAAATGTGCCTAAATGTGCGCTGAATCTGGTAAATGTGCCTCTTCAGATAACAGAGTTATTCCATCTGTTGCTGGACTGACGTTTTGCCGGAAATCTATTTTATTAAATATTTCGGAAACTGCTGACGCTAGAGAACTGGATTTTTTTATAAGCATTACTAGTCACTTTCTTGAATTTGTGTCAATATGTCGGTTCAAAATAATTGTTAGTTTTCGTGAAAAAAAAATAAACAACAAAAAGAGAAATACCCTGAGCACTAATTAAGGACGATACTTGGAGACTTCAAAACTCTATAAACCCTTCCTTACCTTGTCCTTCACGTTATTCTGAAGTTTTTATAACGCTAGGTCAAATACTTTTCGAGAAATAAAGCTTTAACTAAATGCTTGACCGCGCGTTAGGTTTAACAACCTCTCACGCAAAAACCAAAGCAGCGACGACATTGGTAACCTGGCACTAATTCGAGTATTATGTAATAAAGATTTACTTTAAATTTCAGTGTGATATTCTTAAACAATCCGAAGTTATTCAAGAAAAACATTAAATTTAGAACTAACCGACCAAATTAAATGGACCACTAAAAAGCGGCCATTGCATACAGTGTGCCCACATTTTCTACTTTGTTGGATTATAGTGTACCTTTTAGCTGAAAAGTGTATTTTGAGGTTGCAATATGTACATGGCTAAGTTAAAAAATACGAAATTCCTTTCTCTTACTACCTATATGATCTTTTGAGTAAGTACCTAATGCTAAACTACCTAGATATTATCATTATTTGACGTAAGTATTAAATATCTAAGTATATACATAGATAAGTATAAATAGTAGTATCTAGTTAGTTAGGCATTAGGTAATGACGATTCACTAAGTATTCTTATCAAACTTCTTGCTAGGGTTTAGCGTTTAGCCTAGATATAGAGTACCTACTGAGGTACCTAACTTAAGTATATGCATAACGGGGTTGGCGGCGCGGGGCGGCGGCGGAGCGCGGGGCGGTCCGCTATGCTCTGCACGCACAGGGCACAGGTCTGGTAGTCCATACAATTTAACCTTTTAAGCGCCATATACACGGAGAGAGTTGCTCGAAGGATTTGGGGCGAGAATCGGATTTTGAAACTTCTTTGAGGTTAAATTTAATAAACTAGCTTTAGTGGTGAGATGTTCAGCGATGTCATAGTCTACTAAATAATACCGTACAGTATGGGCATTGGGCACTCCCAGCCTCCCTCAGCAAGTGCGGCTCCCCCGCTCTCGGTTACCTTTCAGTTACCGCTCGGTACAAATAAAGTGGAGTCGCACGTCTAGTAACACGTCTTATCTCACTCACACAAGCATGATACGCGAGCACGTACACGAGTTTCGGCTGTGCGCAAAGTAACGCGCTTTTTCTATGATGTGTACGAGGGTGTGGCGATGTAGACTGGAACAGCTACTTTTTAAAAAAAATATCATAAATTTTTCAAAGGGGGGTTTTAGCGGTATAATAGCGGAAAGCGCTTTGCAAGAAAAAACATAAAAATACTTTCGCTTTGTTTATCGGCCTGAAAAAAGATTATGAAACGATACTAACTATCCCGGCGAACTTTATGACATATAAACATAAAAACGATTTCTTTGCCATAATAAACAAAGAAATAAATATCATAAAATAATACATACTTAATTATGTTGATATTAAAAAGGGCAATGGGCGACCTTATCGCTAAAAGCGATTACTTCCAGGCAACTGAAAATTCGATATGGGTGTCGTTTAATAGGTTTTTGGAGGCGCTGGTAACGAAAATGACAATCATTTTGAAATTCAAGATGGCGGTCACATTTTTTCTGAAAATTCGATATGGGTGTCGTTTTATAGGTTTTTGGAGGCGCTGATAACGAAAATGACAATCATTTTGAAATTCAAGATGGCGGACATTTTTTTTTTAAATCGATATGGGTGTCGATTAATAGGTTTTTGGGGGCGCTGATAACGAAAACGACAATAATTTTGAATTCCAAGATGGCGGCCATAATTTTTTCGTGAAAAATCAATATGGGTGTCGTTTAATAGGTTTTTGGGGACGCTGATAACGAAAATGATCATCATTATGAAATCCAAGATGGCGGTCATAATTTTTTCATGAATAATCAATATGGGTGTCGTTAAATAGGTTTTTGGGGGCGCTGATAACGTAAATGAGAATCGTTTTGAAATCCAAGATGGCGCAGATAATTTTTTTTGAAATATTGATATGGGTGTCGTTTAATAAGATTTTGGGGGCGCTGATAACGAAAACGACAATCATTTTGAATTCCAAGATGGCGGCCATCATTTTTTCGTGAAAAATCAATATGAGTGTCGTTTAATAGGTTTTTGGGGGCGCTGATAACGAAAACGACAATCATTTTGAATTCCAAGATGGCGGCCATAATTTTTTCGTGAAAAATCAATATGGGTGTCGTTTAATAGGTTTTTGGGGACGCTGATAACGAAAATGATCATCATTATGAAATCCAAGATGGCGGTCATAATTTTTTCATGAATAATCAATATGGGTGTCGTTAAATAGGTTTTTGGGGGCGCTGATAACGTAACTGAGAATCGTTTTGAAATCCAAGATGGCGTAGATAATTTTTTTTGAAATATTGATATGGGTGTCGTTTAATAAGTTTTTGGGGGCGCTGATAACGAAAACGACAATCATTTTGAAATTCGAGATGGCGGACATTTTTTTTTTAAATCGATATGGGTGTCGATTAATAGGTTTTTGGGGGCGCTGATAACGAAAACGACAATAATTTTGAATTCCAAGATGGCGGCCATAATTTTTTCGTGAAAAATCAATATGGGTGTCGTTTAATAGGTTTTTGGGGACGCTGATAACGAAAATGACCATCATTATGAAATCCAAGATGGCGGTCATAATTTTTTCGTGAAAAATCAAAATGGGTGTCGTTTAATAGGTTTTTGGGGACGCTGATAACGAAAACGACAATCATTTTGAATTCCAAGATGGCGGCCATCATTTTTTCGTGAAAAATCAATATGAGTGTCGTTTAATAGGTTTTTGGGGGCGCTGATAACGAAAATGACAATTATTTTGAATTCCAAGATGGCGGCCATCATTTTTTTCGTGAAAAATCAATATGGGTGTCGTTTAATAGGTTTTTGGGGAGGCTGATAACGAAAATGACCATCATTATGAAATCCAAGATGGCGGTCATAATTTTTTCGTGAAAAATCAAAATGGGTGTCCTAAACCTATTAAACGACACCCATATCGATTTAAAAAAAAAATTATGTCCGCCATCATAGATTTCAAAATGATTCTCTTTTACGTTATCAGCGCCCCCAAAAACCTATTTAACGACACCCATTTTGATTTTACACGAAAAAATTATGACCGCCATCTTGGATTTTATAATGATGGTCATTTTCGTTATCAGCGTCCCCAAAAACCTATTAAACGACACCCATATTGATTTTTCACGAAAAAATGATGGCCGCCATCTTAAAATTCAAAATGATTGTCGTTTTCGTTATCAGCGCCCCCAAAAACCTATTAAACGACACTCATATTGATTTTCCCGAAAAAATGATGGCCGCCATCTTGCAATTCAAAATGATTGTCGTTTTCGACACCCATATCGATTTAAAAAAAAAATTATGTCCGCCATCATAGATTTCAAAATGATGATCATTTTCGTTATCAGCGCCCCCAAAAACCTATTTAACGACACCCATTTTGAGTTTTCACGAAAAAATTATGACCGCCATCTTGGATTTCATAATGATGGTCATTTTCGTTATCAGCGTCCCCAAAAACCTATTAAACGACACCCATATTGATTTTTCACGAAAAAAATGATGGCCGCCATCTTGGAATTCAAAATAATTGTCGTTTTCGTTATCAGCGCCCCCAAAAACCTATTTAACGACACACACGAAAAAAATGATGGCCGCTATCTTGGAATTCAAAATGATTGTCGTTTTCGTTATCAGCGCCCCCAAAAACCTATTAAACGACTCTCATAGTGATTTTTCACGAAAAAATGATGGCCGCCATCTTGGAATTCAAAATGATTGTCGTTTTCGTTATCAGCGCCCCCAAAAACTTATTAAACGACACCCATATTGATTATTCATGAAAAAATTATGACCGCCATCTTGGATTTCATAATGATGATCATTTTCGTTATCAGCGTCCCCAAAAACCTATTAAACGACACCCATATTGATTTTTCACGAAAAAATGATGGCCGCCATCTTGGAATTCAAAATGATTGTCGTTTTCGTTATCAGCGCCCCCAAAATCTTATTAAACGACACCCATATCAATATTTCAAAAAAAATTATCTACGCCATCTTGGATTTCAAAACGATTCTCATTTACGTTATCAGCGCCCCCAAAAACCTATTTAACGACACCCATATTGATTATTCATGAAAAAATTATGACCGCCATCTTGGATTTCATAATGATGATCATTTTCGTTATCAGCGTCCCCAAAAACCTATTAAACGACACCCATATTGATTTTTCACGAAAAAATTATGGCCGCCATCTTGGAATTCAAAATGATTGTCGTTTTTGTTATCAGCGCCCCCAAAAACCTATTAAACGACACTCATATTGATTTTCCCGAAAAAATGATGGCCGCCATCTTGGAATTCAAAATGATTGTCGTTTTCGACACCCATATCGATTTAAAAAAAAAATTATGTCCGCCATCATAGATTTCAAAATGATGATCATTTTCGTTATCAGCGCCCCCAAAAACCTATTTAACGACACCCATTTTGAGTTTTCACGAAAAAATTATGACCGCCATCTTGGATTTCATAATGATGGTCATTTTCGTTATCAGCGTCCCCAAAAACCTATTAAACGACACCCATATTGATTTTTCACGAAAAAAATGATGGCCGCCATCTTGGAATTCAAAATAATTGTCGTTTTCGTTATCAGCGCCCCCAAAAACCTATTTAACGACACACACGAAAAAAATGATGGCCGCCATCTTGGAATTCAAAATGATTGTCGTTTTCGTTATCAGCGCCCCCAAAAACCTATTAAACGACTCTCATAGTGATTTTTCACGAAAAAATGATGGCCGCCATCTTGGAATTCAAAATGATTGTCGTTTTCGTTATCAGCGCCCCCAAAAACTTATTAAACGACACCCATATTGATTATTCATGAAAAAATTATGACCGCCATCTTGGATTTCATAATGATGATCATTTTCGTTATCAGCGTCCCCAAAAACCTATTAAACGACACCCATATTGATTTTTTACGAAAAAATGATGGCCGCCATCTTGGAATTCAAAATGATTGTCGTTTTCGTTATCAGCGCCCCCAAAAACCTATTAAACGACACTCATATTGATTTTTCACGAAAAAATGATGGCCGCCATCTTGGAATTCAAAATGATTGTCGTTTTCGTTATCAGCGCCCCCAAAATCTTATTAAACGACACCCATATCAATATTTCAAAAAAAATTATCTACGCCATCTTGGATTTCAAAACGATTCTCATTTACGTTATCAGCGCCCCCAAAAACCTATTTAACGACACCCATATTGATTATTCATGAAAAAATTATGACCGCCATCTTGGATTTCATAATGATGATCATTTTCGTTATCAGCGTCCCCAAAAACCTATTAAACGACACCCATATTGATTTTTCACGAAAAAATTATGGCCGCCATCTTGGAATTCAAAATTATTGTCGTTTTCGTTATCAGCGCCCCCAAAAACCTATTAATCGACACCCATATCGATTTAAAAAAAAAATGTCCGCCATCTTGAATTTCAAAATGATTGTCATTTTCGTTATCAGCGCCTCCAAAAACCTATAAAACGACACCCATATCGAATTTTCAGAAAAAATGTGACCGCCATCTTGAATTTCAAAATGATTGTCATTTTCGTTACCAGCGCCTCCAAAAACCTATTAAACGACACCCATATCGAATTTTCAGTTGCCTGGAAGTAATCGCTTTTAACGATAAGGTCGCCCATTGCCCTTTTTAATATCAACATAATTAAGTATGTATTATTTTATGATATTTATTTCTTTGTTTATTATGGCAAAGAAATCGTTTTTATGTTTATATGTCATAAAGTTCGCCGGGATAGTTAGTATCGTTTCATAATCTTTTTTCAGGCCGATAAACAAAGCGAAAGTATTTTTATGTTTTTTCTTGCAAAGCGCTTTCCGCTATTATACCGCTAAAACCCCCCTTTGAAAAATTTATGATATTTTTTTTAAAAAGTAGCTGTTCCAGTCTACATCGCCACACCCTCGTACACATCATAGAAAAAGCGCGTTACTTTGCGCACAGCCGAAACTCGTGTACGTGCTCGCGTATCATGCTTGTGTGAGTGAGATAAGACGTGTTACTAGACGTGCGACTCCACTTTATTTGTACCGAGCGGTAACTGAAAGGTAACCGAGAGCGGGGGAGCCGCACTTGCTGAGGGAGGCTGGGAGTGCCCAATGCCCATACTGTACGGTATTATTTATTATACTATGACATCGCTGAACATCTCACCACTAAAGGTAGTTTATTAAATTTAACCTCAAAGAAGTTTCAAAATCCGATTCTCGCCCCAAATCCTTCGAGCAACTCTCTCCGTGTATATGGCGCTTAAAAGGTTAAATTGTATGGACTAAAGACTACCAGACCTGTGCCCTGTGCGTGCAGAGCATAGCGGACCGCCCCGCGCTCCGCCGCCGCCCCGCGCCGCCAACCCCGTTATGCATATACTTAGTTAGGTACCTCAGTAGGTACTCTATATCTAGGCTAAACGCTAAACCCTAGCAAGAAGTTTGATAAGAATACTTAGTGAATCGTCATTACCTAATGCCTAACTAACTAGATACTACTATTTATACTTATCTATGTATATACTTAGATATTTAATACTTACGCCAAATAATGATAATATCTAGGTAGTTTAGCATAAGGTACTTACTCAAAAGATCATATAGGCACTAAGAGAAAGGAATTTCGTATTTTTTAAGTTAGCCATGTACATATTGCAACCTCAAAATACACTTTTCGGCTAAAAGGTACACTATAATCCAACAAACTAGAAAATGTGGGCACACTGTATGCAATGGCCGCTTTTTAGTGGTCCATTTAATTTGGTCGGTTAGTTCTAAATTTAATGTTTTTCTTGAATAACTTCGGATTGTTTAAGAATATCACACTGAAATTTAAAGTAAATCTTTATTACATAATACTCGAATTAGTGCCAGGTTACCAATGTCGTCGCTGCTTTGGTTTTTGCGTGAGAGGTTGTTAAACCTAACGCGCGGTCAAACATTTAGTTAAAGCTTTATTTCTCGAAAAGTATTTGACCTAGCGTTATAAAAACTTCAGAATAACGTGAAGGACAAGGTAAGGAAGGGTTTATAGAGTTTTGAAGTCTCCAAGTATCGTCCTTAATTAGTGCTCAGGGTATTTCTCTTTTTGTTGTTTATTTTTTTTTCACGAAAACTAACAATTATTTTGAACCGACATATTGACACAAATTCAAGAAAGTGACTAGTAATGCTTATAAAAAAATCCAGTTTTCTAGCGTCAGCAGTTTCCGAAATATTTAATAAAATAGATTTCCGGCAAAACGTCAGTCCAGCAACAGATGGAATAACTCTGTTATCTGAAGAGGCACATTTACCAGATTCAGCGCACATTTAGGCACATTTATAAGCTACATTTCTGCCAAGTTTCAAAGACCTAGGCCCAGCGGTTCAAAAAAGTGTTTCCAGGATGACGTCATCCCAGCAGAATTAGTTTTTAGCCTATAACTCCAGAACCTCTGGATGCACAAATTCGACACTTCGCGCACTAATCCTTCGTTCGATGCACTGAATATTGGCATTTTCAAAATTTCGATGCCGTGACTTTTTCGGCCCCACTGTCGCACACGCGCCGACCAATGACGAAAGGCTACGGACCAGCCCGAGCGCGGCCACGCGGTCGGCAAACAGCCTTTTCAACAACCAGTGAAACATAGCCACCGCACAAGACGCACGTCGCTCCGCTCTTCTCTATGCTTTCGCTACCGCGCGCTTTACTAACTACTTTTAAATATATAATTGTTAGACGTTGTAAATATTTGTACAGACATTAAATTAGTCAAAAATAAATTTAATAATCAAAGTACAAGTGTTCCATTCGCCTTCTCTGGGATTACTAGGATTTAGGAAGATCTGGGACTACAACATCTACACCCAATGCCCATACTGTACGGTATTATTTTACTCTGAACATCTCACCACTAAAGCTAGTTTATTAAATTTAACCTCAAAGAAGTTTCAAAATCCGATTCTCGCCCCAAATCCTTCGAGAAACTCTCTCCGTGTATATAGACTACCAGATCTGTGCCCTGTGCGTGCAGAGCATAGCGGACCGCTCCGCGCTCCGCCGCCGCCCCGCGCCGCCAACCCCGTCATGCATATACTTAGTTACCTCAGTAGGTACTCTATATCTAGGCTAAACGCTAAACCCTAGCAAGAAATTTGATAAGAATACTTAGTGAATCGTCATTACCTAATGCCTAACTAACTAGATACTACTATTTATACATTATCTATGTACTTACTTACTTTGATATTTAATACTTACGTCAAATAATGATAATATCTAGGTAGTTTAGCATTAGGTACTTACTCAAAAGATCATATAGGTACTAAGAGAAAGGAATTTCGTATATTTTAACTTAGCCATGTACATATTGCAACCTCAAAATACACTTTTCAGCTAAAAGGTACACTATAATCCAACAAACTAGAAAATGTGGGCACACTGTATGCAATGGCCGCTTTTTAGTGGTCCATTTAATTTGGTCGGTTAGTTCTAAATTTAATGTTTTTCTTGAATAACTTCGGATTGTTTAAGAATATCACACTGAAATTTAAAGTAAATATTTATTACATAATACTCGAATTAGTGCCAGGTTACCAATGTCGTCGCTGCTTTGGTTTTTGCGTGAAAGGTTGTTAAACCTAACGCGCGGTCAAACATTTAGTTAAAGCTTTATTTCTCGAAAAGTATTTGACCTAGCGTTATAAAAACTTCAGAATAACGTGAAGGACAAGGTAAGGAAGGGATTATAGAGTTTTGAAGTCTCCAAGTATCGTCCTTAATTAGTGCTCAGGGTATTTCTCTTTTTGCTGTTTATTTTTTTTTCACGAAAACTAACAATTATTTTGAACCGACATATTGACACAAATTCAAGAAAGTGTCTAGTAATGCTTATGAAAAAATCCAGTTCTCTAGCGTCAGCAGTTTCCGAAATATTTAATAAAATAGATTTCCGGCAAAACGTCAGTCCAGCAACAGATGGAATAACTCTGTTATCTGAAGAGGCACATTTACCAGATTCAGCGCACATTTAGGCACATTTATAAGCTACATTTCTGCCAAGTTTCAAAGACCTAGGCCCAGCGGTTCAAAAAAGTGTTTCCAGGATGACGTCATCCCAGCAGAATTAGTTTTTCGCCTATAACTCCAAAACCTCTGGATGCACAAATTCGACACTTCGCGCACTAATCCTTTGTTCGATGCACTGAATATTGGCATTTTCAAAATTTCGATACCGTGACTTTTTCGGCCCCACTGTCGCACACGACTCGTCTGGACCCGGCTTATGAAGTTTGAATGTTTATAAGATGATAAATAACTTACACAAGCTTACACTATAAGTAATCGTTGATTGGTTCTTTGTAAAATTTGGTGGCAAGTCATGGAGACAACAATAAATGTTTATGTTCTAGCTAGAATGACTTAAATGTCGTTCGCGAGTTCATAGTTCAGGTCGAAAGCTGGGCGAATTCTGTGACTGTTCATCAAATTTCGGTCCCGTTTAACAAGTGGAACAAAGATCCAACTATCCTCACTACCTTTTGCATTTTTAATAAGTATATTAGTAGGTAAGACTTTTCTGATACTGACGTAGTCTTCTTGTTTGTTCCAGCGGAGTTGATATAGCGGCGGTCCTGGAGTACCTGAACATTGGCGAAGGAGTAGTTTCTAAATTAGCGTCATCAAATGCTGGCACATTCGTGCTAGCTTACACTGTGCATAAACTATTCGCTCCAGCCAGGATGGCCGTTACAGTTGCTGCTACTCCTTTCATTGTTAGATATTTAAGAAAAATTAATATTTTAAAAAAACCTACGAACTCTGGTGGTGGATAAACACAATACTTATGTAGGTATATACTTACAAAATAAATTTGTATACTTTATCAATTTCAGGTGTGATGTTTGATTTTAAACCGCCTTCAGCGCTGGGTTGTTTCATCAATATAAAGGAATAGTCGACCCGGCGAACTTCGTACCGCGTAACCTATTACTATCTTGTGCATGTAAATATTATACCTATAAACCTTCCTCTTGAGTTCACACAAAAAAGACCGCATCAAAATCCTTAGTATAGTATTGAAGATTTAAGCATGTATAGCGACATCCAGACGCGGGAAGCGACTTTGTTTTATACTATGTATTGATTTTTTCATATACATAAACCGATACCACAAGAATAAATGATATCATGAGAAAATTACATATTGTTATAAATTAAAAAAAATAAATAAAATGAGGAATAACAACTAAATTGAAATTAAATGGTATTTAATTAGAAAACTTTGTACAAAACAACATGAATTTCTAATTCGTGAAAATTTTCTAATACCAAACCACAAATATTTCAGCAAATAACATTGAACATATTTAAAAAATACATATGATCCCGCTGGATATTATAGACACACCCAGTGTATAAAAATCCTTTTATGGAGAGCTAACGGGGATTAAGATTACATTAGGCCCCGCTATGTATGAGTCTCCTATAGAAAACAACAACTTTAGGCGCATATAAAGGGGACTAAAGTGGTCTTTTTCGAATAGGTGTGATGAAAAAAGGATTTGCAACACTTCCGTCGTCACCTCCGCGCCCTCTGGGTATAGAAAGTTTTGATATGGCTTTTTCTGTGCGTGATCAAATTAATTAAATACGAGTTGAATGATGATGATCCATTCTTCTGTAAAGCGTGAATTTGGCGCCCCCCTGATCTTGGCGCCCGGGGCACGGGCCCCGGCTTGCCACCCCCTAGATCCGGGATCCGGGGCTTGTCTGTATGTCGCTGCCATCTGGTTGAATTAGCCATCCAAATGGCCGCTTAGGCCTAAAAGCTACATAACAGAGCCTTAAAAATTCTAAGCAATATTATCTAGGGCATCATTGATGCATATTTTTGATTTCGAACATGGTTTAGAAGATATTAATTATTGATCTAAAGTGGCGCTAGTATCGCGGCACGTGATTTAGATTTTGTTACTTTTTTACCACCAGGCAGCGGGCATTCGCTGTCAAAAATCCAATATGGCGTACCTACTGTGTACGGCTAGTGTACAGCTACGGATCTTGCAAAAATTATTCGCACAACCACTTTTTTTTTTTTAGGCGGGGAAACTCCTAACGAGTACCCTGCGACCCCGGGGGGAGTCGCAGGGTTATGTGGGGTTCGCACCCACTAAAACCCCGCCGGTGTCCATCTCGGCTGTTGGCAAGGGGGTCACGGGTGATCTTTCGATCGTTGTGTTCAACTCCGCGACAAAATTATATATCAAGTGGTTTACAGCTGGGGATCGAACTCGCACCCCTCAGGCGCTCTACAGGCCACTGCCTTAACAACTAGGCCAAATTGATTCCTTCTCACAACCCTTGGCTATAGTGCCGGTGTGCCCCAGTGTACTGGCTAGCTGGTGTGTTGTGTAACCTGTAGTATAATAATAGTCCGGGAAAACTAGGGTGGAATGTATGGAAGAGGTCACATTAAATCTAATTTTGGGGATTCTTGTGGTTTTAGCTATTTAGATGTTTTTACGAAAAATATGAATATCTGATAATCCCCAGTTTATCATTTATATTATTGCTTATATTCGCCATTAAAAGTTTGAAAATTGTTTTAAGGTAATTCCGGGGGAGATGGCCCTATTAACTTTAAGGCTCTACTGTGAAGAAATAATAATAGAAAAAAATTGTTTTATTATAGAAAATTGAACTTTATCTATTGGTCTTATGAAAAATTAATGATAAATCACTTTAAATGACTGAAAATATGTAAGTAAATATATTAATTTTTTTGGCCATCTCTCCCAGGGTGTCTGGGAGTACGGGAGTGATGGCCACAGTGGTCTGGGTGAGATGACCAGTACTTTTATTGCATTTCCCTTTACCTTTGAGACTCATAAATCATAAATTTTATTGCAAACTAAGTGTGTGTTACAGATGGTACTTAGGTAAAAATAAACAGAACTTAAAAACTTAGTTGCCCTCATAGGGCGCCGCAACTAGTATAACACAGCAGATTTTCAAACTATATCATAATTTAACACTGTGACTTAAAGAATTGCCTTTTAAACTTAATATCTATAATTAAACTCTATAAAATTTAAGTAACCAATTTTTTTTTTTTTTTTTAATAAGAACTACTTAAAACCTTAATAGGATTTTTTTTTATATACCGGGTGTTTCTGACAAGGCGGTAATAAATCAAAGGAGGGCTTCTGCTCACCATAACTAACAACTTCCCCAAAGCAACATGGGTCGAAATCTCAAAAAAATAACAGCTGTTCCATACATTGGTTCGATCAGCTGACGGGGTCAATGTACGGGACGGCTGATTTTTGTTTTGAGATTTCGACCCATGTTGCTTTGGGAAAGTTGTTAGGTACTTATGGTGAGCGGAATCCCTCCTTTGATTTATTACCGCCTTGTCAGAAACACCCTGTATATATTTAAGCATTTTTGAGTAGCATAGGAACTAAAGCTCAACTTGATAAAAAATCTTCTATGGAGTAATAACATTTTGTAATTACTTAAGTAAGTTTTTAAATATTTCGAAAATAAGTTTTCTTTTGTTTCGTTTTTTATTTTTGCTGGAAGTTTATTAAATACTAGAGGCTGCCCCGCGGTTTTTCCCGCGCAGATTTCTCATAAACACAAAAATCCCGTTTTTTTCCGTTCCCGTGGGAATTTCGGGAATTCCCTTCTTAGTGCTCACCTATACTCCCTAAGGAACCTACATGCAAAATTTCAGCCCGCTACGCCCAGTAGTTTCGGCTCTGCGTTGTCTGTCAGTCAGTCAGTCAGTCAGTAACGGAAGAGTTTTATATATATTGATTTTTATTGCCATTATAGAATGGACTTTCATTTAGCATTTTTATTCTGAACCCTGGGAGGTATAGGCGGTCTTTGTGTCGGGTATTAAAATTGTGAGTATCTTTGACTTGCTTAAATAATGACTTGTTTTTGAAAACAAATAAGCTTATATCATAAATATATATGCAGGGTAATGTGAGAAGGTCAGGTTTAATAAAATGGGGTTTACAAGTTCCTTCGCTATCTATGTGGGCTATGATTCGTACGCATTTCTTCTGTAGTTTGAACAGGTCTATTAAATTAACACTTTTACCCCACAGCATTACACCATAGCGCAGCAGAGTTAGAGTACGCATAGTAGGCTGAAAGAGCGGTCTTTGTATTAGTGCAGTTTTCTATTTTACCTAAAGCATACGAAAATGAAGATAATTTTAATTTTAGTTTTTCTATGTGTGCCTTCCAGGAAAGGTGGGTATCTATATTTATTCCTAGCAGTGAGAAGTTATTAACTAATTCAATTTTTGTGTTTTCTACCTGTTGTTCTAGATCAAGTGCCGGTTTTTGGTGGGGGTGAAATTGCATTAATTTAGTCTTTTTTAAATTTATTTCTAAGTTGTGGTCTTTTAACCACGTTGTGAGCTGTTTAAAAATGTATTTTATTTGTGGGTTTGGATCTGTTCTATTATCTATTTCCATGAGCAAAGATACGTCGTCGGCAAAAAGTACTGATATTGTGGGAGGACATGATGTTGTTGATTTCGGTAGGTCGTTTATGTACACTAGGAAAAGAATACAGCCTAATATACTTCCTTGAGGTATCGAACCTGTAACTTTTTGTGAATCTGATTTTATTAATTTGAAATTATTATTAGTAGAGTCGTAATGTTCTATTCGTACAATTTGTGTTCTGTTGTTAAGATAGGATTTAAACCAGTTCTGTGCTGGACCACTGCATATTTTTTATCGTCTATTATTCTAAGAGCTGTTTGGATATATTTGTAAACTGCTTTGGTTGTGGATCTGGTTTTCCGAAATCCGTTTTGACTGTCATCTAATCAATATATATAAAACTCTTCCGTTACTGACTGACTGACTGACTGACTGACTGACTGACTGACTGACAGACAACGCAGAGCCGAAACTACTGGGCGTAGAAAGCTGAACATTGGCACGTGGGTTCCTTGGGGGGTGTAGGTGAGCACTAAGAAGGGATTTACTGAAATTCCCACGGGAACGGGATTAAACGGGATTTTTGTGTTTATGAAGAATTTGCGCGGGAAATACCGCGGGGCAGCCTCTAGAATATTATATTTTTCGAGAAAAGTATTAAGCCTATTTGTCATTGCCTTTTCAAAAACTTTGGAGAAGGTAGGTAGTATGGCTATAGGTCTATAGGTGGTTTGGTGTAGTTTAATCGTCTTTTTTGTGGATTGGTCTAATAAGTGCTATTTTTAGTTGGTCGGGAAAAGTAGATTCTAAGAAGCTTTGGTTGATTAATTTTGTTAATGGTTTTTTCAGTTCATGTACACAATTTTAATAATGTCGTTGGAATGCCATCAACTCCAAAACTATGTTTGTTTTTTAACCGCGTTATTATTTTGTATACTTCGTCTTCATTAACTGCAGGTACATTGTTTGCTGAGGTGGATCTACTGCTGGACGACCTCGCCGTATATTTTGATTTGTTTCATTTTTTCCGACAGATGCAAAGTAATTGTTAAATATATCAGCAATTTGTTTCGGCGAAGTGATTGTTTCGTTATCAATTTTTATTTTCATGTTGGATAGTGTTTTATTTTTGTTTTTACCTGTTTTGTTATTAATTATTCTCCACATAGTTTTGCTTTTGTTATCTGATTTCTCCATTTGAGCAATGTAGTCTATTCTTTTTGAAGTTTTAATTGTTTTCTTAAGTATTTTACAGTAGTTTTTGGTAGTATTTTTTTAAAGTTATGTTATTAGTTTCATTAAGAAGCGTTCTTAGTGCTCTTTTATGACAGCATGCTTTTTTTCAGACCTTTGGTTAGCCATGTTTTATGACTCTTGTTTTTTATTTTTTGTACTGGGATATTTTCATCTAAAATTTCTGTTATTATTTTTCCAAATAATTTATACTAAGTTTTCATTTATAGAATTTTTATTACTTAAAATTTCGTCCCAACAGATTTCTTTTAATTTGTTTTTAAAACAAGTATAATATTTTTCCTGAAAAAAATATTTTTTCTGCAAACCATCGTTTTGTATTATTATTAATGCATAAAAATCTTCGTTTATTTTGATTTTTACAGCTTTGTGATCGGAAAGGCCCAAGTCTTGTATTTCAGTCTTAGGTTTGTTTTTATTAAAAAATATTAAATCTATACAAGTTGAAGTATTTTGTGTAATTCGTGTAGGCGATTTAATCAACTGTTTAAGATTTAACTTTTCATAAAATTTAAAAGATCAATAGTTTTTTTATTTTCGGTTAATGTGTTTATATTTAAATCTCCTCCTATAATAATATTTTTGTTTTTTTCGTTTTTAGTTATTTTATTAAGTAATTTTGTTAATTGTTTATAGATTTTTTTTAAATTACGTTCAGGGCGATATAGGCTTATGATTATTAAATATTTTTTTTTAATTTCTATTGCACTGAATTCTACTGTTAAATCTACGAGATCATTCCTTTCTTTATAATCTATATCTTCCTTTAAAAGTATACAAACTCCTCCTGCTCCGTGTTCCGATCTGCAGAAACTTGAAGCTAGTTGGTATCCATTTATATTAAGACGATTTACGAGCTGGGAAGGCGTTTCTAAATCAAGTAATTCTCATAAACTACAGACGGTAGAGATCTGAAACTTTAGTATAACCTTCTTAAGGATATAACAAAGTTTTTTATAATTTAGAAACACAACGAGGATACAAAAACCTCGATACATTATTTCGTCAAAGATAACCATTCCAAAAAACGGGATTAGCTAGTTCTTCGAAATTACTAATTAGTTTTTGCTGAAACTACATAGGAATAATGATAATAAAGTAAATTAAATTCTGGTAATTTGAATTTGATTTAAAAGTTATAATTAAAAAGATATTAAATATTAATTGCTTTTCACTAAAAACCAGGTGGTGGCGCAGAACCAAGAATCCGATTTGCACGACTGACAGATGACTGTCCCTGTCTCTTCGTATGCAATCATTGAACTTCTGTCACTGTTATACAATACTTCAGATGCTGCGTGCAGCTCGTAGAGGGAGGACGTGTACGCCGGTTCTCCTACAGGTCACGTGGTCTTTGATAAATATTCGACCTAGGGTAAACTTCCCCATGATTGTCACTTTTACAAATTTCTCTTGGCTAAATTTATAACTGCAAAATCGTCAGAATATGGTATTGTTGTTTTGTGCGTATAACCATTTAATATTGATATTTTAATAGAAACTTTCAAACCATAAACCAAATATTGGCACCCTCCGCTTTAATCAGTCATTAGTTTAAAATTGCGTTAATAGTTTAATAAAATAATGTATTATAATGACATGATTTTTGTAGTTAATGCTGTAAAATGACAAAAAATATTATTTTCAGCATCTAAATAAAACCATGACAATCTTGAAGGTCGACAATGATCGTGTAGTTTACCCTATATAAAATATAAACAAAACAGCAGCGGAACGGAATCTGTGGAGTCGCCTTTGCCTCAACTTACAGATGTCATTATGTCAAAAATTCTTATTAAGTGAAATAAAAATTGAATTAAGCGCTTTCGAAAATACTTAATTATTATAACCACAAAGTAGTCAAAACAAAAATTAAGTTGGAAACTAAATCCTGACTACAAGTAATAACGCTCTAAAGAAAAGTATTAAGCAAGATAATTTTTAGTACTATAACTGTTGTTTGACTGCTCCGTGGCTCAGTTGGCAGGGGTGTGTACTGAGAAGCGTGTGCACCTGGGTTCGATTCCCGGGCGGGGCGAATATTGTGATATGATGAATATCGATGTTTGTTTCGGGTCTAGGTGTGATGTTCGTCTTTGTGTGTGTTTCGGGCATCCAAGTTACAGGTTCTTCCTAGTTAGGGGCTCTGAGTGTGATGTGTTATTACATATTTATTATTATTATTACCATGTATTAGTAAAGATTTACTTATAATACTGCGTTTATCCTAACAAATGAATGCCATACTTTTCTGATATAAAGATATTAAAAAGCAGAAATTGAGGTTATAAGAATGGTTTTTTTATGTAGCATCTAAAGTTTTAACTGCTGGAAACCTACCCTATTTCTCCAATTATTTATATTCCTGCATTGTGTCACCTTTGGCCAGTTCTCGAGATTTGAATCAAGATGGCCTCGCCAACGACTGCGATGCCGGTTTGGATGCAATTAAAATCGGAATGCAATTAAATTAAACTAATAACTTAAACTTTCACTGCAGTCTTTTTTTGTATTGTTTTATAAATTTACTATTTCTTTATATTTAAAAGGAAATTTGCCCTTTCTGACTAAGGATTTGTATTTTTTTTATTTCATTAATTTGATAGAAAATGTGTAGATTCGTATGAAGTTCGTAACTTTGCATAAAGACCTAAAGTTCTAGGTAATTATACGTAGATATGGCACCCCTACTCTGCACTCCTAATACGCTGCGCTAAACGCCATCACGGTTTGTCGACTACTGATGTGAATAAGTCGATTTCATTAGCGAATGAGATGTATTGAACGCTAAAGTTGTGCCAGGCCTTCAGACGTCCACTCGGAACGTTATATGCTGAAGTCAAACTAAACGTATAGTTTGTAAAACAAGCACCTCTCTATATGTATGAAACCATTTGTAAAATGACATTCAAAAACAACCTTAGCCACTGCTTTATACCTATATTTACTTATCTTATAAAACTGCATCTCCCTTTACAGGCCGGCTTGGTATCAGAAGGAATTGAATTTAATCTACATCCATATGATTACTTCCCTACAACATGTTCAGAAACGACAAGTTAGTGGCCTAAATAAAGAAACCTGTATCATTGTGTGCATCTTAATTTGTACTTGACTTTGTCGATAACTAAACTTTAATTACGTTCAAATTTAGAACTCAAATTATACATGTTAAACAAAAACGAACAACTTTTAAAATGAAATATAATAAAAAGAGTAGCCTTCGCAGAAAATTGCGTTCGTTCGATTTTAGTTCAGACGAGATGACGTCACACCCATCCGAGTAAAAATTGCAACTTTTAGCGGTGTGCACTAACTAACTTAAATTCTTATGATCATCGTATGTAATTACAATATTATTAGCATTAATCTTACATGTGCTAAAAAATAAAATATTCTGATTCAGTAATAAATAGTCTGATTTTAATAATTAAAAAAGATAATTAATAATAAAAAAAGTTTTGTCATGAATAATAATTATAATTGGCGTGGTTAATAATTATTTTGAATTTTCCATAACTATCTACATATTTATATTGATCCTCATTCGTCGACTCCACTCCTTTTCTGTTCGGCTGTGTCTGCGATTTGGCGCGAGCGAAACGAAAAATGAGTCAGTTGCGGAGAGCTTTTGGTCTCAGATCCGTACAATATATATTTTTTTTAATTTTGCTAAACTCCTCTTAAGTACGTTTCTTTTAGCTTCGGATAAATATGTTTCAGAAAGACAAATGGCTTGTATACTAGTTTCTTGTTCTAATACTGATTCTAGGAGATCTTTTTTGTTGTTTATGCTTCTGATGTTTTGAAACACTATAAAAGATTCCGGTTTAGTAACGAAAATTATTATTGTTGCTGGTGTTCCTATAGGTCGTTTGCGTTTGTCTTGTATTTGGAGCGTGTTGGTAGTTCTGTGTGAGTGTTTCGTATTCTGTTGTTCCATTTTCTAGGTTTGTATTTTCATTGTACTTTTGTCCGTTTATCTTCCTTGTTCTGTGGTTTATATAGAGTCTGTTGTTTATTATTTTGGCTGTTTGTCCATTTCGTCGTGATTGTATAAGGATTTCTGTTAGGTTCCTTCGCTTTTCTAGCAATTCTCCTTCTATATATTCGGCCAATGCAATTCCAGTACCCTCAAAGTAATTTCTGTTTTGTAGAATACTTATATTTTGTCGTGCTTCTACTCAGAAGTTCAATCGCAATAGGTCTTCGCTTCCTCATCCACTCTCTTCCTTGTTTTCCAATTCTTCTTATTTCTTCTATGTATCCTGTAAGGTCTATATCCATGATATTTTTAAAGGTTTGCACTGTTCTTTCATAGAGCTCATCTTCATTTTCCCATGGGTTTTCTTCACAGCCATATAGAACGATTATTTTATTTTGGATTTGTTGTGCCTTTATTTTGTTCGCTTTAGTATCTTGTATCATATTTTGTAGTTCTTTAATCTCGTTAAGCATTTTCTTTTTTTTGTTTTCTAAATTGGCCAAATCTTTGGTGATGCTGTTTAGGTTGATGTCATCTTGGGTTTTGTGTGTCTCGTGTTCTTGTTTCTTTGTGTTATTAGACTGAGTTGTATTTATTTCTGGTTTAGAGTATAGTTCAGACGCTGCAGATTTTATTTCAGTTATAAATAATTTTCTTATTTCAGTCATCAACTCGTTCTTGAAAGTGCTAAGCTTTTTGTCTAAGATGGCTTCAATCCTATCTTCATCCAGTAGACGATGTTGGTTGATAGTATCTCCCAAGACGCTTTTAGTACTGTAATAAGCACATTAAAAGTAATTTTATTTGTTATTGTTTGTTGTTTTGTTTTGTTCATACACTAAAATTTTAAAACACTGTTTTCTTGACTATTTGTTATTTTGTTTTCGGGATAATAATTTTTACAGAGTAAGTCACTGCGGTCTTTTAATTGAACACAACTTTAACTTGACAATCTTTCATTTAATATTTTTTAACTAATTATTTGTACGGAGCAGTTGTTTACGTGCCGATGGTGGCGCCCCTCTTCTAAAGTCCTTATGTGTTCTTATTACCGCAATAAGAACAGACGTCCTCAATCTCGGTGCAATTTCTGTGAACCCAGAGCATGCAAATATTGCATTGGATCCATTACTATGTTGGTTGTGTACTATACAATGATTTTCCCCACAGCCTCTGCAGTTATCTTGTTCTCTGTCTGCAGTCCCACTGTCAGAGGAGTCAAAAAATACCAAGAAAATTTCTTCGCAACTGTTGTCAGACAACCAGACAACCTAAGTACGAATTGCCATTCGTTTCTTCACTGACTTTTAGCTTTAGTGTATCAGTCTCATTTTTTCTCTATTTTTGACTTTCTTTCTTTACTTTTATTTTTGCAGTCCTAGTTTCAGTCTTCGTTTTCTTTTTCTTATATTTTTCAATATGTTCTTTAAATTTCAAAATAATTCTATGTTTTTCTTGGAATATCATACATTAAAGCGACTCTATACGCCGTCATCCCCCTATTCAGCACTTCTTCCAATAATTTTTTAAGTCTTGGTCAATAAATATGGTCATCACTCCCTAAAAATTGTGGCCATCTCTCCCGATTGTCGGTGAGATGGACTGCTTAGATAATAAAAGCAACATCTTAATTTCGTAGGTTATTTTGACGTTAGAACACCGGAAAAAGCTCTAACTTCACAAATAAAGCACGAAAATTGTAAAAACTTTCGAAATCTTTTTTTGACCACTTAACATGTAAGTATACCCCTTAACTAAAATTAATTGTGTGATTAAAAAACAAAGTCAAATTATACTTAAGTACCTACTTACTTACATTTTCATTGTTTTTTCGAAAAAAAAATACACTTACCCTTGTTGCCCGTGCCAAAGCGAAGCGAACTGAATAAAAAGCATTGCCATCTTTAATTTTCTATGATTTTTTTCTATTGGCCATCTCTCCCATATGGCCATCTCCCCCGGAATTACCCTATACTACAAAAAATGCAAAAGTTGCGATTATTAAACAAGAATACTTCATTTTATACCTACTACAATATACAAAAGTTATTTCATGATATATACGTTTAAATAATTAATAATAATAATAATAATAACACATCACACTCAGAGCCCCTAACTAGGAAGAACCTGTATCTAGGGTGCCCGAAACACACACAGAGACGAACATCACACCCAGACCGGAAACAAACATCGATATTCATCATATCAATATTCGCCCCGCCCGGGAATCGAACCCGGGTGCACACGCTTACTCAGTCCACATCACTGCCAACTGAGCCACGGAGCAGTCTAAAAAAATACAATACATTAATGTAAAAAAAAATACATTAATGTAAAAAAAAAAAAAAATTGAATTGTGAATTAAAATACATTAATGTAAATTTTACCCAAAATAGCGATTTTCTAAGTCGGCGATTTCGCATGTCAAAGTTAAAAAAATTCTACTGTGTTTACAATTCTCATTTTTAAATAAAGTTACTTATTTATTTATTTACTATAGTATTGGCTCAGACGTGAAATTTTAATTAAAAAAACACAATTTATTAACAGACCTTACTTTTATTACAAATTTAAAAGTATCGGTTTTACAAAGTAAGTCTAATAAGGAAATTACCACAAACACAACAAGTAAATCACAATCAGTTTGACCAAATGAAACAATTAAATAAAACAAAAGCAACGATACCAAAGTACAGATCAGACCGTACGCCGAAAACCTAAGTTCCGCACGCCGCGACGCCCGCAAAAGGAATGAGTCCCACTCTTTCCTTCAGCGTGCTTTTATAGAAATGCCCTATTCTATTGCGGCGGCGGGTAGTTGATTCCTAACACGGCCTCTCCTGACCGTGCGTCGTCCTCGACGGCACCGGATAAGTCCGGCAGGCCAGACTGCAGAGCTGCACCACCGGCGACGGGAGCGGCCGCGCCAGGCGAGCCAGCAGGACCAGCAGCCGCTGAAGTTGGTAGCATGCTGAGCCTCGGTGCATCCGTGGTGGTAGCGGTGTCCTCGGAGTCATTGTCATTCTAAGGACACACAAAGACCAGATTATGATCACATCAAATTCACACCAGGTGCCTAGGCTCTCATACTTCATTCTATCAAGGCCCTCTTTTAAAACAAAAATCACATCATTCAGAAACTAAAACCTAGCAATGTTTCATGAAACGTTAAGAAAACCTCAGTTAATTCTCACAATTTCACGAACTCTAAAATAGACTCAACATAAATTCATCATAAAATGCACTCATCACATCTTATACATCATCGATCCATACACCATGGATCCATGTTCATACATCATCGGTCATGTAGGGCAGGCACCCCGCAGTTTGCCTGCCGAAAGGAACGTCCCGCAGTCCGTCCTCTACATGAAAATAAACGTGTCAGACACCCCGCAGTTTGTCTGACGCAGAACCACCCACACAGCAGGCGGCTCCGCCAACGCACTCGGTCACTCATTATAATGAATGAATGGCGTTCAACGCACTCGGTCACTCATACAATGAATGAATGGCGTTCAACGCACTCGGTCACTCATTATAATGAATGAATGGCGTTCACAACACGATTCCCCTCTCCACGGCACCATATACTGGGCCGCTGCTTGCGTGGTCTTCCCATAGGACTTGCTCAGCAGACGCAGCTTACAGCGCCCACTCGCAGTGCGCGCAGCGCACCAGCAGCGCCAGCAGCACACACGGCCGCAACAGCAACACTCGACCACACCAGCAGCACACTGTTCTCTTGTTCTGCAAGAGAAACAACAATTTTATAACACATTCACATAAAATTTGCCATATGGTTTCGTTGCATATATGATCAACACAGGCGCCTTGTGCTTCACATAGGCAAAGAACCCTTTTTAAGTACGAGACACATTATTAAACAACAAACGCCTAGTCAGCGCAACAAACGCCAGCAGCGCGCAGTCCGCGTCAGGAGCGCACACACTGCACCAGCAGCGCACACAGCGGCGCACACAGCGCAGCAGCGGCGCGCACAGCGGCGCTTGCAGAGCAGCAGCGGCGCGCACATGCACCAGCAGCGCGTGCAGAGCTGCAGCGGCGCGCACATGCACCAGCGGCGCGTGCAGAGCAGCAGCGGCGCGCACAGCGCACCAGCGGCGCGTGCAGAGCAGCAGCGGCGCGCAGAGCGCACCAGCGGCGCGTGCAGAGCAGCAGCGGCGCGCACAGCGCACCAGCGGCGCGTGCAGAGCAGCAGCGGCGCGCACAGCGCACCAGCGGCGCGTGCAGAGCAGCAGCGGCGCGCACAGCGCACCAGCGGCGCGTGCAGAGCTGCAGCGGCGCGTGCAGAGCTGCAGCGGCGCGCACAGCGCACCAGCGGCGCGTGCAGAGCAGCAGTGGCGCGCACAGCGCACCAGCGGCGCGTGCAGAACAGCAGCGGCGCGCACAGCGCACCAGCGGCGCGTGCAGAACAGCAGCAGCGCGTGCAGAGCTGCAGCGGCGCGCACAGCGCACCAGCGGCGCGTGCAGAGCAGCAGCGGCGCGCACAGCGCACCAGCGGCGCGTGCAGAGCTGCAGCGCACACTGCACAAGGCACGCCACAGCTCCATATGCTGAGCTGCAACCAGAGTCTGGCTGCCGCAGGCTTCCGCCAGCACGTCCAGCTCGCAGCAGCGGTGAGGCAACTTCCTCACAACCTTGTAAGGCCCCTCATGCAAGATTCTAACTTGCCAGTACTCTGTGAACATTTACAAACAGAAAAACAAAATCGCCATTAGAAAGTGTCTTATCTTATTACGACCAGTATCAACATGTTCGTTGTTCAGCCAATTTTCAGTTCGTACTGAAACTGTTCAGCAACAGCATTCCAGGTACACATTATCCTGATTCACAGGCACAACGAAGTAGGTACGGTACGCACATTACACAAACTAGTAACGAAAGCCAGTGCTTTCAAACATTCTGACGGTCACAATAAATGACAGCGTACCAGTCTAAATAATAAAATTGTCATATGACTGTGAACTAGAAAGGCTTTAGTAGCAAATGTGCAGTCCTGTCAACACCCACGTGCTTATGTTGCTTGCACACCTGCAAAACCAGATAACAACATTTATGGAGTATTGCACTCCCTTAATATTTGCAATTCCATAAAAACTAGAAATAATAGAATAGTCTTAACGGCCCAAGTCTAGCTCCTCACTATGATGCAGTAACTCCGCTCCTTGCGCCTTGCGTTGTCTGTTATGTACTACGAGCCTTTATCGTCCCTCGCAGTGCAAATAGAGTACAAAGGCGTGATAAGTAACAATGTTCGTTTATTCTTAGATAGCCCGTGTAGACTAAAGACTTGCTTAGCACTAGAAAGTTAGGGAAGTTAAGCAGTAACCCCTTAACCTGTGCCTAAACTCTGTAGGGCTCGGCCGTACCTGACCCTGACTCAATTCATCCCAAGTATCAAAGCGGTTATTTCGGTAAATCACTTTTTATCGATTTCGAAAACAACAGTAATAACAAAACCACTTCGCCTCTTTTTTAACAACCACTTTTCGCTTTTACTTTTCTATTTTCGAAAGTTAGGTTCTCGCATACTAGTTATTACGTTTACGACCAATGGCGTCACACTCTACCAAAACAATTGAATCTACGCGCCTCCATCGAAAACTTTTCTAGCTTGCGCGGATGAACGAAATTGCGGGTAGATTCAAACAATTTTTTCGAATTATTGAAAACGGAAATAAACTCTACAAGATTTTAATTTGCAACCTCGTGTTTTAACTGGCTGTTATAACTAATAACATTCCAGAAAAGTATAAAAATGATTAGTGTTCACACACATCAAATTAAGTATTTGCGACACCGATATTTTGTGGGCGAAGCGAACAGAATTCTTATTTAAATTTTGTCTAATTACACTCATTGACACACGCTAAAAGGTATCAAAAAGTATCTATGTGAGCAACATATCGCTAATACTGCAAACGGTCGGTTCCAATACCGTCTCTTTTAACATTTGCACACTGAATAACAAAGCAGTAGGATAAGAAACATTCAAGTAGTTCAATCTTATTTGAATGAGACTTCAAAGCGTACGAATAGTTTCGTCCGTTACGTTCTTGTCTTTCATATGAATAGCATCAACAATAGCTTAGCGGTCGACGGGGCGTCGCGACGTTGCACGAGGACTGCGTGGTACACTCAGTCCGGGATCGCGACGTTGCATGTGACCGCGACAAAGATGCCGTTGGAGGCGATCGCTATTCAGAATGGCTACGTCCACGGGACCTCGTACGCGAACGAGACCTGGTATAACGAGTCCGCGACCGATCACGTATTCTATTGTGTGACCGACTACGAGTTCTTGAATGCGTTCGACGACGTCGATGCGATCTGTCTCGTGATTCACTGCACTACGCCTTTTAGGCATGAATCAAACACACACAACAAAGCAAAATAAAATTACATGGTGGGTAGTTGTGATTTCCTTATTTTTGAAATAGAACAAATCAATGGATGGCAAAACGTAAAATGCAATGGGCAAATGAATTAGAATCGCACTTCTGATATTGGCTCAGACGTGAAATTTTAATTAAAAAAACACAATTTATTAACAGACCTTACTTTTATTACAAATTTAAAAGTATCGGTTTTACAAAGTAAGTCTAATGAGGAAATTACCACAAACACAACAAGTAAATCACAATCAGTTTGACCAAATGAAACAATTAAATAAAACAAAAGCAACGATACCAAAGTACAGATCAGACCGTACGCCGAAAACCTAAGTTCCGCACGCCGCGACGCCCGCAAAAGGAATGAGTCCCACTCTTTCCTTCAGCGTGCTTTTATAGAAATGCCCTATTCTATTGCGGCGGCGGGTAGTTGATTCCTAACAATAGTATAAAACAAAGTCGCTTCCCGCGTCTGTCCCTATGTATGCTTATATCTTTAAAAGTATGCAACGGATTTTGATGCGGTTTTTTTTTTATGGATAGAGTGATTCAAGAGGAAGGTTTATAAGTATAATACGTTCACAAGAAAGTTAAAGGTTAGGCGGTACGAAGTTCGCCGGGTCGACTAGTTTACTATAATAATGTGGCCATCAGGTATGTGTAGGTAGGCCAAATTTCAAAGTCCTATTATTTAAAATTTGGCGTCAATCAAAGTAAAACTATTTTTAGGTATTCCTCGAATGCCTTAATACCTAGAACCATTAAAACTATTGAAAATCATTCGTAAACGACTACTTTATATTTTACTGTAAAAACAATTCGATACGAATTAATGCGACCTCAAACCTTATTTTGCCTGGACTTTAATGGCCAATCCATCCACTATTGTTCACAGGAGCAGTACAGTTTACTACAATATCAGTTAGGAATGGAATCCTTCGGTGTACTTTGTCTAAGGTAAGTAAGTATGTACATACCCCGGAGGAATTTCGGGATAAAAAGTAGCCTAAGTCCTTTCTCAAGCTCTAGACAATTCATAAGGCAGGTCCGCCTAATAAGGACCGCCATTATTAAAATCCGTTTAAATAAAATATGGGACATAATATCGGGGCAAATTACACATAAACCATTAGAATAATTTATAATGTCTGCAAAATAGTACGTAAAAGTTGTAAACCACAAGAGCATTTTGTTATAATTAAGGATTTTCAAAAACCCTTCCTTGGACCTTATTAGGATCTAGGGTCCCAAATAAAGTCCACTTCTAAACCACTAGTTTTCTGAAGAATTATTCTATTAAATCATAATATTTCAATAAGGTTTTGTTTTTCTTCTATCGTGTAACAAATTTTGTATTAAAAAAATAAAAACGTCATAAATATCGGTAGGGTGGACCTAATTAAGACTACTGAAAATAAATTGCCTTTATTTCGTTAACTTTTACATAAAATTATACAAAATAAATTTTAAGGATTATATTTATTAATTTCATTGATTTAAGGTCTTTTATTCGTTTAATCAGTTTCTTTTTAAATCTAGTTCCTCGGACCTTATTAGGACCATTAAAATCACAATTTGACAATGGTCCTTTTTTGGGGTTGTTCCTCAAATCCCCCTTGGAATCCCCCTTGGGGGGGAAAACAGGAATGAAAAAATCAAAAGTTCCGAATTCCCCCTTGACTATCCCCCTTAGGGGGGAAAACTGGAATGCAAAAAAAATTATGTCTGAAATCCCCCTTCAAGATAATAGGTTTTATTTTAATATTCACTACGTTAAATCAATAATATAATTATTAAAACTGCTACTTTGAATATCAGTAAGTAGGGCACACAAGGATTTAGGTCCCTTTTGGAAAGTAAAAAATTATCGTTGTGCAAGTTTTTTTTTATTAAGATAAATTTTTTCCGGTGAGTATTTTTTTGTGGAATAGTGGTATAGTAAGGAAACAAAGGGTGACTTTGAAATCAGCGTTCATTTTTTAACAGGGCACTCTGACTATGATACCGAATCGATAATAAATAGTTTTTAAAAAAAGTTAAGAGGGATCGGGCAAGGTTTGGCGCAAAATTCAAATTTAGCGTTTTTTATTTATTCTGTCGAAAGTATTCCTTCTTAGTAAAGTTTTAATAACTTACCGCAGCTAAATAACTTTTTCTCACATTGTTATACATCGATTTTGAAAGACAGAGTGACTGATTTAGTGTATTTTGCAATAGCTACACTTTTGGCTAAATGTGGAATGTTAAACACGACATATAATTCCTTTTGATAACAATACTTAAATATTTGTGAATAAAGTGTAATGTGCAAGACAAAAAGGTTTTGAAAATAAATGTGTGGTTAGAGAGAAATCTTCGGTCCTTCGGGGGCCCCCCTGAGAAGGGGGGCCCTGGGCACGGGCCCCGTGTGCCCTTATGGTAAAGACGGCATTGCTTATAAGTTTAAACGGGTTATCTCGTTGATTACACTCTCTCCCACTTTTGTTAAAACAAAAAAAAACAAGCAACAGTATTAATTTACGTGTAACTTAACGGTATGTCATCTTCTTGGTACCTATGGTACCTACATGTATTACTCTAGAATCTATAGTCTAGATCGACAACCATTTTGAATCGGCGCTGGGTTCCTATCCTACCCCTATTAACAATGTTGGAATGGAACCCACAATGTTTGTCACTGTTTGCAAATTAATGTTCTATAAGTGCTAACTGAGATGATTATATATTATACGTTATTTAAAAAATCATTATTCCTAGTCCATTATTGTTAATAATTATTATTGTTTTCTACTTTGCTCTTATTACTTTGTTAATTATTGGAGGAAATTTTACGTAACATTAAACAACTTTTCTAAATTCCACCATCTATTCAATTGTTGTAGGTACCTCTAAACAACAAATTGATCTCTATAGGTATATTATATACTTTTTTCAACGTTGTTAACAAGATTAATAATAAATAAGAATTTATTTTCTAAAAATGAACTTATTGTTTTTAATAATTAAAGACTGGGGGGAATTTAGGACACATGTTACATTCGTTTCCTATTTTCCCCCTTGGTTCAGGGGGGATTACGGGAATAACAAAATTTAAGCGAGGGGGATTTTCGGACATATTTTAAACAAGATTCCTGTTTTCCCCCTCAGGGGGGAATCACTCAAGGGGGATTTCCGGAACAACCCCTTTTTTGGACTATAGGACTATCAAGATATTTGTTAGTAATATATTTAGGGTCGATACTTTTTCTAGAATTATATATGAATAAATCTGCTATTTATTAAATTTTAAAAAGTTTAGAACCAGTTATGTAGCTTTATAGCATTATTAACTCATATAAAACAGAGCTCAACTTTGATGCACCTAATAAGGTCCGGTCCATATTAGGGACAAAAAAGTGGACCTTATTAGGAAATTCGTAGTGATCGCTAGAAATCAATCTAAATCTTTTAATAAAAAAAAATATTTGGATGTTTTACCTTGAAAAGTATTATTTATATCTTACTTTACAATCACATTAGATTATTTTTTAATTTTGACAAGAATGACTTCAAATATCGATTAATTAATGTGGCAAAATCTAAGGTAACAACGATCTGTTGACCACGTGACTCCTTAAACATTTTTTTTTTTTTTTATTTATTTGTTTCCACTTACAAATGTCATAACAGGATTACGCCTAATTCGACATTGTAGCCTCTACTTTAGTGTTAGCTATTAACTAATTTAAAAAGCTAAAACTACACCATTTAATTACTTATTTTAAAAACTACTAACTATAAGATACAACATAAAAAGTGACCCTTTCGAACTCGCTCAAAGAACAATAAAACAATTCCAGTCTTTCCGCAACTGAGTTAAGTACGCGCAGCGCTTTTGTCAACGGCGCCTTTCGCAGCAGCGCGGTCCGACCGCTCTGCACTTGCAGTAACTGCGGGAGGCGCCGTCTACCCACGTAATTATTAGGCACGCAGAACACCAACTGCTTTAATATTTCCGGGTTATATATCTTGGCTCTTAATACTTTAAATAAGTACATCGCCAATGCCACTTCCCTTCGTACTTTAAGTTCAAAATATCCCACCATTCCCAAAACAAACAGCGTCGGGTACATTAATGGATACATTGGGTAAACTCCAAACTTTCTTAAATATAAAAACCTCGTGAATTTGTTCTGTATCCGCTCTAACATTAGACTATACTTAGCTTCGTGTGGAGCCCAGATAATTGAATTATTCTCCATTATACTTCGTACTAGTGCGTTATATAAAGCCTTTATAGCTGCAAGATTAGTAAACAATGACTCCTACGCAATATAAAACCTAAATTTCTGTACGCTTTTGTACAAACCGCTGTTTATTCGGCCATTCTGGGCAGTCAAAAAAACATAGTCTATAGAGCCAAGTCTTTTGTAGTATCTTATATTCTATGGCGTAACGAAGTAAGCCGGGAAAGCTCGTTAGATAAATAAAATTGTTTGTGATATTGAAAAAAAATTGTATCAATTATTCGTGTTTAGAAATATTTGTTATTTTTGTATTAAAATACGAATAATAACTATCTGATGTTACTCCCAGGATACTATTTTCGTAGAGATTATAAAATATGTGAGTTAAAATATGTTAATATAAAAAATTATTAGTTATTTACAAGTTAATAATTAGATATATCTTTTATCTTGGCAAAAAAATAGAAATGCATTTTTTTTTTCGCTCTTGTTGGTAATTTTTTCCTCTATTTCGGTGGAGATCTTTTATTAGTAGTAACACCTACGAAACGTCAAAAATTCCTGAATTCTAAGATAGACTATACGCTCACAAAGTTTGCAAGTAATGTATGGAAATGTCCCATGTTTATGCATGGAATTAATAAGTACTACGTAAAATTGGAATGCTTACTGCATGTTATTAGTCATATCAAAATGAACCATATTAGTATGTGAATATAATGTTATTAAAAATAACAAATATCACTTTTAATAAACGAGCTCAAGTGAAATGTCGTTTTTGTTATGTGTCCCTTTCGCACGTAAGTAAAGTGAAGGGTCGAAGCTGAGGGTCGAAGGGTCCAATGCTCAATGTCATCTAGGTGTCAAAGGTGACACTAGTCAAATCAAATCAAATCAGTCAAATAGTTATACTAGTTAGAAAGAGGCGCCCTAAGAAGAATGACCTCTCACTCGGCTCGTTTTCGAAACACAGTGAGCTTTTCAGTTGTACGTTGTAGTGCTTCTCAATTCTATGGGTTTATGTAAATTATTCCTACTCCAGGGAGTATTTACGTTAGTTATAAACTAACGTAAATATTCAGGATTAATCAACATAAATTCAGCACCGACCAACCAGAACGATGTATTTTTAATTGAGTCTATACGCATAAAAATTGTCTATGTTATTTGTATTTGTGTATTTGTTTGTACTTTTCGAGTTATAAGAGGTTTTTGGTGGCCGCGTTGCAAAGCATCCTTTCTAACGCGGCCACCTTCAGATAGAGCGAAAATAGCAGCAAATATAAAATTTATGAATTAGAAATAAATCTACGAAAATAGTTCTTCGCAATATATAAACTTTTGTTTTCCTGAATCTCGAAGAAACTGAAAATTAAGTTAATCCAAAAGTTTTTACTAAATTATGGGTTACTTTACTCGGGTGTGCATCGTAACCTACCATTCAAGTTTTGTACGACAGGGTTTTTCGTGTCAGTCACTAAAAACTTGGCTGGTAAAAACCATGTCGTGCAAAATCTGTACGGCAAAAACTAAACTCCGACACACGACATAAATTAAGCACCGACCAACCAGAACGATGTATTTTAAATTGAGTTGCACATCCGAGTAACCAAAACCTCTTATAACTCGAAAAGTACAGTCACGGACTAGGAGGCCGTAACAGATTTGTCTATAGTTTCGTCAGCCCTAGACTATATTACCAAAGAACAAGAGCTATTTTGCAATACAGAAAAACCGGAAGTGTTACGCCGATCGTGTCAGCCACTGTACTCTAGTAGTATTTTTTTCCATTAAGTACTAAATAGTAGACATACTGTAGTATACTCATTAGAATTCTCATCTTCATATGACGCGTATTTACGAGATTCCTGGAAATAACCTCAAAGCCGCGCGCGGTAAAACTTGGATTTACTTAATTTTTAGTTTCTCCTAGATTCAGGGAAACAAAAGTTTGTTTTTTGCGAAGTAGTTTTTGCGTAGATTAATTTCTAATTCATAAATTTTATATTTGCTGCTATTTTGGCTCAATCTGAAGGTGGCCGCGTTGCAAAGCATCCTTCCCAACGCGGCCACCAAAAACCTCTAATAACTCGAAAAGTACTCTAGTACTTATTTTTTCCTTTAAGTACTAAATAGTAGTAATTCTGTAGCATTAGTTGCCTCAAAATCAAACTAATCGGAGCTGGTGGCCGCGCCCTATAGTATGTGGCGGAATATTGGCCATTTCATGAAATGTGCACTTTTCATGAAATGGCCGGGCAGATCATGAAATGGCCAATTTAACGATTTGGCCACGTCAATAGACATGTTTTATTTTATTTTTATTTATTGGAGCAAACAACAGATACAGAGTAACAATAAAATATGATAAAAAGATAACTTATATATCCTTACAAATTACTCACTGAGACTTTAAAGTTTTTATTTTAGAGAACACGTTGTGAAAGTAGTACAAGATACATGCAGATTATCAAAAGTTATTTTAAAAGTATATATTTACTTATTGCTTGCTAAATATAAACAAAAAGGTTTGTGAAACTTATATAAAATTGAAAACTTGAAACAAATTTGTAAAATATTTACAGCATGCATACTACAAATAAGGACATGCATAACTGAACCTACTAAAAGCCTAAAACTTAAACTATAGAGCCTTTGAACGCAACAAAGATAATATTTTATTCTTGTAAGAAGAGCTGAAAACGCCAAACATGTCAACACTGTAGAGATTTTTGTTATAAGAGTCACATATTCTATGGAGTGGTGCACGAACACCGGCATTAGTAGAGCATGGCAGCAGCATGAAGAGAGGCTGTGATCGAGTCTTACGATACGCGCGTTGTGGAGTACGGAATCGCATCTGATCAAGGAGTTGAGGGCAATTGTATACACTCGTACAAATATTACGTAAGATTGATGCGTCAAGCATTATTCTCCTGTCCTCAAGTCTGTCTAATTTATATTTTTTAAGTAAATCATTGTAAGATATTTTTTTTCCAAACATTCTGAAATTTAAAGCGCGTAAGAATTTCTTTTGTATCATTTCGATCTGATCATTGTATTTTGCATAAAAAGGGTTCCAAATAACCGAGGCATATTCTAAATTTGGTCTAACTAGAGTCTTATATAAGGTTATGTAAGAGTTTTGACTTTTAAAAGGTTTTGCTGTTCGAAGGACAAAACCAAGCATTTGGTATGCTTTACTTGTAATATTGAAAATATGTTCTTCGAAACTTAATTTTTCATCAAATAGGACACCGAGATCACGAACTTTAGAAACTCTATGAACTTTTTTACCTCCTATATTATAGTCAGATGTAATGCGTTTTTTATTCTTTGTAAAGGAAATTTGGACACACTTATCGTAAGCTAGATGGAGCCCGTTCTTAAAACAATACTCGTCGAACCGATCTAGGTCTTCTTGTAGCATTTCGCAGTCGTGCAGACTAGAGACTTGCTTATATATTTTGAAATCGTCTGCAAACAACAAAATTTGAGAGTGTCTAAAACAGCTTGAAATATCGTTTATGAATAAAACATACTGCAAAGGGCCAAGAATAGAACCTTGGATAACACCCGATGGGACGGCAGTGGACTCAGATTCGTATCCATTGATAATAATTTTCTGAGTTCGATTTTCTAGATAGGAGGAAAACCATTTGATAAGGCTTCCAGCTATTCCAGACCATGCAAGTTTCTTTATGAGCAATATCCTGTCAACTTTATCGAACGCCTTACAAAAATCTGTATATATAACATCTACTTGTTTACGGCTATCCATGGATTTAAAGAGAAAATTCGAATATAAAAGAAGATTTGTATTGGTTGATTTGTTTTTCATAAAGCCATGTTGTTGGTGTATAATATTGTTTTCTAGTAGTGGGTAGATAGTGTCATGATACTATAGATTCAAATAATTTAGAGAACGTTGATTGTACAGAGATTGGTCTATTGGTCTGTAATACAGACAAACTCCCTGAAACAAATACGAAGTACCTAGTCGTTTGACTCTCGCACGAAGTAGAGAGAATTCGTTGTAGTCATTAAGGGATTTATAGGTTTTCCATTTCTTCCACACCTTGGCTTTTCAATTAATAGTTTTTATAAGACCAATGGAAAACCATTTAGGGAACTTATTTGAATCTCTTGTTTTTAATTTGGGTATGTTTTTGTCCAGAGACTCGTACAAAATATGATAAAAGTGGTCAACAGCTTCATTCGGCGAGAGTCCATCTAACTCTGAGTGCCAATTTACTGCATCAAGTTCTTTTTTAACTATGGAGTAGTTACCTTTACGAAAATTATATTTGGGGAGCTCTATTTTAGGCATTACCAATTGAATTGTGGATTTAATAATAAACTGGAAAGGGGGATGGTGAGGGTCTATTTTGGAAAGAACAGTTGACGGAACAAGAGCTTGGCAGTCTTAGGTAAGTAATAGGTAAGTAATTCAAATTAGTTCAACCCTACCTACAATGAAAGTGTATAAGCCGCGCAGATAAAGAACAGATTTAAAAATGGCGGACCGTTTTTTTCTTCGTAATGTATGGTTGGCAAAAAAAGTTCGATTTATATTTCTTTTACCGACTCTTTGTAATATTTTTTTTTTTTTATTATTAATAATGAATGATATATACTTATAATAGTATTGACAAATAATATCATTAGTAAATTAGAAGCAGAGGTAAATAAAACATTGTTCTTTTATTTTTTTTTCCATTTGTTGTGATTTGAAAACATTAACAAGAAAGATAAAATTATGTTAAAAAATGCTTTATTGCCACATAATACAAAAGTAATCAATACATAGTATAAAATAAAGTCGCTTCCCGCGTCTGTCCCTATGTATGCTTATATCTTTAAAACTATGCAACGGATTTAAATGCGGTTTTCTTTAATAGATAGAGTGATTCAAGAGGAAGGTTTATAAGTATATTACATGCACTAAATAGTAAAAGGTTAGGCGGTACGAAGTTCGCCGGGTCGACTAGTAAATGATAAAATAATATTGCTATCGCTAAAAGCGATGGCAATATTAAATGGCTAAATGTGTTCTGCGTTAGTTTTTTTTTTTGCAGCGTGCACTTCACTGTGTGAGCGAGATAGCATACGGATCGACGCCATATTTAAAAAACTTTTTTTTTTTTTTGTTGTTTATTAATAAGAAAATAAATATTATTTTTATAAATATTGTTGATTATGGAGTGATACACCTTTATTGCTTACTAATATACTTAGTTTAATAATTAAAACTTAAAAAATTAAACATAAAAATTTGAGACCATTAGATAAGAAATGTTACTAAGTAAGTAATTGGAGTTAATTTTATTAATATTGTGAGAAACTGACATATGAATATTGTTTTTTTTTGCATTAATATTGATTTCACTGCCTTGTATTATACGATTTACTAAAGAAAATAAAAAATAATGTTTTATTTTTTTTTAAACAATTTTTGAAAATGTTACTAATTGGAACTTTCTGTGTCGCGTGAGTGACCTAAAAACTATTTTTTTGGCCTTAATTATGATTAAAATGTTAAACAATTAGTATTTTTATACAGTTTATTATATTATCTATTCAAATAATTTAAAAAATAAAACAATAATTTTTTTCCGGTATATTCCGGTTTCGTAACGAGCACCCTTTTTGAAAAGCGCCCATATTAAACCTTTCTTTTTTCAAATGAACATTCTGATAGTAAAGCCAAACTGAAAACTAAAGGTCATTTGGAACAAAATTATAGACACAAAGATACATTTTAAACAATGTTATCTCAGTTACAGAGGTAAATGCATATAAAATTATCCAGCTATCTCAGTTATAGAGGTACCTAACCATGACGAAGAATTGTAAGAACGGATCGCAGTTATAGATGTTTGCTTCGTCCCACTAATACTTAGAGGTAATTCAGTGCCAAGGTGACGGGACCTCGGCATGAGTTCCAGTTATAGAGGTTTCTCACCTATCCAGGTCCCACTTAACCAAGTTTCACTACTACTATACTTACCGTCTTATTCATAAAGATACAGTAGATTTTAAGTCGCCTTACTGGAGGTCTACTTCTCTGGTTTGTTGTATGGTAAATACGTGACATCCAGTCTAAATTGACATACTTACGTCAAATAACTAAAATGCTCTTTAACTTTTTATAAATAAGAGGGTTAATATTTAATTCCGCCTTTTCGGAAACACCTGTGATGAAAAGGTTTTCTTTTAACACGCGATAAGCTGGGGCGGATCGGACGCTAGAAGACTAATACAATTTTATGATGCTGGCTGTAGGAGTAGGTTTGGGAGGTAGTAGGTACCTACAGACTATGTTAGTAATACAGTATGTGTTGCGTGAGCGCTAGTTATCTGTTTCTGTTCGGTCAATTAACAAACCGACAGCAGCTGATAAGCGATGTTATTGTTTCGTATTTGACCATTACGGTCGTCATTCATTACTTTAAATAAAGTTATAAATATTAGGTTAAAAATGATTAGTAAAATTCATGTGTTAATAATTAACTTTCTTTTGTTATACGTACTTAGTGTTACATGTTCCAATGGGTATGTACCTTTTTATGCATCTAGTACATAGGTACTAGGGTTTCCTACCCGGGATCCCGGGATCGGGAATTCCCGGGAAATCGGCCGTTCTTCTTCCCGGGAAAAAAATCCGTAATCGAAATAAAAATCTTATTAATCCATTCTCATATAGTAAGTAACTGGATTGGACTATTCAGTCAGACCTTTGTTAAATCCTGTTATTCCCACAAAAATTGGTAGATTACATGAAATCTAACTTATAATGTAATTTTATTAAAATAATCATAGGCAATGTGGATCGGACCGGACCAATAGGAAACGGGGTTTCATATAAGTACAAGACTTAGATATTTTTTCTCAAAATGCTCTTAAATTTCGGGCTTGCAATGGCGATAAACATAGTACTTAAGTACTTATAGTAGTATAGTATAGAAACTTTATTGTAATCAATAAACTTAACATTAGGTAACATAAACAAACTGCGTATTCCTATGTTTTTTGGATAAAGTTAGGAGATCTAAAGACTTCCAAAATTTTATTAAAAAAATTCATACTAAGGAACTCCAAAATCGGTCAGTCAAATCGGTCGGCAAGTACATACCTACAATGAAAATTGTAATGTACCCAACAGATATAAATAAACACTGCTAGGTAAGGTAGAGTTAGGTATTATTTAGCTTAGGGTTTCCGTTTCCAGAATATAATAATTTCCATTAGGCTATTTGATTTTTAAAAATCCCCTGACGTAGCATTTTGTTTTTGCAATAATGGAAGAAAGTTCCACAAATTTCCATATAGGTACTTAAACGTATCTTAAACTTTACACAAGTAAGTACCTATACTTACTTACCTAAACTTGCTTGCAAAGCCTATCTACTAACTACTTTTGCCTGCTGCATCAGTTAGTTTAATAAATTATACCTATGACATACACCTACTTACTTACTTACCTACTAAGAACAACATCCAACAAAATTAACGTTTAAATGTTTTTATTATAGCACAAGCATAGCAGATGAAAAATACTTGTTTGATTTTACCAAGAGCGACAACGTGGATGCGTGGTCCGAGCAATCAGACACGGTGCGCAGCGTCGGCATGTCTAAAGCCAGCATCGTCATGCACCAAAACACGCAATTCCGACGAGCTGTGTTCTTTGCGCTGTTGAACCCGCAGGCGAACGGGGCAGGCTTCGCAGGAGTCCGATCCATAGGGTCTTATAATCTGCTTGGACACACTAAACTCATGATCCGCTGTAGAGGGCAGGGGCAGTATAATGGATACAAAATAGTTCTCAGACACAAAGGTCTAAATGACGAGCCGAACTACTCATTTGAACAGTATTTCCAGGTAAGCAGTTTTCTAAGGGCATTTCTTGGTTTAATTATACCTATACAGGATGTCCGGGGAAGTTATAATATAATTTTAAGGGTGTATTCTATGATCAATTTCATCGACGAAAACACCCCATATTCAAGATTCATTTAATATATACTAGTCGACCCGGCGAACTTCGTACCGCTTAACCTATTACTATTTTGTGCATGTAAGGTATGTTGGGGTAAGAGCGGATGGTTTTTTGATGTTCTTGAAAGACTAAAAAAAAACTTTTTTTTTTCTATATTTTTCTTTATAAACAGACTTCTAAAATAAACTGTATGAAAGAAGGAAGACCGTGCTTTGTGTGTATTAATATTTTAATCCATTAAAATTGTGTATTTCTGTCAAAAACAGCTCTAATGGAAAAGGTAGTGATTTTATTTACCAGGGAAAGTGCGGACTATATCGGGGGAAGAGCGGACTATATCCTAAAATCAATTCTATGGTCTGTATTATAACATTCATAATGAATTTTATTCCGATCTTACCCCAGTCAAATGATATTTTGGCAACAGTCTCGCTTGTGACGTATTTTAGCCGGCAATAGATATTTTCTTTTTTAAAAAGCTTAACACGTCCGCTCTTCCCCCGTTTCAAAATTAAACAAAAAAGTGATTCTCAAACTTTATAATGAATAAAAATCATGAACAAATAAAGGGGTTTTTACCGCCAAAAATAAAAAAAAATGTATTTGTAAGTAATTCATGCCAGAAACTGGACGGTAGCTGTTGTTCGGCATGACCTTTTAAACGCAATAAACCAATGGGGCCTGTATTATTCTAAAATGGACTCACTGATTTGTTTTTTTTTATATATTAATTCTTTAACGACATACTCTAGAACCTTCTCTTTGGATAAACCAAAGCCTCATTTGTCCGTAGACAATTAACCAGTCTAGTTTCCGCTTCTATGAGTATCCCTGGTGGTCTACCCATCGTATCATTTTTCATGGCTTTTTAAGCAAGGACTCGGTCGTTCAGCGTGGTATGTAGTATGTAGTGAACATTTTTGCAGCGGCATAATTTGTGAGCTGCTTACTTTAAACTTTTTCGACTGCAGGATGTTTTTAAGGATTTATCCTACAAATAGTTGCATATTATATTGCCAAAACAATATTTAATTAAATCATCAATACATAGTATAAAACAAAGTCGCTTCCCGCGTCTGTCCCTATGTATGCTTATATCATTAAAACTATGCAACGGATTTTGATGCGGTTTTTTTAATAGATAGAGTGATTCAAGAGGAAGGTTTATAAGTATAATATATGAGCAAAATAGTAAAAGGTAAGGCGGTACGAAGTTCGCCGGTCGACTAGTTATGATATAAGTAAGTATTCATAGGTTAATAAAAAAAAGTGAATTAAGTTATTTCTTAAAGTTTGAGTACCACTGATTTCTTCCGTACGTTCTAAAACCGGGAAAGTGCGGATTAAATTTAGTCCGCTCTTTCCCTTTGCGGGAAAGAACGGATTCAAATGTAAATCCTAGAATAATACGTTATTCATTATTCTAACCTAGAAAAAATAATTAGAACGAGAGAAATACGCACAAAAAACTCACCAGATTATGAATACTACTTTTGGATACTGAGATATACCCCCTGGGGTAAGAGCGTTGAGTGATTAAATTGGCGCAAAATTGCACACTTTCACATTTTGCTCTTCAACAAAGGTGTTTTTGTGTAGAATAACACTCCAGACTAATTGACAGATGCACAAAAAAATGGCGTCATTGCCTATGTTGGTAGTATTAAACAATTGTCATTGGTTTGGAAGTTATTAAAACTATCCGCTCTTTCCCCGATCCGCTCTTACCCCAACATACCTTATTATACTTATAAACCTTCCTCTTAAATCACTCTATCAATTAAGAAAAACCGCATCAAAATTCAATGCGTAGTTTTAAAGATTTAAGCATACATAGGGACAGACGCGGGAAGCGACTTCATTTTATACTATGTATTGATGTCGTAGTTAGATTTGATAATTAGGTTTTTTGCAAAAAAACTAGGGATTTTGCGAAAACCCGGATAATTTGATATAAGGGTCATTTTCACCAAGTTTGTAGAAGAGGGTGTTATCTCCAAAAAATTGTTTTTATTTTTTTTAATGTTCTTTTGGATTAAAGAAGTCTTGCTATGTATGTGGCTGAGCTTGGAAATGTCTAGGAGGCGAAAAATAAATATTTGAAAAATAATACGGACATGTGTGTGACACAAGCATACATGTGTGTGACTACTGGATAATTATTAGCTAAAAAAGACATGTTTAGTGACATTTAGTCCATGTTTGTGATTTTTTCATACAAAAAATTATCATATGAATGATTATTTTTTTTCTTTTTGATTAAAAATTAACTTTAACAATAAACTTCAAGAAAAAATATCACAATATATGAAGTCTTACTAACGATGCACAAATCAAATTACTCTTTTATATTGAGGTGTAGGTTTTATATTCTTTTATATTAGAATTTTTATGATTTTTTTCTCAATTCTGTCCGAAAATGTATAATATAATTTTAAAAAAATTATCAAATTAAGACAGCTACTAACTTTAAGCAAGTCGCTTATATCAGTCAGTACATTATTGCTTCTATAGGATTATATCCTCGCTATATACAAACAAATGAAGGTTTTATCTGAAATATAGAAAGATTTCATCTGAAATATAGTTATTTTATCTTCATAATATAATTATAATAATTAAACGCAAATATGACGTATTTTATTATGAAATTATCTATGAAAACTAACTAATGTATAACAATTTTGATGTTAAATGTCACGAACATGGTTGAATGTCACAAACATGCTTCTAAAAATCCATGTTTGTGACACTCATGCGAAGCCATGTCTGTGTCATTTTTTGAACGTGCGCGCCAAAACCTGGCATAGAAACGACTCTAGCGGCGTGGGATTTTATTCACAATAATTTGGTACAATTTTATTTTTATTTTATTTTATTTTATTTTGGCAACATACAGTCATATGGTAACAACGAGAAAAACAAAAAAAACTTAACTAACAAATAGACCTAGAGAGCCGATAAAGTTTTACAAAAAAAAGTAATCTTAAAAACTAGAGAAATTGTTGAGAAACAAACGTGAAAGTAAAATGAAGTGGTTTTAAACAATCCATGTTAAATTAAGAGACATCGGTATGCAGAATACTTGCTTACAACCTAGGATTAATAATTATTTTGGTTTACATTTTGTAGTATTTAACAATTTTACTTTTAAATGAAACTATGTGGTCATTAAATAAGTCGATGTTAGAAGCAGACAATTCAGTGTTGTAAACATTTAAAGTGCGGTATATAAAACTATTTTTTGTGTAGTTTTTCTTATAGTTGGGAAGAACAAACAACTTATTTCTATTACGGAGCGAACGCAAGAGGCCCTGGGAACGTATAATAAAGGAAATCCTACCTAATAGTAAAGGACAAATAATATTACTGTTCAAGATTTTGTGTAAAAAAGTAAGATCTGTTAGTTTTCGTCGCAGGCAGAGTGTTGTTAGATTGAAATGTTCTAGTTTCATTTCGTAAGAGGAATTGCTGAAATTAAATTTGTATGATAAACTTTTGAGAAATTTCTTTTGAACCTTTTCTATCCTGTCTATGTGACATTGGTACGAAGGAGACCAGACTACAGAGGCAAAATCTAAAATTGACCTTACTAAGGAGTAGTATAATATTTTCATAGTAGATACATTTTTAAATGGTTTAGACATACGGTTTATAAATCCTAAGTTTCGGAAAGCTCTGTTTATAATGTTATCAATGTGTTTATTATATGTTAATTTTTCGTCCATAATTATTCCCAAATCACGAGTACTTAAAACTCTGGGAAGAAAAGTATCTTGTAGGCTATAATCAAAACGGATAGGTTTTGTTTTACGAGTATAGGTTATAACAGAGCATTTGTCAGCATTGAGAAATAGTTGATTTAATTTACAGTATTGTGTTAGAACGTTCAGATCACGCTGCAATAGCAAACAGTCGTCAATATTATGAATTTTCCTGAAAATTTTAGTATCATCCGCATAAAGGAGATGATCCGAACACTCCAGCACATCACCAATATCATTTATATATAGTGTAAAAAGCAATGGTCCCAAATGTGAGCCCTGTGGGACTCCAGATGGTATTGAGAGGTACTGAGACTCGAAACCCTTAAGTAAAACAGCCTGACTACGATTACGAATGTAGGATTCTATCCAACGCAACAAGGATCCATGTATTCCAAGTCTAAATAGCTTTTGTAACAACAAGTCGTGATTTATTTTATCGAATGCCTTAGAGAAATCGGTATATATGCAATCAACCTGTATGTTCTTATTCATAGCTTCAAGTAGGTATTCGCTAAAACTTACCATGTTAGTATCAACACTACGGGATTTAATAAAGCCATGCTGTTGTTCTGCTATTTGGTTCTTAACACAGCACGCTATTTGGTTAGTAACAATTTTTTCAAGAATTTTCCCAAATATACTCAACTTGGATATGGGCCTGTATTCAGTTAAAATGTCAATTTTAGTATTTTTTGGGATAGGAGTTATTATAGCTTTTTTCCAAATATTAGGAAATACTCCAGATTTAATAGAAAAACGGAATATATATGTCAATGGAACAGCCAACTCTTTAGCACATTTAGATATCAAAACGGGATGAACACCATCAGACCCTGCACCCTTATTAACCTTCACACGACTAAATTCCTTAAAAACAATATTTTCATCTATATTAATTAAATTAATATCGATACATGATTTATCTTGATTAGAAGCCTTTGTTGAAAAACAAGGAACATCTTTAGGTATAAAAACAGAGTTAAAATAGCCATTAAAAGCATTGCATATCTCCTCACCACTGGATATAGTGCGACCTTGATAAAATAAACTTTCTGGGATTTGATTACCGCATTTCTTTGACTTAACGAATGTCCAAAAATGCTTAGGGTCATCTTTAATATATTCTTCACTTTTGTTAATAAAATACCTAAAACAATCTTGTTCCATTTTATGCAACCGAGCACGCAACAACGAAAATGTATGGTAATCAGATTGGTTGCCGTATAACTTCCATTTACAATAATCCACCTAAAAAATTGATAGCCATTAAATTTACATAACCTCAGTGAATACAACTTAATTCATGTTTGTGATGAGACATGCTCGACAAAATAAGGTATCTAAGAATAAAAAATAACATATCTTTACAAAATCACTTTTGCACTGCACATTCAATGAAGAAAAGTAAATGCACAATCTTATTCTTTTAAAACAAAGTGTTGCCAATTTTACAACACCAACGAAACACAATTTATGAACGTCAGCAGACATGGCCAGATGCCTGCATGTGCGTGACAAAAAATTTTCTCACAAAATCTTTATATCAAAAAAACTTATTTATAATCATTATGTTAGTTTATATTTTGCGTAGTTTTGTCGATAAACTATTTCTAGTTGTGAATGTTTGATTAGTTTGACAAAATAATGAATTGAAAAAAATTAAAAAATTAAAATATGTCAAAAAACGGATTTCTCACAGACCATGTTCCGTGACATTTCAGTATAAATTATTCATTATTTTAAAGTAATAACTATTTGTTATTCCTTAATTTAGCATACTTATAATAAATAAAACAAAACAATCATTTTAAATAAGTTTTCATGGTAAAAAAAATAAAAATTAAGGGTAAAAAAAGGTCTTCACACTTTAAAGTAGTAAATGAAAAGTACCCATAAGCATTACTTTTTTTTCAATCATCCTGACGTAAAGCAGTTTTTTTTGCAAAAAACCTAGTATAGTTGAAAAATTTGTAACCTGCCTTAACTCTGATTGGCTAGATTTATTGCTTGCTGGTAAACTCTTATTTGATTGGTTCTCTGTAGCGTCAAAGGATATTTTAACGAACCAATCAGAATAAGAGTTTACCAGGAAGCAATAAACTAGCCAATCAGATTATAGGAAGGTTTCCAAGTTTTCAATTTTACTAGGTTTGAATTGCAAAAAAACTGCTTTTGTCAGGATGATTGAAAAAAAAGTAATGCTTATATCAAATTATCCGTGTTTTCGCAAAATCCCTAGGTTTTTTTGCAAAAAACCTAATTATCAAATCTTACTACGACATATAATATATGACATAAACTATATTATAGTAGATATAATACATATATATGTCACCGTTATAGTGCGAAATACGTTAACGGAGTTTCGCACATTAGCGGTAACATATACAGTGTGTCCGGGGAAGTTATAACATAATTTTAAGGGTGTATTCTATGATCAATTTCATTGATGAAAACACCCCATATGGGGGGTCGCAGCCTCACCCCCCTCTCAGTATGACGTTTTTAATTTTTTTTTTTGCAAAAGTCGACCCCGCCTACTTTTAAATTCACAGTTAAAGATCTAAGGCTCACAGAACCTTCATTAAGGTCTTGATCGAAGGCTAAGTAGTTAGGCTACCTAAGTTACTAACAAAATAACCAAGTATTGCTTTTACTTTTTTTTTTTAAAGATGATAAACCAAAAAAAATTTTTTTTTTTGTGCATTTTTTACGGTTTTTCATAGTTTCCCCAAAAAAATGCAGATCTTTTTTTTTATTTTTTGTGTTTTATTGTTAGCTTTTGAGTTGTTCTCCAAATTGGTATTAGATTTATTTCTCTACGTCTATTACTTCAGAAATTATCAACTACCAAAAAGACACTTCGCTTTTACCTTTTAATTTAAAATTTCAGTTTAACCCACTTTTATTATAAAATAAAGTCATTATTTAATTATTTTGTTAGTTTTTTAGGTAGCCTACCTTCTTAGCCTTCGTACAAGACCTAAATTAATAGTCCTTTTACGCGAACAGTGGCGCCACTCTAGAAAAAAAAATATTTTCTAAAGGAAGGCTTTTTTCAGAAAAAAGTGCTCCCTTGTGCAATAAATCTTGGTCCCTATTATTTTTTTAGTATTTAAAATAATATCTAGGTTTAGAATGTTTATATTTTACTGTTTCTTGCTGAAAGTGGCCACTTTTAGCTACTTTTAGGAACAAACAGTAATACATGAAACAGAATAAACCTAAAGTGGCCACTTTCAGCAACAAACAGTAAAACATAAACATTCTAAACCTAGATATTATTTTAAATACTAAATAAAACTTTTTATCAAAAAATAAACCGCCGAAAAAAAAACTGAAAAGCATAAAATAATAATCGAATTACTAAGTTCTTAAAGTAATGTAGGGTATATACCAAGTAATTTTGAGTCGGCGCGCCACACAAGCAAATTCCATAATTACGTAAAGATTGATGCGCGGCAGCGCACGAATTTTGGTTATTTCTTTAAATTTAAGGTACCTAATTTAATGATCTTTGTACGAGGAATCTGTGGCGCCGACTCAAAATTACTTGGTATATACCCTACATTACTTTAAGAACTTAGTAATTCGATTATTATTTTATGCTTTTCAGTTTTTTTTCGGCGGTTTTATTTTTTGATAAACAGTTTTATTTTATGCTTTTCAGTTCTTTCAGGGTTTTAATCTTTTCTTCTCCCACAAGGTGGTCAGTGGTCACACCGCATAAGGTGATCAGACGACATGGTTGACAGGGACGACAAGACCGGTCGGTATGGCGATTTGTGGGGGAGGCCTATGTCCAGCAGTGGACGTCTTTCGGCTGATTTTATTTCATTTCAAAAGATATTGTAAGTAGATATCAAAATGTATAGTGTTACACGTAAAATGCAACTTGTGAGTTGATAAATCCACCCGCCGACCAAAAAGTCACCCCTATTTTCCCACCCTTAGGGTGGGAATTTTATTTCTAAATTTTTATGGGACCAACTTCAAGGTATGCCCTGTCGATTAAAAAAAGAATTATCAAAATTGAACTACTCTGTAAAAAGTTATGCGTGATCATACATTAAAAAAAAAAATATATACGTGTCGAATTGAGTACCTCCTCCTTTTTTTTTCGTCGGTCAAAAAAATAATAGGGACCAAGATTAATTGCACAAGGTAGCACTTTTTTCTGAAAAAAAGCTTTCCTTTAGATTTTTTTTTTTTTTCTAGAGTGGCGCCACTGTTCGCGTAAAAGGACTCTTAATTTAGGTCTTGTACGAAGGCTAAGAAGGTAGGCTACCTAAAAAACTAACAAAATAATTAAATATTGACTTTATTTTTTAATAAAAGTGGGTTAAACTGAAATTTTAAATTAAAAGGTAAAAGCGAAGTGTCTTTTTGGTAGTTGATAATTTCTGAAGTAATAGACGTAGAGAAATAAATCAAATACCAATTTGGAGAACAACTCAAAAGCTAACAATGCCCCCCGCCTAGTCGACTTTGCAAAAAAAAAATTAAAAACATCATGCTGAGGGGGGGGTGAGGCTGCGACCCCCCATATGGGGTGTTTTCATCGATGAAATTGATCATAGAATACACCCTTAAAATTATGTTATAACTTTCCCGGACACACTGTATATATGTTACCGTACTGCTAATGCTGAATCCGTTAGAGTGCGAAATAAAATAATATTGTTCTCAACATTACCTAGGTATAATCTGCAAAATCCCTAGGTAATCTGCAGAGTAACGACTAAGCATACGGTAAAGTTCGAAAAACTGTTGCCTTAGCTTTCGGTTTATTACAGGTAACCCAAGCTCCGCTCGCTTCGCTGGTTAAAGATCTCAAGCCAAACCTAACCTACAGTTTTGCCATAAGATTTGAATTTTCGGTCGGAGTTTTCTGTTTTCCGCACTTTAACGGCGAGACATCCGGTAATAACTAGGTAAAGTGCGGATACCCGATATTTCACATAAAATTTCGCACATTAACTGACCTAAACAGTTAATGTGCACATTACTCGGTAAAGTGCACATTAACGTATTTCGCACTTTAACGGTGATATATATATGTATATCTACTTCTATCTACTATATATATATATATAGAGGATATTGTATTTATAGAGATATTGTACTTTTTTTAGTATAATTAGTGTTATGTAGAAATATAAGAATTGGCTGTACCTATAGACTACGTTCATTTCCTTCACAGATTGGATTGCTAGATGGCGGAATCAATATTTTTCACCTTTTTCGTTTCGTAATTGCGTATTTATTAAATGATAAGTTAAAATAACACTAAAACAATAACGCAATATAAAAATAAAATAATCTCACGCCTTTTTATTCCCCTAAGATTAAGAGCCGGACCCACGTTTAACCGAGTTTATGCTGTATTACCAACGTGACAAGGGGCCAGATTGTCGCGTTTGGTAATAATGTAACATGGTATAACATGGAACAAAATTTCAACTCGATCGGACATAAAGAAGCTAGTCCTAGATCCCCTCATCATCTCGAAAAGAGCTGATGATCTTCAAACCGCTGATCAGATCTTCATGAGACATGGCTAAGAACACTCGGGCTGAAATATCTATGATACAAAAAAAAAAACTAAACGAAAATCCGTTTGGGCTCTACGATGCCACAGAGAGAAGACAGACATACAGACAGATAAACACGTTAAAATTATAACACCCATCTCAGAATTTTCGTCTGAAACTCTGCCGAGGCTCGAACCCGTGTCCTCTGAGATGGACTGTTACTCTTTTGCGTTGTTGCCGCCTCGCAATGACTTTTCCGTACATTGAAATAATTATAAATTTCAATGTGACACCAAAAGCAATTGGAAGGCCCGGCGCACATATGGCGAAGCGCAGGGCAGATTTTCTCTCAATATCAAACTATTATCAGCTTAGTCGTCTTTGAATAATAGGTATCCAAAATCAATTAACACAATACTTAATTCCTAAGCGCATCGAAGCGAATATACAGTGTGTCCGGGGAAGTTATAACATAATTTTAAGGGTGTATTCTATGATCAATTTCATCGATGAAAACACCCCATATGGGGGGTCGCAGTCTCACCCCCCCCTCAGTATGTTTTTTTTTTTTTTTGCAAAAGTCGACCTCGCCTACTATCAAATTCACAGTTAAAGATCTAAGGCTCACAGAACCTTCATTAAGGTCTTGATCAAAGGTTGAGTAGTTAGGCTAACCAAGTATTGCTTTTACTTTTTTTTTAAAGATGATAAACCAAAAAAAAATTTTTTTTTTGTACTTACATTTTTTACGGTTTTTCAAAGTTTTCACAAAAAAATGCAGATACTTTTTTTTATTTTTTGTGTTTTATTGTTAGCTTTTGGGTTGTTCTCCAAATTGGTATTAGATTTATTTCTCTACGTCTATTACTTCAGAAATTATCAACTACCAAAAAGACCCTTTGCTTTTACCTTTTAATTTAAGATTTCAGTTTAACCCACTTTTATTAAAAAATAAAGTCAACCAAAATAACTAACAAAAGAATTGAATATTTGGTTTAATATTTTAATATAAATAATATTAAAAAGCAAAAAATACAATGATTGGCATAGATGCCAATCAACTGATACTTCATACTTACCACAGGTACTAACTAATGTTGGCCTACCTATTTTTGAGGTTAATCTTTAGTGTTTTTTCACGAATTACCGTAAATAAATCTGAATTGAAGTGTAATAAACATATATGGAAACATATATTGCAATTTAAACAAGAAGAAAACGAGTAAAACCATTCTAAAAGTTACGTACTTCTTACGATTTTCATAAGAAAACACACCCTCTGTTGTAGTCCAACACAAGGTATTTTTTTAATCAATTGCTAGCTGTTGCATTAAAAACTATTAATTTCGTTGTAGAGTGTTTTAAATAAAGATAAATATTTTTTCATTTCTGGTAAGTATATAAATACAACTCTTAATAAATAGATTTTTCATTGAAGGGGCCAATCATTGGAGGGGGGCCAACATTAGTACTGCTTACCCTATATCAATTTATAATGGTTATCGCGTATTTTGCATACATGTTCGACACATAATTAGACCTTTCTATGAGATCTAGGAAGAAGCTTTAGGAATAGCATTGCTTTTATGCATTGTTTTGTGAATTATTTTGTCCGAAATCAATAAATCTGCATAGCTAAAAATAAATAAAGTCAATTTGAAGTTAAAATAAAAATATACAATCTCAAGAAACATAGTCAGGGGATTCGAACCGCCGACCTACGATTTGATGAGCCACTGTCCCAACCATCAGGCCAATGGTGTAATGTAAGAGTTTACGAAAATCATGAATATGTGAAAGCGTTATAAACGCACACATACGTGTGTTTTCCAAGAATGAGGTTAGAAATTTTTCGGGGGTTCTATTTATTCTCAAAATCCAGTGACGCAATATCAATTTCAAGCATTATAATTCATTTGTACGATATTGAAGTTTTAACGAACCGCATTTCAGTCCTTTGAACTGTTGTAATAAAGCTACAAAAAAATAAAAACCGTAATTTTGTGGAAGTGAATTTTGTGTGCGACAGTGGGGCCGAAAAAGTCACGGTATCGAAATTTTGAAAATGCCAATATTCAGTGCATCGAACAAAGGATTAGTGCGCGAAGTGTCGAATTTGTGCATCCAGAGGTTTTGGAGTTATAGGCGAAAAACTAATTCTGCTGGGATGACGTCATCCTGGAAACACTTTTTTGAACCGCTGGGCCTAGGTCTTTGAAACTTGGCAGAAATGTAGCTTATAAATGTGCCTAAATGTGCGCTGAATCTGGTAAATGTGCCTCTTCAGATAACAGAGTTATTCCATCTGTTGCTGGACTGACGTTTTGCCGGAAATCTATTTTATTAAATATTTCGGAAACTGCTGACGCTAGAGAACTGGATTTTTTCATAAGCATTACTAGTCACTTTCTTGAATTTGTGTCAATATGTCGGTTCAAAATAATTGTTAGTTTTCGTGAAAAAAAAATAAACAACAAAAAGAGAAATACCCTGAGCACTAATTAAGGACGATACTTGGAGACTTCAAAACTCTATAATCCCTTCCTTACCTTGTCCTTCACGTTATTCTGAAGTTTTTATAACGCTAGGTCAAATACTTTTCGAGAAATAAAGCTTTAACTAAATGTTTGACCGCGCGTTAGGTTTAACAACCTTTCACGCAAAAACCAAAGCAGCGACGACATTGGTAACCTGGCACTAATTCGAGTATTATGTAATAAAGATTTACTTTAAATTTCAGTGTGATATTCTTAAACAATCCGAAGTTATTCAAGAAAAACATTAAATTTAGAACTAACCGACCAAATTAAATGGACCACTAAAAAGCGGCCATTGCATACAGTGTGCCCACATTTTCTAGTTTGTTGGATTATAGTGTACCTTTTAGCTGAAAAGTGTATTTTGAGGTTGCAATATGTACATGGCTAAGTTAAAAAATACGAAATTCCTTTCTCTTAGTACCTATATGATCTTTTGAGTAAGTACCTAATGCTAAACTAAGTACCTAGATATTATCATTATTTGACGTAAGTATTAAATATCTAAGTAAGTAAGTAAGTAAGTACATAGATAATGTATAAATAGTAGTATCTAGTTAGTTAGGCATTAGGTAATGACGATTCACTAAGTATTCTTATCAAATTTCTTGCTAGGGTTTAGCGTTTAGCCTAGATATAGAGTACCTACTGAGGTAACTAAGTATATGCATGACGGGGTTGGCGGCGCGGGGCGGCGGCGGAGCGCGGGGCGGTCCGCTATGCTCTGCACGCACAGGGCACAGATCTGGTAGTCTATATACACGGAGAGAGTTTCTCGAAGGATTTGGGGCGAGAATCGGATTTTGAAACTTCTTTGAGGTTAAATTTAATAAACTAGCTTTAGTGGTGAGATGTTCAGAGTAAAATAATACCGTACAGTATGGGCATTGGGTGTAGATGTTGTAGTCCCAGATCTTCCTAAATCCTAGTAATCCCAGAGAAGGCGAATGGAACACTTGTACTTTGATTATTAAATTTATTTTTGACTAATTTAATGTCTGTACAAATATTTACAACGTCTAACAATTATATAGGGGTGAGAATAACTGTTATTTTTCAATCGCATGCGATCGCTGTTATGCTATTTTCGAACAACTGCGATTTTAAACTGCGATCGGCAACGAAAATGCGATCGGCAACGAAAATTCGATTGACAACGAAAATGCAGGATATAACTAGACATGCAAGTTTGCTCTATAATATCAATGGTAATAAGGATATTTTTATCGAAGTGCAGCAATTATCGATATTACAAAACCTTATACATTTTTTTTCAGCAAAATGTCTGTTTAGTACATTTCATATTAATTCGATAGGAGTGAGATCGCAGTGCTTTAATGCGTTTCGTTGCTTTGCTAATGACAAGCTGTCACATGCGATCGCGTTTTC
>OX637642.1:6376279-6617867 GCA_951802225.1 Euspilapteryx auroguttella | reverse complement strand
GCATTGGGTGTAGATGTTGTAGTCCCAGATCTTCCTAAATCCTAGTAATCCCAGAGAAGGCGAATGGAACACTTGTACTTTGATTATTAAATTTATTTTTGACTAATTTAATGTCTGTACAAATATTTACAACGTCTAACAATTATATAGGGGTGAGAATAACTGTTATTTTTCAATCGCATGCGATCGCTGTTATGCTATTTTCGAACAACTGCGATTTTAAACTGCGATCGGCAACGAAAATGCGATCGGCAACGAAAATTCGATTGACAACGAAAATGCAGGATATAACTAGACATGCAAGTTTGCTCTATAATATCAATGGTAATAAGGATATTTTTATCGAAGTGCAGCAATTATCGATATTACAAAACCTTATACATTTTTTTTCAGCAAAATGTCTGTTTAGTACATTTCATATTAATTCGATAGGAGTGAGATCGCAGTGCTTTAATGCGTTTCGTTGCTTTGCTAATGACAAGCTGTCACATGCGATCGCGTTTTCGTTGCTGACGGCAACGAGAACGCGATCGTTGCCGGGCAACGAGAACGGGATCGATCGTTGCCGACGGCAACGAAAACGCGATCGCATTATACATTCGTTGTGAATAGCAATGCGATTCGTTGCCATGAAATAACGAGTTTTTTTAAATGCGATTGTAAATAACGACCACCTCTACTTAGGTGTCGCGCAGTGCGCCCGCGCCGACCAATGACGAAAGGCTACGGACCAGCCCGAGCGCGGCCACGCGGTCGGCCAACAGCCTTTTCAACAACCAGTGAAACATAGCCACCGCACAAGACGCACGTCGCTCCGCTCTTCTCTATGCTTTCGCTACCGCGCGCTTTACTAACTACTTTTAAATATATAATTGTTAGACGTTGTAAATATTTGTACAGACATTAAATTAGTCAAAAATAAATTTAATAATCAAAGTACAAGTGTTCCATTCGCCTTCTCTGGGATTACTAGGATTTAGGAAGATCTGGGACTACAACATCTACACCCAATGCCCATACTGTACGGTATTATTTTACTCTGAACATCTCACCACTAAAGCTAGTTTATTAAATTTAACCTCAAAGAAGTTTCAAAATCCGATTCTCGCCCCAAATCCTTCGAGAAACTCTCTCCGTGTATATAGACTACCAGATCTGTGCCCTGTGCGTGCAGAGCAAAGCGGACCGCCCCGCGCTCCGCCGCCGCCCCGCGCCGCCAACCCCGTCATGCATATACTTGTTACCTCAGTAGGTACTCTATATCTAGGCTAAACGCTAAACCCTAGCAAGAAATTTGATAAGAATACTTAGTGAATCGTCATTACCTAATGCCTAACTAACTAGATACTACTATTTATACATTATCTATGTACTTACTTACTTACTTAGATATTTAATACTTACGTCAAATAATGATAATATCTAGGTACTTAGTTTAGCATTAGGTACTTACTCAAAAGATCATATAGGTACTAAGAGAAAGGAATTTCGTATTTTTTTACTTAGCCATGTACATATTGCAACCTCAAAATACACTTTTCAGCTAAAAGGTACACTATAATCCAACAAACTAGAAAATGTGGGCACACTGTATGCAATGGCCGCTTTTTAGTGGTCCATTTAATTTGGTCGGTTAGTTCTAAATTTAATGTTTTTCTTGAATAACTTCGGATTGTTTAAGAATATCACACTGAAATTTAAAGTAAATCTTTATTACATAATACTCGAATTAGTGCCAGGTTACCAATGTCGTCGCTGCTTTGGTTTTTGCGTGAAAGGTTGTTAAACCTAACGCGCGGTCAAACATTTAGTTAAAGCTTTATTTCTCGAAAAGTATTTGACCTAGCGTTATAAAAACTTCAGAATAACGTGAAGGACAAGGTAAGGAAGGGATTATAGAGTTTTGAAGTCTCCAAGTATCGTCCTTAATTAGTGCTCAGGGTATTTCTCTCTTTGTTGTTTATTTTTTTTTCACGAAAACTAACAATTATTTTGAACCGACATATTGACACAAATTCAAGAAAGTGACTAGTAATGCTTATGAAAAAATCCAGTTCTCTAGCGTCAGCAGTTTCCGAAATATTTAATAAATATTATAAAGAGGAAAGATTTGTTTGTTTGTTTGTTTGTAACGAATAGGCTCCGGAAATACTGAACCGATTCGAAAAATTCTTTCACTGGTAGGAAGCTACATTAACCCCGAGTGTCATAGGCTATATTAGATTTTCAAAAAAATTAGGGATCCTTACCTAAACTCAAATAATGTAACCCAAGGTGCAATATTTTTTCCGTTGTTTACATATTTTGACAGGTGGTTTGTTGTTGTTGTTTGTTTTTTATTTGGCCATTCTGGGCAGTCAAAAGAACATAGTCTATAGAGCCAAGTCTTTTGTAGTATCTTATATTCTATGGCGTAACGAAGTAAGCCGGGAAAGCTCGTATTTAATAAAATAGATTTCCGGCAAAACGTCAGTCCAGCAACAGATGAAATAACTCTGTTATCTGAAGAGGCACATTTACCAGATTCAGCGCACATTTAGGCACATTTATAAGCTACATTTCTGCCAAGTTTCAAAGACCTAGGCCCAGCGGTTCAAAAAAGTGTTTCCAGGATGACGTCATCCCAGCAAAATTAGTTTTTCGCCTATAACTCCAAAACCTCTGGATGCACAAATTCGACACTTCGCGCACTAATCCTTTGTTCGATGCACTGAATATTGGCATTTTCAAAATTTCGATACCGTTACTTTTTCGGCCCCACTGTCGCACACGTGAATTTTGATCTTTGGAGAAAAGGCTAGGAACGGCTCGTAAGTTTAGGCCTTAATAATGTTCCGGGACGAGTACGAACCTTAAAAACAACAGTTAAATTTTCCAGGCGCGCGCGATACATACGAAGTGCCGGGAGCTAGTATGCAATAAATAAGCGTATATACCTATGTGTAGTAAATATATTTTGTGGTGGTCCTGCTGTACTAGTACCTATTTGCCATCTTCGTTTTCGCCTAATGATTTTCAATTTCAATACAAAAACTTTATGGTATTGATGGTTTGATGGTGCCAGATTGATAAAATCGTCAAGCGCGATTTTTTATCAATAAAAAAAATTATACTTATACTGTTTTATTTTGAATTAGATAAGGTTTTATAAATTTGTTGTTAACCTGTAATTTGGCATATAAGTTTTTTTTAAATCTGTTTTATATGTCATAAGTTACAGACCTAAATTACACAGCGAACAGGGAAAAAAAATAGGGGAAGTTATTAAAAATAACAATTTTTCCATATAAAATTGTTAAGGCGCGATACGAAACTCGCCGGGACAGCTAGTGCAATATATTAGCGTTATGTACATATGTGTAGGATATTTTGTGGTGGTCCTGCTGGAGATGCTCCCGATGGTCCCTATGGTTCACGATAAAACTATTGAAATTAGTTTTTTTTGACATGGGTTACAATTTTAATTATGTAAGTAAGTATATCTTGTAGTTTTTTTTTGTATAACATTAATATTCAATTAGGTGGTAGCATCACGTGACATACGCTCTTATTTTAAAACACTCATTATTTTTGCCTTATTAGGATATCGCTGCTGTTGTATAGTGGTATATATTATAGAGCGTAGCTAATAGTCTAGCTTCATGGTTAGGTACATTGACTTACAATAGTGGCTGTCAAAATAAGAGAATACGGCCCCAGACCGCGGTGCATGGTCGCAGCGTAAATAACGCTTGACAACACTAAGTTAATATTCAATGCCCATTTTATATTCCAACTACAGTCAAGATCGGAGACTATACTCTCAAAGTGGTTGACGAATAAGTACCTGCATAATTGCATATACCTGGGACAAAATGTCCAACTAGGTCGGTCCAACTTCTAGGAAGAGAAAATGCCAATAAAGGTATAATAATTTGCTTCAATTTCAGGCCCCCAGAGAAGAGTTTGCGTCGAGATCATTGTTGTTCTCCGAATTCAAAGCCTACTATAGAGGTAAAAGGGTAACCAACAGCGAGAGCCTCGACATCTCTCAAATAACAAGCGTCGGCGTGCAAATGTACGGTGGCGTCTACCAGCCCACCAAGCAGAAAGGGCCTGCTACGCTTGAAATAGATTGGATAAAGGCGGAGTGAGGTTTCAAAGGCCGCCAACAAATATCACGTTAACTAACATGTATAAGATTGTCAGACCACACCTTTTTTATATAATAAAACTATGATTAATTAAAAGAAAGAAATATAGTCTACATAAATTTTATTATGTACTTACCTAATGTTTAATATTAAGAAATTATATAACGCTAATAACAATCAAATAAGTTCTCACTCTTTTGTGCCTGGAGCCGCATTAATCTGTAGATACAACCATAAATATACATATGTCGTAGTAAGATTTGATAATAAGGTTTTTAGGGATTTTGCGAAAACCCGGATAATTTGATATATAAGCATTACTTTTTTTCAATCATCCTGACAAATCAGTTTTTTTTGCAAAAAACCTAGTATAATAGAAAAATTTGAAACCTGCCTTAACTCTGATTGGCTAGATTATTGCTTGCTGGTAAACTCTTATTCTGATTGTTTCGTTGAAATATCCTTTGACGCTACAGAGAGATGATTGAAAAAAAAAGTAATGTTTAATATCAAATTATCCGGGTTTTCGCAAAATCCCTAGTTTTTTTTTGCAAAAAACCTAATTATCAAATCTTACTACGACACATATAAGATCAGGGTCACCTCCAAAGAGTCAGTTCATATTTAATATTTACGCTTCACATTATTTATAATACATATACTTATTATACTAGTCGACCCGGCATAAATGCATAGTGTAAAATTGTCATAACCCACCATGAAAGCTCTTTATCCCATCCGCTCGAAAAGACGACATTTTTGTTAGTGTTCTCAAGTCGTTAAGTGTCTCTTTATAGTGTTTCCGGTCTGCAGCCGCGAGTTATGAATTTCCATACATTCTTTATTTACCTGGTCAAGTATGAATGTACTGAAATGCATTTTGTAGAAGCAGCAGTAGTTTTTAAATTTTTTGTTTCAAACAAATATAAAAAGTTATTTAATCTGTGCCTAAACCTTAGAAATTTAGCTATTTTACTCTATGGCCTAAACTGAAATTAAAAAAAAAAATGGCGGCTAAATTAAATATTGTTTTTATTTACGTGTTTTTAACCGACGAAAAAACAAAAAGGAGGAGGTTCTCAATTCGTCGCGTATATATATATATATATTTTTATGTATGATCACGCATAACTTTATACTGTGTGGACCGATTTTAATAATTCTTTTTTTAATCGACAGGGTATACCTTGAAGTTGGTCCCATAAAAATTTGGAAATAAAATTCCCACCCTAAGGGTGGAAAAATAGGGGTGACTTTTTGGTCGGCGGGTCGATTTATCCACTCACAGGTTGCATTTCCGTGTTACATTATAACTTTTGATACCTACTTACTACATCTTTGGAAATGAAATAAAATCAGCTGAAAGACGTCCACTGCTGGACATAGGCCTCCCTCACAAATCGCCTCACCGACCGGTCGTGATCGAACCTCTTCCTGTTAGTCCCTCAACCTTCACCAGGTTGTGCGGCCACCTTGTGGGGTGCGACCACCCTGTGAAGGGTGATTAGCTGGGGTCAAAAAAATTAGCCCAAAAAAAACTGAAAAGCAAAAAATAAAAACGTTTAATAAAAAAATTAAACCGCCGAAAAAACTGAAAAGCATTAAATAAAAGGGAAACATTTTCTATTAGGCCTTAATTTACTTACTTCTTAACCTTTTCGGCGCCGCAAGAAATAAACGAAGGTTGCTCCCCCACGCCGAGGCATTTTACCTTCAAAAACATTATTAGTGATTGCAAAATTCAATCGACACACAAAATCAATCAATTTTTTTATGTGAGATAAATAAACAATGGAGTGATTAATATGCGAAAAGCTAAACATTTTCCCGTTTTTTAAACTTTTGTAATGCTAGAGACCCAATTAGAATTTGCTTTTATGGAGTTTTGTCTGATTACTTTCAACTGAATTATATATAAAACAAAAGCGGTGGCACGTCACTAACTACTTCATATCAAGTACTCGGCGCTGGAGAGACACAAAAACTGCGAAGTTCGATCTCGTTAAAGGGTTGTTAATCACAGAGTCGATAGTTTTTTTGTACTATATTTTTTAATCTTTTATTTAATCGTATTTAAATCTTTAAAATTATGCAACGGATTTCGATGCGGTTTTTTTTAAATAGATAGAATGATTCAAGAGGAAGGTTTATAAGTTTAATACGTGCACAAGATAGTTATAGGTTAGGCGGTGCGAAGTTCGCCGGGTGGACTAGTTTTTAATAAAACGATTTATGTACCAATCAAAATAATCTCACTCAAGTAACTTAATAATTTTAAGTTCATGAGTCACATGTGATGTGATGCATTTCTCGTTACAGTTTAAGGCACCATTTTTGTCATGAGCGTGGCGGGATATTTCATTGAATCATACCTGGACAATGGGCATGGAAACACACCTCAATTTATACTCCAAAAGCTATAGTTGTTAGTAAAAAAACGTATAGTAGTGTTATAAAGCTTATAATTTGAAAAAACCAATAGCCGTCAAGCTTTATTAAAGTTGTATTGGGACATGGAAGTTGTTGGGTAAATTTGTCTAACACTCGTAACAACAAAATAATGTTCCGTTGGCGTTTTCGCCACCATTAGAAAACGCTCCGCTTTTGGGTTTGCAGGGGCCTTACATTATGGAGACAATATAAATGGGGCGGACGGAGCCTATAGTGTCGCGAGCGCATCGGTCCTTATCGTGCCCCTCCAGAGGGATCTAGGCTTCGCACCGACCGCACGCGCGTTCTTTCTATTTTGTATAAATACGTAATTAATTCTGGATAAAAAATATATAGTACCTATACTTAGTTTTCTTTTGGCAATTTTTTTTTTAATTATTCTCTTTCGTCCTCAAATACAAATATGTACAAAATTAAAACTATTAAAACTATACTTTCTATAAATTTAAAATCTAAAAATTAATATAATTTATGTTTGTAGCTGTTCGTCCCTCGACCATTGCCATAAATCAATCATAGATAACATCGTATCCAAAACGTCATTATAAATAACTATGTAAAATCAAAAGTTATTTTAATTTTGAGGACATAAATAACATTTAAATTAAAAATTACAAATAATTGTAAAATACTATAAAGTCTCTTTTTACAACCTCTACACTTCATCAAAGAGATTTTTTAATTTTCATCAGGAATTTTCTTAAGTATCTCATTTACATACGTAAACAAATATAATAATATGTTGTAGAGTTTTTTTTAATGTACTTTTACCTAGTTCAAAAAAAACTTATGAGGTAAGGTCCCAATGGTTCTCTGCAAATCTGTATTCCAGTAGTAGAAGCCGTGGGAAAGAATAATTTTTAAGGTAAACAAAGTCATAAATCACATTTTTGTAAAGGGTTTTTTGCAGAGTATTCTTACCTGGAATCGACGCTTTTGTTTTAGCATAAACGCATAGGCGGGGTGCCTATCCAACATACCTTACACACAAAGACAACATAATGCGGCATCTATTTGTCTCTGAGCACTGCTACCTAAAGCTTTAGCAAACAAATCAAACCGATTTATGGAATTAATTGCCAATATTTTTTTTTTAGTTTTGCTGGGTCTCAGAATAAAGACAAGCATAGAAACCGGGCTAAAATAAAAAGTTATTTTCATATTGTTACGCTCCTTACTAAACGGCAAAAAGACTATTAGTTAGAGAGAGATATAATATAAGAATTCTTTGCAAGTTTTCTTCTTGTGGTATCAAAGTGGTTTATTGATGACACTGGTTTATTAGTACCGTACAAAATTAAAAACCAATAATTTGGTACATATTTGGTGGTTTGTTTATGGTTTGTTTTATTTTGACGTATAATATGACATTGTAAACATCGGTAGCAGCTCCAAAAGTTTTATGATTATTTTTTATGAAAAAGGTGTGATAAATTGGTTTTGTGATTGTGAATGTTTAACTTAATGTATAACAATCTCTTGTGTAGTGACGAGATGTGAATCAAATGCGTCAAGGAATCAAAATCTTGATGTTTCGGTCACCTACCATTCGGTAAATAATTTTGTTTCATTGTAGACTTCTGGGCACTATTTTGACTAATAAATTATCAAAAACATCAATTTTACACGCTGTTTGTCGACCTCGTACCTAAATTTATTGAATTATTACGGTAAAACACCTTCTGTAAAGGTTATGATAGTGTTGTGCCAAAATATGTTTAGACAAAAGTTATCGAACCTAAATCATCCGTTCTAACTTAAGGACAAATAAAAATCAGACATAATAATATGCTAATTGTTGTATTTTTTTCAGTTTTCAAGTAAATTATATACTAAAAACAAAATGACTGGATGCTATAAAGAGACAAGATTTTAAACATTCACAACATACCTACTGTTTTATTAACAAAGAAGATTTAAGATGGTGAAGATTATAACCTGAAACTGTAACAACAGTTTTGCTGCTGCAATTTGAATAAGTTGGTTGGTGGTATTAATAAAATATTGCCCTTTCAATTGCTTATTTTATATCAAATTAATTAAATGTTATTCGTTATCAACTTAATGTTAAAGGAAATAGGACAGCGACATTCAGTGGACAATTCATATTTTATATCTAAGAAAGAAATGCAACCAGAAAATACCATCATCTCATCTAAAAACGTCTACTGCTGGATATAGGCCTTAAAGAAAATATCGTGACATACAATTTGCCCATTCTGGATAAAACAGGTTTAAGTTTATCTATGTTTTTTTTCTGCAGATCCTCATAATTGTATATGAAAATTTCAAGTTTAAGTTGCGGGATGTCATCGTTTAAGTTAATATTCTCTAAGATACCTGTTTTCTAAAAAAAAATACGAAGGCTTTAATTAATATATATTTGAATAAATTATTATTATTGTCTTGAATATAATATTTAAGAACATTTTTCTTGCTTTCTTACAGGCCTTACAAAATTCTTTGATAAAAAAAGCTACAGAATATATGAACTGTAAATTTGAGTAAACCAATGCTGTAAACTGTAAACAAATAAAATTCCATGTAAATTTTACTTTGTGATAAAAACAAAAGCGCCATTGTTGCTGCAGGATATCACTTACGTATGTATAAATTGTTTACACCCAGGTTTTATAATACTTACTCTCTTTTATAAGTTTTAATTAAAACATATTATATTTTTAGGTCTCAAAAAAAAACCACAAGCAGGGTTTTTTCACATACAAACACTCCATCACAAAGTGATGATCAAGATCAACCCAGGCAAAAACAAACATTTGAGGTGCAGAGTGCAGAGCAAGATTATTGAAAATGAGTGTGTAAAGAAAGAAGCGCATAATTCATACATTATGAAATTTCCAAAAATAGATTTGTTTTACTTGTTTTATATATACATATTATTATAGGCACACATCTTTTAGTTTTAATTATTTTAGAGCTGTGCTAATATCTGATGTGACAGAGTTTTTTATTAACGGAAAATCTTTAGAAATAGGTAAGTATTATTATATTTTTATCAAGACACCCGTTTTATTCATTAAAATAACTTATTGTGTGCAGTAGGTTTCCTGGAAGAAATCGCTTTAATCGATAAGGCACAATTGCCCTTATTCTTTTTCTGTTAAAAATTTTATACGGTTTGTTACATTTTGTATTTTTATTTGCATTTTTATAGCAATAAAGCGTTTTTATCTTTGTCTTTGTTTTCTTGTTATTATAATACCATACAATTACTCCTGAATTAGTTATGATAAGTTCCATAATAAAGAACCATGTCTTGTATAAAAGTATAGACAACTTGATTTAGGACAAGTTATTTTTGCCATCACTAGCTTTTTAGAAAATTAAAAATAAAAAGTCGAACCCAGGTACGGGCAAGGTGCGGAAGAGTCATACGACCCAGTGGAGAAAGTATATTGGTCTCTTTTTAACATATTCAATGGTTGCACTTGAGTAAGTAGCGTAACACAATGATGTGACTTTTTATTTTAGGACTCCTTCTATGTTTTTTTTAAAAGACGTGATTTTGTTCTATAGTATAATATTCAATTCTATTGTGTCTATTTAAGCGTTTACCCAGCTATGTATGGATGTTTGTAAAAAATCTGTGATGACCATTTGTAGATCTAAGTGTACACGTTTCGAAGTAAACGTAGTATTAGTAGGTAGATACTTTTACGACCAAATCCAAACTGACTTAATTTAATTCAACAATATTTTATTAGTTTCTAATTAGAACCATTGGAAAATGCGCAGCGCAATTCATCTGTAGATGTACTTTCACTATTTTTTACGCTGAGCGTACCAACAGTCTAGACACAATGTACCAAAATGTCCACTCTTTAGCACAGCACTAAAAAACTTGTCTAGCTTGTGTGACGTCACAGCAGCACTTCACCTCAAGTGCTTGGCGTACGGGATATATCAAACAACTGATGAACGGGTTGCTTCGCTAGAGCCGCCCGCCTGCCTTATTAATTGTTGTCGAATTTTCAAAGGCGAGGATTTGTAATGTCTACAATGGAAGAATCAATAGTAAATTCTAATAGAAATTATATTTTTCCAGTCCCCACTATGCGTACACGTTATGAGATGGTTGAAAAAGTGTATAGTTATAATAATTTAAAAAATATATTTGTTAGGAATCATGGAAAATTCCGAGTAATGTCACAACACTAGACCACTTCCAATAAAGTACTTGGCGTGGGAGAGCACACTATTTTTCATTTGAAAGTTTCTTAAAGTTTATCGTCTTATTATTCTAAGTTTATTAACTTTTCACAAAATCTGTTGACATGAATTAGTTCATAGAAGCTTCAAGAACAGTATCCAATTGGATTTTTCTCTTTAGAACATATAGTTGGGTCATAAAATGTAAAAATGTAAGCTACTTCCAGAGAAGTGCTTGGCGTGGTGGGAGAACTTTGTGACTACTTCATATCAAGTGCTTGGCGGTTAAAAGGTTAAAGTAATTTTGGATTACCAAGAAATTTTGAGTCGGTGCCACAGAATCAACGAACAAAGATCACTAAATTACCTGAAATTCAAAGAAATAACCGAAAAACGTATGCCGCTGCGCATCGCGCTTTACATAGATAATGAATTTGCTTGTGTGGTGTGGCGCCGACTTAAAATTTCTTGGTAATCCAAAATTACTTTAAGAAGTAAGTAAATTAAGGCCTAATAGAAAAGGTTTCCCTATTATTTAATGCTTTTCAGTTTTTTCGGCGGTTTAATTTTTTTATAAAAAGTTTTTATTTAGTACCTACTAAGATGAGAATGCAAATATAAACTACTATTAAATTAAACATGTTTTAAGAACCTATCGAAAACGGGAATGTAGATTGCTGTACGATATATTTGACAAACATATTTTCCGGCTAGGTCACGTCACGACCTGAAACGGGCGTTAGCTACACATTCGACGGCACGGGCGGCTCATGAATCTATGGTCGAGGTCGTTAACGACCAGTTTATAAAATAATATAGAATGAAACTATTATCAAATGTAAAAGAACCCACTTTAAAATCTGTCAAGAATCATCAAATAGCATGCGTGACTGGAGGTTATTTATTATTTTGATACTCCGGGTCGAATAAGCAACATTCTGGTGGCACAGCACGGCATTTTGTTTCTGATTTAGAATTTTTAAACCTAATTTTCATGACTCAAAAATTGTATCTTTCAACTCCTTGTCATACCGTGGAATGCCTTTTTTTTAAATCGAGATTCAAAGTTCTAAATCAATCAGAAACCAAAATCCACTGCCGCCAGTCAGCGTCGGCGGAGTGAGACGCGAGGCGCGAGGCGCGGCGGTCAGCGCGCGCGCGAGGGCAGCAGCAGCGTGAGCGCCGCCATGGCGTCGGGGAACAGCGAGTGGTAGTTGACGAGCGGCACGTAGGCGGCCGTGATGACGCGGCCCGCGAACCAGCGCCCGTGCAGCGTGTTCACCGACGCCACCGCCGTCGCGATCGTGGGGCACTTGCAGTACACGTTGCCTTGCGGCGACGCCTGGATACACACACAACTTACATATATCACTCACTTCTACACTAAGTTATTCTATATTTGTGTAAGGCACAGCGGCACAGCGTATCTATCAATATATATAAAACTCTTCCGTTACTGACTGACTGACTGACTGACTGACAGACAACGCAGAGCCGAAACTACTGGGCGTTGCGGGCTGAAATTTTGCATGTAGGTTCCTTAGGGAGTGTAGGCGAGCACTAAGAAAGGATTTCCCGAAATTCCCATGGGAACGGGAAAAAACGGGATTTTTGTGTTTATGAGAAATCTGCGCAAATGAAACCGCGGGGCAGCCTCTAGTACTAATTATAAAGAGAAAAGATTTGCTTGTGTGTTTGTTTGTGTTGCATTGAATAGGCTCTGAAAGTACTGAACCGATTTGAATTATTTTACGGTTGGAATGCTACACTATCCCCGAGTGCCATAGGCTATAGAATATTCTCAAAAATTTAGACTGCACGAATAAAATGTTAAGAACGGATTTTCAACTGAAAATATTCAAAGCTGCCACAAGAAATAAGATACATATTGCCGTTTTCATTGTATGCAAGTATTGCGTGATCGCGTGAGCTCACCTTGTCGACGTACACGTGCAGCACGCCGCCGTGCTTGTTGTATGCAAGTATTGTTTTCATTGTATGCAAGTATTGCGTGATCGCGTGAGCTCACCTTGTCGACGTACACGTGCAGCACGCCGCCGTGCTTGTTGTATGCAAGTATTGTTTTCATTGTATGCAAGTATTGCGTGATCGCGTGAGCTCACCTTGTCGACGTACACGTGCAGCACGCCGCCGTGCTTGTTGTATGCAAGTATTGTTTTCATTGTATGCAAGTATTGCGTGATCGCGTGAGCTCACCTTGTCGACGTACACGTGCAGCACGCCGCCGTGCTTGTTGTATGCAAGTATTGTTTTCATTGTATGCAAGTATTGCGTGATCGCGTGAGCTCACCTTGTCGACGTACACGTGCAGCACGCCGCCGTGCTTGTTGTATGCAAGTATTGTTTTCATTGTATGCAAGTATTGCGTGATCGCGTGAGCTCACCTTGTCGACGTACACGTGCAGCACGCCGCCGTGCTTGTTGCACTCGCTGATGACGTCATCCGCTATTTCGATGTCCCAGTTAGGATTAGATTCGCTGTTTAACAAAGATATTGTTACTAATAAAAAAAGAGATATCTGCACGAGACCTATTTCTAGCAGTAGAAAGACAAACATTACAAATAATAAAAAAAGAGCTTATGCATGCAGTAAGGTATTGTTTGGGTTTTTTCCTTTTTAAGAGGGCCGTATAGTATATACTAGGGTGTCCAATTTCCCGGCTTATTTCATTTCCCGGGATACGGGAAAAAAAATAAAAATTTCCCGGGATTCCGGGAATTTTCGGAACCTTTGATAAATCATGTTATTTCTACAAAAATAGATCGATTACCTGAAGTTAATGTATTATAGCAATTTAAATTAAAATAATCATACACTCAATGGCAAAAAATGAGGCTCAGTCCCATATTTCACATATTTTTCTCAAAACGCGCCAAAATATCGGGTTGGCAATGGTGATTAACTATTCTTCGAACAAGTAATTAAAAATGTGTTTTATTATTTTAACAGAAAACAAACAAATAAAAAGATATATTTTGTATGGAGTTGGGACATGTTTTTGTTTTTTATTTTAAGGCTACTAAAGAACAACACTTAACCATCACTTTTTCGACGATTTGTTCATTGCCATTGCAAACACGATAGTTTTGCGAATTTTGAGTAAAAAAAAAAAACAAGTGCTTAGTGGTTTTCACCTACATCCATAATATAACTTCCCTACAATATGTTTAGAAACGATAAGTCAATGGCCTATATTAAGAAACCTGTCTCAGTTTGTGCATCTTAATTTTTACTTTACTTTATCGATAACCAAACTTTAATTACGTTCAAATTGACATCTTCTAAGAAAAAAGATTGTGATTATCAACAGAGTCGATTTGAAATTTCCTTCGATATGAAATTCTTGCTTCATACAATTACTAGAGGCTGCCCCGCGGTATTTCCCGCGCAGATTTTTCATAAACACAAAAATCCCGTTTTTTTCCCGTTCCCGCGGGAATTTCGGGAAATCCCTTCTTAGTGCTCACCTACACTACCTAAGGAACCTACATGCTAAATTTCAGCCCGCTACGCCCAGTAGTTTCGGCTCTGCGTTGTCTGTCAGTCAGTCAGTCAGTCAGTCAGTAACGGAAGAGTTTTATATATATTGATTTTAATCTCGAATTATTACAATCGCCTTGAGAATCGAAATCGACTCAAGTCTAGATAAAGTCATAAACATATGTATTAAAAAATATATTTGAACATCAGTCATATGTTTCGAACGAACTTCTTAAGATCAGAAAAGTTATTGTAGTTGTAGGTATTGTATTTTTCCGTGAAATATTCCACCAGAAAATTTTCTGAACATTTTGTAGAAAACTTATGATTTGTTTGTAGATAAAGTTGCAATTGAACATAATTAGGCATTAAAACACTCATGTGATCTTATTATACCAAACACGTGTATTAACCTTTTAACCGCCAAGCACTTGATATGAAGTAGTCACAAAGTTCTCCCACCACGCCAAGCACTTCTCTGGAAGTAGCTTACATTTTTACATTTTATGACCCAACTATATGTTCTAAAGAGAAAAATCCAATTGGATACTGTTCTTGAAGCTTCTATGAAGTAATTCATGTTAACAGATTTTGTGAAAAGTTAATAAACTTAGAATAATAAGACGATAAACTTTAAGAAACTTTCAAATGAAAAATAGTGTGCTCTCCCACGCCAAGTACTTTACTGGAAGTGGTCTAGTGTTGTGACATTACTCGGAATTTTCGATGATTCCTAACAAATATATTTTTTAAATTATTATAACTATACACTTTTTCAACCATCTCATAACGTGTACGCATAGTGCGGACTGGAATAATATAATTTCTATAAGAATTTACTATTGATTCCTTTATTGTAGACATTACAAATCCTCGCCTTTGAAAATGTCGACAACAATTAATAAGGTAGGCGGGCGGCTCTAGCGTAGCAACCCGTTCATCAGTTGTTTGATATATCCCGTACGCCAAGCACTTGAGGTGAAGTGCTGCTGTGACGTCACATACGCAAGACAAGTTTTTTAGTGCTGTGCTAAAGAGTGGACATTTTGGTACATTGTGTCTAGACTGTTGGTACGCTCAGCGTAAAAAATAGTGAAAGTACATCTACAGATGAATTGCGCTGCGCATTTTCCAATGGTTCTAATTAGAAACTAATAAAATATTGTTGAATTGAATTAAGTCAGTTTGGATTTGGTCGTAAAAGTACCTACCTACTAATACTACGTTTACGCCGACTAAGAGGGGACCCCGGGGTCGTTGGGTGCACGAGGCGGGGGCCTCGTGTAGTCATATAACGGCCTGAGAAGGACGGTGGAACGCGGTGTCCCGATTCCGCCGTCGAGCGTAGAAAGAGCCATCCGCGCTCAGGGGGGACTACCACCACTTGTCCCCCCGTGAAGAGGCTAAACAGCCAATGCTGGAGGGGGTCGCGGAGTTGAACATAACGATCGAAAGATCACCCGTGACCCCTTTGCCAACAGCAGAGATGGACACCGGCGGGGTTTTAGTGGGTGCGAAACCCACATAACCCTGCAACTCCCCCCGGGGTCGCAGGGTACTCGTTAGAAGTTTCCCCGCCTAAAAAAAAAAAAAAAGGTATGTTGGATAGGCACCCCGCCTATGCGTTTATGCTAAAACAAAAGCGTCGATTCCAGGTAAGAATACTCTGCAAAAAACCCTTTACAATAATGTGATTTATGACTTTGTTTACCTTAAAAATTATTCTTTCCCACGGCTTCTACTACTGGAATACAGATTTGCAGAGAACTATTGGGACCTTACCTCATAAGTTGTTTTTTTTTGAACTAGTTAAAAGTTCATTAAAAAAAACTCTACAACATATATTTGTTTACGTATGTAAATGAGATACTTAAGAAAATTCCTGATGAAAATTAAAAAATCTCTTTGATGAAGTGTAGAGGTTGTAAAAAGAGACTTTATAGTATTTTACAATTATTTGTAATTTTTAATTTAAATGTTATTTGTCCTCAAAATTAAAACAACCTTTGATTTTACATAGTTCTTTATAATGACGTTTTGGATACGATGTTATCTATGATTGATTTATGGCAATGGTCGAGGGACGAACAGCTACAAACATAAATTATATTAATTTTTAGATATTAAATTTATAGAAAGTATAGTTTTAATTTTGTACATTTTTTTTTTTTTTTACTTACTTAAATAAACTGTTTTCATTTATTTAAATTATAAGTTCTATGATATAATTATTTAATTAGAAATAAGTTATAATTAAAAAGTAATGTATGTACATATTTACAGTATAAAATTCCGGTTAACTAAAAAAAAAAAAACTTAAAATAAAACATATACCTACAAGTAAAATATTTCGTTCAAATCGCCGCCACTGGTCGGAACCGTGCCCAGCAGGCTGGCTGCGTTCCCACGCTGGATGGCCAGGCTTAAACGCTGGCCAAGATATGAGCCGGCCCGCTGGTCACCTGACTGGTCGATCAGGCGCGTCGACAGTTCTTTAAACAATCGGCGCGCCTCCGGCCCCCAAGGCCCTAGGGTTTCGACCCCAAACGGCACAAATTCGTACTCCCCACTAAGGGTGCCGTATTTGCGCCGTTTGAGGTCTTCAGCAGCTGCGGCTGCCGCGCCCGCGCCAGCTGCCGTGTGTCTGACGTGACAGGCCGCCAGTGTGTCGACACATGTGGCGTCCCACACTAGGGGCCTGCCGCGCTTCCACGGTATGACAGTCATACCGTCGGGCCGCTTGCCGTCGTCACGCACCAGCCCATTGGGTTCCAGTATGGCTGGTACGTGGACGCTGGCTAGGGCCCGGCGGATTATGTCGTTCAGGCTGGCGTGGCGCGGCATTCGCGCCGCACTGCGCGCGCAGGAAAGTCCGTGGTGGCCGAATCGATCGACCATGCCACCGCAGTGGCAGCGATGTGGAGCGCAAATCGGTACCCCCAGCCGCAGGGCGACAGCGATAGGGTAATCCTGTCTAGCAGGGTCCCTATCGCTGCCGATGGAACAGCTTGCAGCCAGTACCCCGACACCGGATCCGAGGCGGCAAGGAGGCGAGCGCGCTCTACAGAACTGCTGGCAGAGTTTTGAAGATTTTGTTGGACAGCCCTGCAGAGCGGCTCGTCCCATTGTACATATTTGTATTTGAGGACGAAAGAGAATAATTAAAAAACAATATATAATTTGCCAAAAGAAAACTAAGTATAGGTACTATATATTTTTTTATCCAGAATTAATTACGTATTTATACAAAAATAGAAAGAACGCGCGTGCGGTCGGTGCGAAGCCTAGATCCCTCTGGAGGGGCACGATAAGGACCGATGCGCTCGCGAACCTATAGGCTCCGTCCGCCCCATTTATATTGTCTCCATAATGTAAGGCCCCTGCAAACGCAAAAGCGGAGCGTTTTCTAATGGTGGCGAAAACGCCAAGGGAACATTATTTTGTTGTTACGAGTGTTAGACAAATTTACCCAACAACTTCCATGTCCCAATACAACTCAATTTAATAAAGCTTGACGGCTATTGGTTTTTTCAAATTGTTAGCTTTATAACACTAATACTATACGTTTTTTTAACTAACAACTATAGCTTTTGGAGTATAAATTGAGGTGTGTTTCCATGCCCATTGTCCAGGTATGATTCAATGAAATATCCCGCCACGCTCATGACAAAAATGGTGCCTTAAACTGTAACGAGAAATGCATCACATGACATGTGACTCGTGAACTTAAAATTATTAAGTTACTTGAGTGAGATTATTTTGATTGGTACATACTTAAATCGTTTTATTAAAAACTAGTCCACCCGGCGAACTTCGCACCGCCTAACCTATCACTATCTTGTGCACGTATTAAACTTATAAACCTTCCTCTTGAATCACTCTATCTATTTAAAAAAAACCGCATCGAAATCCGTTGCATAACTTTAAAGATTTAAATACGATTACTTAAATAAAAGATAAAAAAATATAGTACAAAAAAACTATCGACTCTGTGATTAACAACCCTTTAACGAGATCGAACTTCGCAGTTTTTGTGTCTCTCCAGCGCCGAGTACTTGATATGAAGTAGTTAGTGACGTGCCACCGCTTTAGTTTGTTATATAATTCAGTGGAAAGTAATCAGACAAAACTCCATAAAAGCAAATTCTAATTGGGTTCTAGCATTACAAAAGTTAAAAAAATGGGAAAATGTTTAGCTTTTCGTATATTAATTACTCCATTGTTTATTTATCTCACATAAAAATTTTGGTTGATTTTGTGTGTCAATTGAATTTTGCAATCACTAATGTTTTTGAAGGTAAAATGCCTTGGCGTGGGGGAGCAACCTTCGTTTATTTCCTGCGGCGCCGAAAAGGTTAATGCCTCTTATTTTATACCATTCACATAAATAACTATTATATGAGACCCCCTTTCCTATAGATTGACCGAGCCACATTTTTTACCGTTGAGTGTATGATGTTTCAATGAAAATTGCAGTTAAAGTTTGATCTAAAGTAATCTAAGTATCTATTTTTTGTGGAAATAACAGGATTTATCAAAGGTCTGAATAGTCCAATACCGATATGAGAATTGATTTGTAAGAATTTAATTCGAAATTGAATTCCCGGGATACGGGAAAAAAAATAAAAATTTCCCGGGATTCCGGGAATTTTCGGAACCTTTGATAAATCATGTTATTTCTACAAAAATAGATCGATTACCTGAAGTTAATGTATTATAGCAATTTAAATTAAAATAATCATACACTCAATGGCAAAAAATGAGGCTCAGTCCCATATTTCACATATTTTTCTCAAAACGCGCCAAAATATCGGGTTGGCAATGGTGATTAACTATTCTTCGAACAAGTAATTAAAAATGTGTTTTATTATTTTAACAGAAAACAAACAAATAAAAAGATATATTTTGTATGGAGTTGGGACATGTTTTTGTTTTTTTCTTTTAAGGCTACTAAAGAACAACACTTAACCATCACTTTTTCGACGATTTGTTCATTGCCATTGCAAACACGATAGTTTTGCGAATTTTGAGTAAAAAAAAAAAAACAAGTGCTTAGTGGTTTTCACCTACATCCATAATATAACTTCCCTACAATATGTTTAGAAACGATAAGTCAATGGCCTATATTAAGAAACCTGTCTCAGTTTGTGCATCTTAATTTTTACTTTACTTTATCGATAACCAAACTTTAATTACGTTCAAATTGACATCTTCTAAGAAAAAAGATTGTGATTATCAACAGAGTCGATTTGAAATTTCCTTCGATATGAAATTCTTGCTTCATACAATTACTAGAGGCTGCCCCGCGGTATTTCCCGCGCAGATTTTTCATAAACACAAAAATCCCGTTTTTTTCCCGTTCCCGCGGGAATTTCGGGAAATCCCTTCTTAGTGCTCACCTACACTACCTAAGGAACCTACATGCTAAATTTCAGCCCGCTACGCCCAGTAGTTTCGGCTCTGCGTTGTCTGTCAGTCAGTCAGTCAGTCAGTCAGTCAGTCAGTAACGGAAGAGTTTTATATATATTGATTTTAATCTCGAATTATTACAATCGCCTTGAGAATCGAAATCGACTCAAGTCTAGATAAAGTCATAAACATATGTATTAAAAAATATATTTGAACATCAGTCATATGTTTCGAACGAACTTCTTAAGATCAGAAAAGTTATTGTAGTTGTAGGTATTGTATTTTTCCGTGAAATATTCCACCAGAAAATTTTCTGAACATTTTGTAGAAAACTTATGATTTGTTTGTAGATAAAGTTGCAATTGAACATAATTAGGCATTAAAACACTCATGTGATCTTATTATACCAAACACGTGTATTAATGCCTCTTATTTTATACCATTCACATAAATAACTATTATATGAGACCCCCTTTCCTATAGATTGACCGAGCCACATTTTTTACCGTTGAGTGTATGATGTTTCAATGAAAATTGCAGTTAAAGTTTGATCTAAAGTAATCTAAGTATCTATTTTTTGTGGAAATAACAGGATTTATCAAAGGTCTGAATAGTCCAATACCGATATGAGAATTGATTTGTAAGAATTTAATTCGAATTTTGCTATGGTATTTTTTCCCGGGATTCCCGAGAATTAGGGATTTTTTTCCCGGGAAGAAGATCGGCCGATTTCCCGGGAATTCCCGATCCCGGGATCCCGGGTAGGAAACCCTAGTATATACCCCGAACGCATCCATACAAAAAGAGAAAACGTTTTTCCACTACTATTTATTTTCAAATCGCCATGATAGTTTTAGAATGTTATTAACACTATAAATAACTCAAATTTAAAAATTTAAAAACCCCCGACCCAGTCAGACCCCTCATCAACTTAAGTAGAACGAGAGCTAATCATCTTAAAAATATCATGGTTACCTTAACATATACTTTCAATATCATTGAAATAACAAATTTTTAATTGATAGGACAAATGGAAGGTGGTTAGATCCTCTCATCCATTATTCAAGAGCTGATCATCTTCAAACGGCAGATCAGGTCATGGTTACCCTAAAATAAACTTTCAATATCATAGATGTAACATGGTACCAAATTTCAACTAGATCGGACATAAGGAAGCTAGTTAGATCATCTCATCCATTATTCAAGAGCTGATCATCTTCAAACGGCAGATCAGGTCATGGTTACCTTACCAAATACTTTCTTTATCATAGATGTAACATGGTACCAAATTTCAACTCGATCGGACATAAGGAAGCTAGTTAGATCCTCTCATCCATTATTCAAGAGCTGATCATCTTCAAACGGCAGATCAGGTCATGGTTACCTTACCAAATACTTTCTATATCATAGATGTAACGTGGTACCAAATTTCAACTCGATCGGACATAAGGCAGCTAGTTAGATCCTCTCATCCATCATTCAAGGGCTGATCATCTTCAAACGGCAGATCAGGTCATGGTTACCTTACCAAATACTTTCTATATCATAGATGTAACATGGTAACAAATTTCAACTCGATCGGACATAAGGAAGCTAGTTAGATCCTCTCATCCATTATTCAAGAGCTGATCATCTTCAAACGGCAGATCAGGTCATGGTTACCTTACCAAATACTTTCTATATCATAGATGTAACATGGTACCAAATTTCAAATCGACCGGACATAGGGAAGCTAGTTAGATCCTCTCATCCATTATTAAAGAGCTGATCATCTTCAAACCGCTGATCAGATCTTCATCAGACATGGCTAAGAACACTCGTCCTGAAATTATCTATGATACAAAAAAACTAAACGAAAATTTCAGCCGTTTAGGCTCTACGATGCCACAGACAGATACACAGACAGACAGACAGACAGACAGACAGACAGATACACACGTTAAAATTATAACACCCCTCTGAATTTTTCGTTCGGGGGTTAAAAACTATGTTTGTACGTTTTCCTTTTTTCAAAATTCGCTATAGATTCAGACTTATTATAGGTCCCCGAAAAACAGAGATTTTGGTCGGATTAAGTGGTTTGTTTTAGGAAACCAATGCATATTAAAAAAAAGGAAAACGTATAAACCTAGATTATTCAATATGCTGAAGCGATGGACATCAAAATCATCATGATTTTCTTAGATTTAGATAGTGAAAAACGTTTTTCCACAGAAACGCAAATTTCATCAAAAAATTATCTCTCTCTCTGTCGCATGATTGCGGTTAGTTGGCGCAACGCATGAGGTTTTCTTAATATTTTTGCGTTGCTATACTGTCCTCTTTAAAGTTTCAAGCCATTATTGAAACTCTCACTGCGCTCGGGTTTTAACATGCGCATTGCGCACCTTAAACATAAATAAGTACATAATTAAACCCATGTTATATAATCTACTGTTATACCAATATTATTAATCTTTATCTAATATTATAAATGAGAAAGATCCTCTGTTTGTCTGTCGCTTTCACGAAAATATTACTGCGGAAATATTACTGAACCGATTTAAATGAAATTTGATGTACGGATAATCTAAAGCCTGAGAAAGGACAAGCTATTTTTATACCGAAATTCCCACGGGAAAATTAGGAATTTGATGTTTCAAGGGAAAACGTGCTGGTAAAGCCGCGGGGCGCCCATTAGAAAGCTATACACGTATGTAGGAGGAGTTGGTGGTTTTTTTATTCCCCGATTTTGGGAAGTCAAAAGAACATAGTCTATAGAGTCAAGGCTTTAGTAGTATCTTATATTCTATGGCGTAACGAAGTTTGCCGGGACTGGTCGTGAAATATAAACTAGATAGGTAAGTAAGGTAGGTGGAGGTAGGTATACTGACGTGGCGGGGTCGAACATGTTGTTGAGCATGAAGCACTGCGTGGCGATGGGCGGCGCCACCTGCGGCTGCGGCGCGGCCAGCGCCGAGCCCGAGCCCATGAGCACGGACGCGGCCGCCGGCGGGATCTGCGCCCGGGACCACAATGTTAGGACGACCCGACAACTACCGTGGCGGACACGGACGGCGTAACAGTTACAGTTTTTCTTCATTTCAAAAAAGCTCTTGTGCTTTAGTATTAGTCTAGGGCACACGACACGAGACTATAGACAAAAGTGTTACACCGTCCGCGTCCGCCACTTTACCCACTTTGTATTATTTGTACATAAATAAAATTAAGAAAGTTAAGGGAAGTTTGGCGGAAGTCTTCGTATTTAATTAAGTTTAAAAGACTTCGCGTATCTCAAAAAAAAAAAAACGTTTTATCTACATCCATATCATAACTTCCCTATAATATGTTCAGAAGCGAAGTTAATGGCCTATATTATGAAACCTGTATCTGTAGTTGCATCAAAATTTTTACTTTAGGCGGCCCGCGGTCCAGCTGCCGGCGTCGCAGGTGTGTGTGTGTGTGTGTGTGTACCTGCAGGCCCGTGCCCTCGGCCAGCTTGAACATGAGCTGCAGGCGGCCGGTGGCGCCCAGGTCGATGCCGGCGCGGTCCAGCTGCCGGCGTCGCAGGTGTGTGTGTGTGTGTGTGTACCTGCAGGCCCGTGCCCTCGGCCAGCTTGAACATGAGCTGCAGGCGGCCGGTGGCGCCCAGGTCGATGCCGGCGCGGTCCAGCTGCCGGCGTCGCAGGTGTGTGTGTGTGTGTGTGTACCTGCAGGCCCGTGCCCTCGGCCAGCTTGAACATGAGCTGCAGGCGGCCGGTGGCGCCCAGGTCGATGCCGGCGCGGTCCAGCTGCCGGCGTCGCAGGTGTGTGTGTGTGTGTGTGTACCTGCAGGCCCGTGCCCTCGGCCAGCTTGAACATGAGCTGCAGGCGGCCGGTGGCGCCCAGGTCGATGCCGGCGCGGTCCAGCTGCCGGCGTCGCAGGTGTGTGTGTGTGTGTGTGTACCTGCAGGCCCGTGCCCTCGGCCAGCTTGAACATGAGCTGCAGGCGGCCGGTGGCGCCCAGGTCGATGCCGGCGCGGTCCAGCTGCCGGCGTCGCAGGTGTGTGTGTGTGTGTGTGTGTGTACCTGCAGGCCCGTGCCCTCGGCCAGCTTGAACATGAGCTGCAGGCGGCCGGTGGCGCCCAGGTCGATGCCGGCGCGGTCCAGCTGCCGGCGTCGCAGGTGTGTGTGTGTGTGTGTGTACCTGCAGGCCCGTGCCCTCGGCCAGCTTGAACATGAGCTGCAGGCGGCCGGTGGCGCCCAGGTCGATGCCGGCGCGGTCCAGCTGCCGGCGTCGCAGGTGTGTGTGTGTGTGTGTGTACCTGCAGGCCCGTGCCCTCGGCCAGCTTGAACATGAGCTGCAGGCGGCCGGTGGCGCCCAGGTCGATGCCGGCGCGGTCCAGCTGCCGGCGTCGCAGGTGTGTGTGTGTGTGTGTGTACCTGCAGGCCCGTGCCCTCGGCCAGCTTGAACATGAGCTGCAGGCGGCCGGTGGCGCCGAGGTCGATGCCGGCGCGGTCCAGCTGCCGGCGTCGCAGGTGTGTGTGTGTGTGTGTGTACCTGCAGGCCCGTGCCCTCGGCCAGCTTGAACATGAGCTGCAGGCGGCCGGTGGCGCCCAGGTCGATGCCGGCGCGGTCCAGCTGCCGGCGTCGCAGGTGTGTGTGTGTGTGTGTGTACCTGCAGGCCCGTGCCCTCGGCCAGCTTGAACATGAGCTGCAGGCGGCCGGTGGCGCCCAGGTCGATGCCGGCGCGGTCCAGCTGCCGGCGTCGCAGGTGTGTGTGTGTGTGTGTGTACCTGCAGGCCCGTGCCCTCGGCCAGCTTGAACATGAGCTGCAGGCGGCCGGTGGCGCCCAGGTCGATGCCGGCGCGGTCCAGCTGCCGGCGTCGCAGGTGTGTGTGTGTGTGTGTGTACCTGCAGGCCCGTGCCCTCGGCCAGCTTGAACATGAGCTGCAGGCGGCCGGTGGCGCCCAGGTCGATGCCGGCGCGGTCCAGCTGCCGGCGTCGCAGGTGTGTGTGTGTGTGTGTGTGTGTGTGTACCTGCAGGCCCGTGCCCTCGGCCAGCTTGAACATGAGCTGCAGGCGGCCGGTGGCGCCCAGGTCGATGCCGGCGCGGTCCAGCTGCCGGCGTCGCAGGTGTGTGTGTGTGTGTGTGTGTGTACCTGCAGGCCCGTGCCCTCGGCCAGCTTGAACATGAGCTGCAGGCGGCCGGTGGCGCCCAGGTCGATGCCGGCGTGGTCCAGCTGCCAGCGTCGCAGGTGTGTGTGTGTGTACCTGCAGGCCCGTGCCCTCGGCCAGCTTGAACATGAGCTGCAGGCGGCCGGTGGCGCCCAGGTCGATGCCGGCGCGGTCCAGCTCGTCGGCGTCGAAGCGCGTGCTGGTGCTGCCGTCAGCGCGCTCGGTCACGTTGCCCACCTTCATGGGCCGCCCGGCCAGCTCGAACCCGTTTAGCTGCTCCATTGCTTTCTTCGCGTCGCCCGCGTGGTGGAACTGCAGACGAATCATACTTATTATTTCTTATTTCCATCTCTAATCCTAGCATAATTTTAAAGATATAAGTATACATAGGGACAGACGCAGGAAGTGACTTTTTTATACTATGTATTGATTTTACTAACTCTTGTATCTTATTAAAAAAAACGATAAATCTGGTAAGAGGATTGGTTTTCGACTCTAAATTATCATGTGACTAATATTATTTTTTTTAGCAATTAAAATTATGTTGAGTGGACTAAATAAAACTTACAGTTAAGAATCCATATCCTTTGCTCTTAGCGGTTTCAGGATCAGTCATGAGTTGAATGTGATCTATTTTCCCAAAAGGTTCGAAGATTCCTCGCAACATATCTTCAGTTATATTAAAATGCAGCGATCCAACATACAATCTTGTGGGACCATTACTAGTCTTTGGTGCTAAATTAGGTAAAGTATTGCCCACTCTGTTCTTTTCAGCTTGAGTGTGTTGCACTATTATTGGAATGCCAAGAAGCTTCTGTCCTGTCAAACCTAAGGCCTGTAATAAGAAAAAAAATTGTAAGGGAATTGACATGAAAGTACATTAATAAAAACATCAGTAATTCAAATTACCAGTGGAACAGACTCAGCATCTTTGAACTCTATATACGCGATTCCTTTAAACCGTCTAGTTTTATTGCATGTTATCAAGCGTACATCACGTACTTTTCCAACCGATGAGAAAAATTCTTCTAAATCCTTTGCTCTGATTCGCTGCGAGAGTTGCATACAAAACACAGTGCGGAGATCTCTTTCCTCCGGAGGCAGCTCTTCCTTAGGCTCCAGCCCGCGGGACTTGGCGCGCGGCTCCGGCACGGGCTCCTTCTCTCTGCTCTTCTCCTTGCGGCCGGCGGGCTTGTCGCGGCTGAGCGCGCGGTCGCGACTGCGCTCCGGCTCGCGACTCTTCTTCCTCTCCCGCTCTCTGTCGCCCCCGCGGTCGCGTTCGCGGTCACGATCTCTGTCGCGCTCCTTGTCGCGGTGCCGGTCTTTGTCGCGCCGGTCGCGGTCTCTCTCGCGCTCCTTGTCTTTTCTGTCATCCCTGTCTCTTGAACGACGGGAATCTTTGTCTCGCGAACGTCTCCTTTCTCTGTCTCTTTCTCTTGAACGGCTTCTTCTATAAATAAAATATATTGTTGGAAATCCATGTAAGTATAGTAGAGTTTTAAGGTTTTCAGAATTTTTAATACACAAGTTTAATTACCTTCTGGACTCCTTCTGGGCTGAATCTTTGTGTTTGTCATAACTCTTCTCGGAGCGATGCTTGGATGAGGAATGGGTTTCCTGTCACACAAAGCACAAGGTAGAAGCAGCGCCACAGCAACACACGCCGAGTGGATAAATAAAAATGCATTAGTTTTATAATAGTTATAATTTGAATTGTATAATTACATGAGCAGGTGTTATGTGAATCACTGCTGATGTAAGAATACAAGCGAGCGCAGCGGCCGGTATGGAGGTCTTGGCGGGCACAGCTCTCGTCTACACTTACCCGTCGCTAGAGACCACTGACAAATGATGTAACACAGCGCTAACATCACACACGGATACTTCTGCAAAAGATTTAGGACCCATCAGCTTGGTCTCTTTCAAATATCCTCACTTTAAATAAATTTCAAAGAAATATAAAAAATTAAGTATGTTGTGGATACCTCTGTCAGTTCAGGTCGGTGAAGTTTGCTGCACTATTACCACAAAGTTCTATAAATACAAGAAATTATATCCAAATGTAGTTTCGATAATTGCAATAAGTACCAAACACTTCTCAAATGTGGCTTTCAATTAATAAAAAAAAAAACTATAGTTAAATGTGTTGTTATCAGATTTGAGCAGTATTTGGTGATTAAAGTCAATAGATACAGTAAATTAAGAGGTTTAAAGATTAGCCATAGTTGACAATCAAGAGCAAGTACTTTATAAAATCGGAATATATGTTAAGTATTTGAATAACATAACCAGACTATTTTTTTTTTAAATTTATTTAATTTATTTTGTTAAGTTCATATTGATATAGCTAAATAGAGGATCGAAATTGATTTATTAGTGTTCATTAAATGAAAAGGTAAATATCTTGTATAACCTAGCAAGTAAGCAAATAATACTTACAGATTTAATATATGGAGCTTCCAGCATAGCTTCCACGTCAAAATCTTCCGCCATAGTTTTCTAGAACAAGAAAATAAAAAATTATAAATAAAATTTATTTATTTAGGATTTTAGGAAATCAAATTCCATTTTTATGTGTATATGACTGCGTTGGCACTATTTGTAAAGAGTCATTCCCTTTCCGCCGCTCTCTCGCTACGCCGCTCGGTAAGCTCATAAATGTTCTGGTTCATTACCCCCGCCTAGTGCGACTTCGCAGTACGCCGCTTGCTGTCATGATCAATCTATTTATAAAATATACATTTTATTTTTACTTAAGGGGAATAAAACAAACAAGTAAACGTAGTGAAAAAATTCGCCGCCGCCACTGTCCCAGTTGTACCGATTTATATTGAAAATACCAGTGGTGCAACATGAACTAGTCGAAGGTTTATTGGAATGGCAAAAATTAAGTAAATTAAGTGAATTCTGTAAGGAAGTTTATATTTCAAGTACCAGGGTAACATGAACTTATAGAAGGTTATTGTAAGCATGGAAAAAATTAAGTAGAGTATAAGAATTCGATCAGTTTATATTTCAAGTACCAGGGTAACATAAACTAGTAGAAGGTTATTGTAATTGTAAGCATGTAAAAATTAAAGGATTTGTCAAACAGACGGCGCTACAGCTGCGGGTTAGGTTAGAGCGCTAGCCTGACGCGGGGCTATAGAATCTTTGATGACACAAGAGGGGGAGGGGGCCATGTACAGTGGCGGTCTAGGACGGTGTAACAGATTTGTCTATGGTCTCGTGCGCCCGAGACTTTTAACCAAAGAACAAGAGCTATTTTGCAATACAGAAAAACCGGAGGGAGGCCGTCCTAGACCGCCACTGTACGAGTGAGTATACGTACGGCTAGCTAAATGTTGTGCCCTAGACGACCCTGGTGAGTTAGCGGTATTAGTATTTCAAGAACCTTCTACTATTTCATGTTAGCCTGGTACTTTTTTCATTAAAACTAGCAAACCAATAAGTTGCCAAATATGTTTTGGGACTACATGTCTGTCGCGCCACATACTGTGAAAAGCGTTAATTGTTTCATAATTCGATACTCAATTATTGTCTATATCAAATAAAACAAATTTAATATCCTAAAATGCTAGTACATACTCCCCTTAATGCAATAAAACCACTTGAGCAGCCGGAGTGACGCGCGGGCCTACGGGAATGTCTTGAATGCGTGGAGCGGCGTAGCGCGAACGCATGCAAGGCGGACGATGACTAGGCATATTTAGCGGGCAACTGGAGCGGCGTAGCGAGAGAGCGGCGGAAAGGGAATAACTCTTTGTAAAGTGTAAGAAATAACATAACGCCGGAAATAGACACCGTGTGGTGAAAGGACTCATTCCGGAAAGGACTTATTCTTAAAACAACTGATTCCACAATGACTTAGTACGGAAAGGACTTATTGATAAAAGGACTAATTCCGGAAATGGCTTGACAATTTTAAATCATAAGTGTTAAAAATATTAATTTGTTTAAACATAATGCATAACCCACTTCAAGCCATTTCAGGAATGAGTCTATTGAAAAACTATTGGTCTCCGTAGCCTGAAATTTCATGAATATGTTTGTAATAACCTAATCAATAATCTAATAACAACTAGAACGCTGTCCAGACGTAAAAGTGAGCCTAATTTTTTGATTTTTAATTTTTGATTTAAAATTTTTTTGAGCCATTTTTTGGCCCAGCAACCTTGTGAAGGTTGCGGTAGTAAACAGGATAAGGGTCGCTCAAGATCAGTCGGTATGGCGATTTGTAGGGGAGGCCTATGCCCAGCAGTGGACGTTTGAGATGATGTATATTTACATTAATATAAAAAAAAAAATATTATTAGCAGTTTTCATGTAAGGTCAATGTGGGGAAGTCCGTCTGGGAGGTAAGTCCGTCTAGTAGCAATACCTTCCAGCGGTTACGATTCGATCGGTAAAGCAGATCTGTTAATTACATTTTAGCTGACTATCATTGATGTCGCTAGAAGCATTATCTTAGGAGAAATTTGCCAAACTTTTTTTTGCATATTTGAACTTGAAGTGTAGCGGTGACATACTTTCGAAATATTTTTAGAAAAAATTGAATTTGTAAGAGTTTTATATTTCCTGTTTCTAAATAGGTAATTTAATTATCCTTTTTTGTTTTTCTTACACTAGATTTGATAAAATCACTTGTTTTAAATAATTTTCTCATCCAAAAAGAATCATAACATTCAAATATAAAAGTTGGGAAGTCAGTCTAGTAAAAATCGGAAATTCCGTCTATGCCCGAATTCCCTTAATATCAGATATTGTAAACCTTGAGTATAGTGCAAGTTGTTGAGAATCAACTTTTGAAGAGCTTTGAGCTTGATTTTATTGAATAATGAAGATGAACTTCACGGCAAAATCGCCTTCAGTCCAATTCATTATAATGGGGGTCTATTATATACACAATTATTTATTAAATTTAATATAAAAAAAAAGTTTGCAACCCCTGCTTGCTTGGATATGACGGTCTTGCCCTAAAAATTATAAAATTGGATTATCATCAAAATCTCAACTGTATTTACAACAGAATTAAAACCAAAGTGCCAAACCAAGCCATTTGTCGTTATCATCTGAAAGAATTTCTCAAGGGTATTTCCATAGAAGATTCTGATAATAAACCACTAGACGGACTTGCCCTTCATGTGCGGGAAGTCCATCTTTTTTATTTATTTTTTTTAAATATCTATATCTCGAAGCTTAAGAAAGTGAATATATTTTCTGCATTCAAAAATCAAAAAACATTTCTTAATACCTTCTAGCACAAACACCGGCATAGAATGCAAATATCAATACAAACTTATTTAATCTCAAAATGAATTCGGAGTAAAGTATGCCGCCCACACTGATTTAAATCACAACATGCCATGATACAATCTGTGAGTGAATTCTAAAGTCCTATTTTCCCACCCTTAGGGTGGGATTTTAAAAATAATATTATAGGACCAATTTCAAGTTATACCCTGTAGATTTAAATAAGAAATAACAAAATCGGTCTACTCTGTAAAAAGTTATGCGTGATCATACATAAAAAAACTAAATATATACGCGAAGAATTGAGAACCTCCTCCTTTTTTTTTCGTCGGTTAAAAATATTATGTCGGTCGGTGGGTCGTTTTAGGGGCGGGACTTGACATATTGTCAAAACCCAGATACTTTTGCACTTTATTTCAAGAAGTAGTCACTCGACCCTCTTCTCCAGCTCCAGTGTCGTGTTTATCTATCCAGTGTCGTATTGTCGTAAAGTGTCGGACTAGGAGGCTGTAACAGATTTGTCTATGGTTTCGTCAGCCCTAGACTGTTTTACCAAAGATTTTGCAATACAGAAAAACCGGAAGTGTTACGCCGACCGTGTCCGCCACTGTACATCAAGTCGTGTGTGGGCCAGTGGGTAATTTGTGTTGTGAAGTCAATGGATGAAGGATTGCTGCGGCTGCAGCAAAAGAAGTTGGTGGCTCAAAAGAAGTTGAGTTGCTGTGAGTGGGTTTTGATGGTTGGGTTATGGGTCGGTGGGTCGTTTTAAGTATGGGTTATGAACACGAATCAAAATGGCGTCTTTCTTACCTACTGAATGAAGAGTTCGATTTGGTTCAGGGTTATTATCGCAAGTAGGTAGGTACCTACTGAAGATAGATGATGTTTGGCGTGAGACAGAGAAACGCAGACCAGTGGTTAAACACTAAAGGAACTTGCACTGCAAATAGAATTATTAGTATTATAGTTTCTTTCACAAGAAGAAAGCAGCGTCTCGCTCGTCGTGGTGGGCAGTGTTGCCAACAGTGTTGCCAATGACTGTTTACCAGATTCCCCAAAATCACTGGTCAAATTCCCCAAATTTGGGGAGAAAAATATCCTGATTCCCCACAAAATCCCCTCACAATGAGATAGTGAACTTTTTACGAAATAACTTTAAAAATCAAACATTTATTAATGACATACACTTGAAAAATCGCAATATCAATTTAAAAAAATCATCCGGTATATTATTAACCTCTTCAGGTTTTCTCTTATATTCAGGCCAAAAAGTAAAAACATGGTTAAATATTATGTAAAACTGATGAAGTGTAAATTCATAATCGAACAAAAACTTTTCCACTTAAAATAACCAAATATTTACATAGGTACATACATTAGCAAAGACTGGGGATAACAAACTGACTGATTTTAAGGTGGAGTGCTACATTTTCATTAGGTATTGTATTTCGCATTTTTTCAGTAATTGAAACGAATAAGGTTAATAATCACTACTCTAAAGATAAGTTTTAGCTTATTTAACATTAAAATAAACAAAAGCAGTAATTTATATTTGATCATGGATGTTTTGGTTGTAAGTTTGTTTTGAATTGCTTAAATGCTAAATTCCCCGCATATTCCCCACACAGAACCTCTCCCCACAAATTCCCCAATCGCTTTGAGATTCCCCGCAGTTTGGGGAATTCCCCACACATTGGCAACGCTGGTTGCCAATGGCTATTTACCAGCAGTGTTGCCAATGGCTATTTACCAGATTCCCCAAGATCACTGGTCAAATTCCCCAAATTTTGGGGAGAAAAATATCCTGAATCCCCACAAAATCCCCTCACAATGAGATAGTGAACTATTTACGATATAACTTTAAAAATCAACCATTTATTAAATGACAAAACCTTAAAAACCGCAATATTACTTAAAAAAAACTACCGGTATATTATATTATAATCCTCCTCCAGTTTTCTCTTATGTTCAGGCTTAAAAGTAAAACTGGGTTAAATACATGTAAAAACTGATGAATTGTAAATTTAACTTACTGGAACAAAAACCAATAAAATAAAAAAAATCTAAACTTTTCTAATTTACTTAAAAGAACCAAATATTTACTTAAGTACATTAGCAAAGACTAGGGATAACCAACTGACTGATTTTAGGGTGGGGTGATACATTTTCACTATTGTACTTCGCTATTTTTCAGTAATTTAAACGAAAGGTTAATAATCACTTCCCTAAAGATTACTTTGAGCCATTTTATCAATAAAATAAATAAAGGCAGTAATTTATATTTGATCAATGGATGTTTTGTTTGATAGTTTTTTGAATTTGTAAAATGCTAATTTCCCCGCACAGTGCCTCTCCCCACAAATTCCCCAATCGCTTTAGGATTCCCCGCAGTTTGGGGAATTCCCCACACATTGGCAACGCTGTTTACCAGATTCCCCAAGATCACTGGTCAAATTCCCCAAATTTGGGGAGAAAAATATCGTGATTCCCCACAAAATCCCCTAACAATGAGATAGTGAACTATTTACGAAATAACTTAAAAAATCAACCATTTATTAATGACAAACACTTGAAAAATCGCATTATCACTTAAAAATATCATCCGGTATATTATAATCCACCTCCGGTTTCCTCTTATATTCAGGCCTAAAAGTAAAAACTAGGTTAAATATTATGTAAAAATTGATGGAGTATAAATTTAACATAATCGAACAAAAACTTTTCTACTTAAGGCGGTAACTCACGGTATCGCGCGAAATTCAAAATTTTTCACGTTTTTTAATTATTTTGGCGAAAGTATTCATTTTAAATAAAGTTTAAATGAATTCGCGTACGTAAAAACCTATTACCCACATTGTGATATATCGTTTTTGAAAGACAGAGATACCGATTTTGTGTATATTCAAGGAACTTGTTTTTTGGCCTTTTACCCCTTATACACAAAATCTGTAGGTCTGTCTTCAAAAAACGTTGTATTACAATATGGGAGATGGTTTTTTACATACGCAAATTCATTTAAACTTTATTAAAAATGTATACTTTCGCCAGAATAAATAAAAAACACGAAAAAATTTTAATTTCGCGCCATAGCGAGAGTTACCACCTTAAAATAACCAAATATGTTCATAGGTACATTAGCAACGACTGGGGATAACCAACTGACTGATTGTAAGGTGGGGTGATACATTTTCATTATTGTATTTCGCTATTATTCAGTAATTAAAACGAAAAGGTCAATAATCACTTCTCTAAAGATAAGTTTTAGCTTTTTTACCATTAAAATAAATAAAGGCAGTAATTTATATTAATTGATCATGGATGTTTTGGTTGTAAGTTTGTTTTGAATTGGTTATAATAATATGCTAAATAAAAAAGGGAATTCCCCACACATTGGCAACGCTGGTGGTGGGTCTGGGGCCTGGGGGGTGGGGTTTTTTAAATATAATTCGCCCATTCTGGGCAGGCAAAGGAACTAAGTCTATACAGCCAAGTCTTCAGTACTTTATTTCTTAGGTTTTCTGTGTTTTCTTAGCCTAGGATCCTAACCTAACCCATTAAAATGTGAGGGTGGTCCTCAGATTAAGGCTTCAAAAATTTGTGTTTTTGAGATTTTTTTAAACAATCTGAGACATACAAAATTGATGTCTTCATTCTGAAAAAAATATATGTGTTAGTTAAGGATCTAATCTAGTCATGATACTAAAGGGAAAGAGGATCTAATTAATTTTAGTTGATAGAAAAAAATCTCAAAGTTACCCCTGTTTGTTCCGTTTTTTCAATTTTATTTTTAAACCGCTGATTGTTTTTATTTGATTTTTGGACTGAAAATTGCATCACCTTACATTTTAGACATACTACTATAGTTAGAATTTTTAAGTTTAACGAAAAGACAAAAAACCAGCAAAAACTAAAAAAAAACATCGTTTTCGCGCGGTCCGATGCCATGCCGCGCCGCTCCCTACCTCGTCAGCGGTCAGCGTCAGTACCCTAGTACCAGCGTTGCCAATGTGTGGGGAATTCCCCAAACTGCGGGGAATTTCAAAGCGATTGGGGAATTTGTGGGGAATGGCACTGTGTGGGGAATATGCGGGGAATTTAGCATTTGACCGAATGTAATGGTAGGTGAACATTGTTTTTGCTCTCATCAAAAAAGATTTTCCTCACGTTGCTCTTATAAAATGCTCCTGCCACATGATTCACCTGTCAGCATCTAAAGCCTGCCTGAAATTACCCCGAAACGTTGAAGATTTTTTGCGTTCGATTGGAGCGCACTTCAGTAGAAGTTCACATCGACAACTTAAATTTAAAGAGTTTCAACAGTTTTTTCAAGTGGAAATACACAAAATTCTTGCACCAGCGCAAACTCGATGGCTCTCATTGAAGGCTTGTGTCGATCGCATATTAGAGCAATATGTTCCATTGAAAGCCTACCTCACAGAATGCGTTTTTACTGATCCTTCTAAAACCACTGAAGAAATGCTGGTGACGATGAACAATGAATTCACTTTGGTTTATTTAGAATTCATGTCCTACGTACTCTCACTTGTAACTGAGTTCAATACCTTGTTTCAATCAGAAACACCACTTCTTCACAGATTGAAGCCAGAAGTGGAAAATCTTTTAAGAAAGTTAGGCGCAAATTTTTTGAAAATGAGTTACATACGATCATGTCAAGACATTTTGAACGCAGAATTCAATAATGCAGCACATTATGTCGGTTTAGATGAGATATATATTGGAATAAAAGCAACTGATAGTATAACAAACATGAAACATGATGCAAATTTGCCGCGTTCTGCTATTGCCGACTTTTATAAAACGTGTCAAGCATTTTATATTGAATTGACATCGGATATATCTAAGAGATTTGACTTTAGAGACCCTTTATTTTCAATTATATCCATAGTTAATCCACGAGAAGCACAAGAATTTAAAATCAAGTCACTTGTATCTGTCCTCAAGCGATTTCCAGTGCTTGCAAAAATAATACCATCTCAAAAACTGGATGATGAGTGGCGAAGTCACGCTACGCTAGATTATTCTCTACATTGCCTTGATGGAAACGATGATGCTGAAAAATACTGGGGTAAAGCGTTTCGCATACAAAACAGTACAGGAAATTATATTTTCTCAAATTTAATAAGGCGTAATAGAAAATGTTTCCCTATTATTTAATGCTTTTCAGTTTTTTCGGCGGTTTAATTTTTTTATAAAAAGTTTTTATTTTTTGACCCCAGCTAATGACCCTTCACAGGGTGGTCGCACCCCACAAGGTGGCCACACAACCTGGCGAAGGTTGAGGGACCAACAGGATGAGGTTCGATCACGACCGGTCGGTGAGGCGATTTGTGAGGGAGGCCTATGTCCAGCAGTGGACGTGTTTCGGTTGATTTTATTTCATTTCCAAAGATATTGTAAGTAGGTATCAAAAGTTATAATGTAACACGGAAATGCAACCTGTGAGTGGATAAATCGACCCGCCGACCAAAACGTCACCCCTATTTTTTATTTCCAAATTTTTATGGGACTAACTTCAAGGTATACCCTGTCGATTAAAAAAAGAATTATCAAAATCGGTCCACACAGTAAAAAGTTATGCGTGATCATACATAAAAAAAAAAATATATATACGCGACGAATTGAGAACCTCCTCCTTTTTGTTTTTTCGTCGGTTAAAAACGGTTATCACCTTACTATTGATATTACCTTTTGCAAATGCATCAGTGGAGAGAAAATTCAGTGCTCTGAAAAACCTGAAAACAGAACACCGGAATCGTCTGCATACAGATAGTGTTGTAGCATTAATGGCTACAAGAGAAGGAATAATGAAGCAAGGGGGCAGTTTGAAGTTTGATCCGTCTAACAATATGCTCTCCACAAAGATATGGCATAACCCAGTACATGAGTAAAATTGTCTGCATTCTATTTCATAAAAAAAAAATTAACGTTAATAAATAGTTGATTTTTAAAGTTATTTTGTAATTATTTCACTATCACAATATGTGGGGATTTTGTGGGGAATCATGATATTTTTCTCCCCAAATTTGGGGAATTTGAGCACTGATCTTGGGGAATCTGGTATATAGGCATTGGCAACACTGCCTAGTACCCATAGAAAAATTTTACTCTCTCTAGTACCCTTGTGGCCACGGCCGATGCCGGTCCTGTGTCAAATTTTTGTTTTCGCGCTCTCGTATTTCGTTTTATTTTTATCCAAATGTAAACAAGTTTTGACAACAGATGTCAAAACAATGAACCATAACATTCGATTAGGATCTGTATGAAGCTGAAAGAAACTTATTTTGATACCGATATTTTATTTATAAAACCGTCTCATTACAAACTTACCTTTTTTATTCCCACAAATAAAACTTAAATCATAGGGTATATAGTTATATCATATCTTTGTTTATTCTGTGGCGCCGATAACACTATATTAATATTACATTAGCACAATATTACGCTTATACAAATTTTTTTCGGCAAAATGTCTTTTTAGTACATTTCATATTAATTCGATAGGAGTGAGATCGCAATGCTTCAATTTTTTTTTTTCCACTTCATTTATCCCTTTAGGGAAAGGCAATGGTACTAGACCGTACAGCCATGTCTTCAATAAGTATTTTCTGCATTTCGTGTAAAAAGGCCAAAGCCAAGTCTTCAGTGTATTTTTCCATAATCAAGTAGATATTTCAAGGCCAAAGCCATGTTTTAAATTTATATAATTTTCTTGTCAATAATATTAAAAGGCCTAAGCCATGTCTCTTCAGTGTTTCATTTAATGGTCATATCCTTGAGTGAGTTTCGTTTCCTTTCTAGTTGAGTATTAGTCAAATCAAGTATTGTCAAATCCAGTAGTGTCAAATCCATTTTAAATCTTTTCAATAGTGTTGCATATGTATTTGTATATGCTAACGTAACTATTCTTATTTTCTAAGAGTTCATGTGTAGATCGCGGGATATTTTCTGGGGTTTAATAAATTTCCAGTAATTCATCAATAAAAATTAATCTTTGCATATTAAATTCTGTGCATTCAAAAAATATATGATCTAGTGTTTGATCTTTCTGATCGTTGGGTGCACAAGGCGGGGGCCTCGTGTAGTCATATAACGGCCCCGAGAAGGACGGTGGAACGCGGTGTCCCGATTCCGCCGTCGAGCGTAGAAAGAGCCATCCGCGCTTAGGGGGGACTACCACCTCTTGTCCCCCCGTGAAAAGGCTAAACAGCCAATGCTGGAGGGGGTCGCGGAGTTGAACATAACGAACGAAAGATCACCCGTGACCCCTTTGCCAACAGCCGAGATGGACACCGGCGGGGTTTTAGTGGATGCGAACCCCACATAACCCTGGGACCCCCCGGGGTCGCAGGGTACTCGTTAGGAGTTTCCCCGCCTAAAAAAAAAAAAAAGGTCTAACTTTTTTGTGGTAAGGGGGAATAAATTTAACGCATTTTTTTATTCTTCAAACGGCAACACTGGTCTGTGCTCTCATGGTACAGTGGCGGACACGAGCGACGTAACACTTCCGGTTTTTCTGTATTGCAAAATAGCTCTTGTTCTTTGGTAATACAGTCTAGGGCTGAAGAAACCATAGACAAATCTGTTACGGCCTCCTAGTCCGTGACTGTACTCCACAGATAATATATTAGTATGTACCTACCAATCCTACCATGGACTAGTAACTGGGCGGTTTTCAGAAACCTTGTTCTATAGAAAATGACGATGTCCTTCCACGTCCGGCTTGTTTTTCGGCAATCCATAACATGTAGCTTATTTTTTTATTATTTATATCGATTTATTAATAAAAAAACCCTACACATATACATTAAAATCTACAATAAATAGTAAATAACACAAAAAATATTAGCAAAAACAAAAAAAAAATATGCGAAATTAAGCGTGTCCTCCCTATATCAGCAAGGTTCAAAGTCAAAAATTTAATTGATGTCTTGCTTTTAAGGCGGATTCGGCAACTTTTTTGAGATCATCGCACACCTAGTACAAAACAGTGTCAACTCAAAAAACCATTTTTTTCAGAAATCACGAAAAACTGATTTCTTTTTTTCTATTACGGCTAGAAGGTAACTAATATTTCAAAAAAATGGAGAAAAAAACAAAAGCATCGAGTGCTTTATTGCTTTTTTTTTAACTAAATGTAGTGAGGTATAATATTGAATTTTCGAATTGTTACTGTTTTGTACTATGACAATTAATATTTTTTTTGTGTCAATTAAAGTTGAAGCTGTTTTGTACAAATATTTTTGAATTGTTACACTTTTAAATAAGGGGAAAATGGATGAAGGCTCGAAAAATATTTGAGTTAGTAATAAAATCAATACTAAAATTTAAATCAATACATAGTTTAAAATAAAGTCGCTTCCCACGTCTGTCCCTATGTATGCTTAAATCTTTAAAATAATGCAACGGATTTTACTGCGGTATTTTTAACAGATATAGTAATCAAGAGGAAGGTTTTAAGTATAATACGTGCACAAGATGTAGGTGGTACGAAGTTCGCCGGGTCGACTAGTTTAATATTCATAAAAACTTTTTTTAGTAAAATTAACAGTACGGTAAATTACTTGAGAAATTGGCACTTAACTTCATGAAATCTTATCTTAATCGAAGAAAATTTACCAAATAATATTTATTTTTGTCACCCATTTATAAAATGCTTATTATAATTTAGTCTTTATAATAAGCATAGCTAATTGTGATGAAAAAAGGAGATTTTTTTTCCGATCTGACAATCTAACTGTGTGCGGTAATTGTGATAGGGCTAAGTTTTCTTCTAAAATTGGACTTATTTACTGCATTGTCAACGTTTTGATTCGTGTTTCAATACGAAATGAATGATAGGATAATAATTATTATTATTTATTTTGTTCCCCAATCATGTTTGCTAATATTGTCGTCAAATTCCCGACATTACTCTATAAACAAGATAAAAAATTCTATCAGGTTTCGATACCAGCAAAACAGTGTCAACTCGAAAACAGTAAATAAAATATACAGTAAGCAATTTCGCGGCTTCGTTTACGTCCAATACCGCTTCAACTTAAAAAACCCCACATTTATAGCTTATTCAATAATTTTTAAGCTTAAATTTCACTGAAATAAATGAGAAAAACAAATGATCCAACAAAAGAGAGACAACTCAAAATTTAAAAAGTTTTTGTCCAAAACAGGCGCAACACAAAATATACTTAAAAAAAAATCTTATCTGAACGTCGAAGACTGTTTCAATTACAAAAGTCACATTTATTTGAGCAATATTAACCATCAAAACTGATCCAACTCAAAATGTCACTTTTATTTTCTGAACGATCAGTAACGAAAATAGTATCAACTCAAAATAACACTGTTTTAAAAGATTAATTGTAGTGCACACGCTTGGAGTGTAGGTGTAAACTAAAAATGAAACCCTTTTGTTGGGGTGTAAATTACCGACAAATTTCAACAAAACAGTGTTTTAGCGCCATCTTTCGGGAACCATGGCAGATAAAAATAAACCTATTAAACTACACGATGCGTAAAAAAATGCTCAATCCACTGGTATAAATAACTCAATTATTGATTATTTCGAGTTGAAACTGTTTTGATCTAGGTGTGCGATTTAATGTCCTAGATTTCAAATTTAAACCCTTTTACAAGAGTTTAGAGTACCAAACAATAAAAAATTACAAGTTTTTGTTTTCTTTAAAATACGTTCGAGTGGAATTCCTCAATACGTCACGGGTACTTTTTTCCAAGTTTCAAAGAAAAAACTACCTTATCTAGGATTTATTACGATAGATATCAATATTAAAATTTCTACTCCTTGTGCATTTACCGTATTTGATTATTTTCATCAGTTTAATCAAAAATCAGTCCAAAGTGATTGTGTACGTCACGGTGTCAAAATTTCCGTTCAACTACGAACGGGCATTTTGAAGGTAATAAAGATTGCTTACTATTAAATTTTGGCAGTAATACGTGTTATTTTATCTAGTTCTGAATTAAGTTACTAGTTTCTTATAATTTTCATCGACCTAGGAGTAATTTTGATTAAATTCACGACGGGTAGCTATACGTTACATCCATTACGTGGCGTGATGTACTAGCGAATGTTAAATGTGATGTAATGGAATTCTAAAGCTTTGAGCACATTGGTAATTTACTTGTTATTACCTTCTTTATGGCTAAAGTGATATTATATTAAAAGAAGAACTAATTTTCTGTAATATAAATAGTTATTTGAAGTTGTAAGAAAGATGATCAACATCACATCATAGTCTTAGCCGGAAGATGTCCACTGCTGAACGTAGGCTGAACGTAGTTTGGTCGTGTTCTCTGTTTGTATGTCATAGTCGTTCAAACGAGATATTTTATTTTTATTGTAAATTTTGAAATTTAGTTCACATCCTAATTATGTACCCGCAATGCGTATTGTATCGTAACGATTGAGTTTTTTTTATATTGTGACTCATTATTACCAGAGGGGTAGACAGGGGTCAATAATTATGAATGTCACTTGCGACAATATAAAATACAAGCCCGAGAAACACTTTCTTGCACTTCAGAACCTTTAAAAAAACCGCCTCATAAAATAACTGTAACAAATCAACATTCTCATCATGTTATTTTTAATCAGTTGTTTTTTATTGTCATGTGCATAATCAATATATATAAAACTCTTCCGTTACTGACTGACTGACTGACTGACTGACTGACTGACTGACTGACTGACTGACTGACTGACTGACTGACTGACTGACTGACTGACAGACAACGCAGAGCCGAAACTACTGGGCGTAGCGGGCTGAAATTTTGCATGTAGGTTCCTTGAGGAGTGTAGGTGAGCACTAAGAAGGGATTTCCCGAAATTCCCACGGGAACGGGAAAAAACTGGATTTTGGTGTTTATGAGAAATACGCGCGGGAAAAACCGCGGGGCAGCCTCTAGTTCTTTATAATTCCTTTACGTCACGTCATTTTCCATTACCGTGACGTGTCCCACCCGATCTGTGTTATTTTATTGATATAATTTTAAAAGTATTAAGATAAATACTATGTAAGTTATATAAAAAAGAAGGGCAATTAACATAACTTTTCAGGAGTTTATATAAATATGTTATAATGTGTCGTATGCCGCGGGCGCCGGCGTTAGAATGTCGCCCTCCCCTCTCCTCCCGTGGGAGCCGTAGGACCCGGCTGAGGGACAGCACCAGAAGACGGGCAGCAGCGTCTTCTGGGTTATACAACACCATACTGCGCTCGCCAACCCGCCTGCCAAGCGTGGCGAGTATGGCAACCCCCCCCCCTCATGAATAGTCAGCATGTGCCCAGGCCCCTAGTCCCCGGCAGCCCCGCTATTCCTGACCACGGTAGAGGTTACGGTAACGGCGGGGCAAGGGGTGATGATCTGCGCAAGGCTGCGGGTCCACGCTGGATGCAGGCCACCTGCGATCGGTACAGATGGAGAGCCTTGAGGGAGGCCTATGTCCAGCAGTGGACGTCCTACGGCTGAAATGATGATGATGATGATGTGTCGTATGAAGCATACAGAAGCTAAGTTTTGAGGCGGTGTGTGCCAAAATGTGACGTAATTTTGTATTTAGGTCTTTATCTCGGTTACGAGCGTAGATGTATAGAACAGATTTTTTTAGTGAGTCTTATTGTTGTAAAGATTTGATCAATTGAGCCCGTTATAAATATTATTAACTCGTTTTAATTTCATGAAAACTTAAAACTGTGACGTAATGGAACACAAAATTGAACAAGTACAACTTTGACTTCAATTTACAGGTAAACTAATAAAAATTCAAGCGAACCATTAATATTTTCTGAAAATATAATTCATTAAGATCAATTTAGAAACGCTTCAAGTTATTTTTATAAATTTTTTTACGGTGGAATTCCATTACGTTACGTACAACGTTTCAGAAAACCGCCCAACTATGGTACTCTGAGCAACACAACCAGCGTTGCCAATGTGTGGGGAATTTCCCAAACTGCGGGGAATACTAAAGCGATTGGGGAATTTGTGGGGAGAGGCACTATGCGGGGAATATGCGAGGAATTTAGCATTTTAACAATTAAAAAAAAAACTTACAACCAAAACATCCATTGATCAAATATAAATTACTGCCTATAATTATTTTAATTTAAAAAAGGCTCAAACTTATCTTTATGGAAGTGATTATTTACTTTATTCGTTCGAATTACTGAATAATAGTGAAATAAGTACAATAATTAAAACCCCACCCTTAAATCAGTCAGTTGGATATCCTAAGTCTTTGTTAATGTATAAATATTTGTTTCTTTTAAGTAAATTAAAAAAGTTTGGATATTTTTTTCTTTTTTTGATTTTTACTTACTCGAACAAGTTAAATTTACACTTCATCAGTTTTACATGTATTTAACCTAGTTTTTACTTTTAAGCCTAAACTTAAGAGAAACCTCGAGGAGGATTGTAATATACCGGATGATTTTTTTAAAATTGATATTGTGATTTTTTAAGTGTTTGTCATTAATAAATGGTTGATTTTAAAGTTATTTAACTAGTTCACTATCTCATTGTGTGGGGATTTTGTGGGGAATCAGGATATTTTTCTCCCCAAATTCGGGGAATTTTACCAGTGATCTTGGGGAATCTGGTAAATAGCCATTGGCAACACTGAACACAACCAACACCTACAACACAACAATTGTTTTTGTTTTGAACAAGAAAAGTAGGTAGTGTGAAATTTCACTTTAATTTTGCACGATTTAATTGCACGTCTCATTAGCAGTTGTACCCCTGTGGATTAAATTTGCTGATAAAGACAACATTGATTTCAGGACGCGAAAAGAATGACAACTGCAGCCAGGCCTACTTTTGACCCAGCTAGGGGAGGGCAGGGTCGTGGGGAAAAAGACCTCAGTGCCATATCACGTCAGTACTCCAGTAGGGACTTGCCGGGACAAACCAAACTTAAATACAGGTGGGTGACTAACAACCATGCTTTAGGTCTGCTAAATTTCTGGTGACAGATTGGGTCGGTGGCTGGTTGTAGTTTTTATTTTTACATATTTTGTCAGAGCTTTTTCTAGAAAAGTCACAGTTACATACAGTGCTATGTTTGTAAATCGGCACTATCTGATATAATACAGAACAATGAATAAAAAATAATAGAATTACAAAATTTGTCTATCTTCTCCTATCCTAACCTTAGCGTGTTAAAATTACTTTTTGTTAAAGAAAAAGATAGGTTATTACAAAGTAAACTTCATTTTCTTAATTTTTCAGAGAGCAAGGCCAGGGTACCACAGATGAATTGCGATCCCGGGACTTTCGCAAGGAGCTTGATGAAAGGGAGAAAGACGTCAAATCTACTGCACGGAGGCCTACAGAACCAGCCACAAAAAGAGCTAAAATTGACCAAGTCCCCGCAGCAAGCTTAGATGCTGATGATCCTCTGGAAGGGGACTCCTCAGAATCTGATGACTCTGATGACGACACTGCAGCGCTTCTGGCAGAGCTTAATAAAATTAAAAAGGAAAGAGCACTTGAACAAGCTAAAAAAGTAAGCGTGTAACTTATTAGAACAAGTAACTGAAGTTATTATTTAAAAAATATACACTAACCGTCTTATTCATAAAGATACAGTACATTTTAAGTAGCTTTACTGGAGGTCTACTTCTCTGGTTTGTTGTATGGTAAATAAGTGACATCCAGTCTAAATTGACATAATAATATGTCAAATAACTAAAATGCTCTTTAACTTTTTATGAATAAGAGGGTAAGTATGTAGTAATAGTAGGTAATAAGATAAAATTCAAAGTAACTCAAGATTATTATTTATTAAGTACTTATATTAAAAGCTGCTTCTAAAGTAATATTTCTTAGTGAAGTAGATTTTTTTATAATAAAAAAATCACACTCTGGTCGCCTTCATAACAAAGTTAGCCCATGCTGAAGACCAAACCTGGGCCTCTTTAGTCGCATTCGTCTCATCGCCCACTGAACAATGGGATAGTCAATTCAATTTAATTAAATTTTTATATTTTGGCAATATTTCGCCACACGGCCAATTCTGCCAGGATCAGTGTAAGGTTTGGCATTGTCAAAAAGAAAGGGGTAAAAATAATAATAATGTATATATATATATATAGGTATATATAATATTATGATTTTTGTGACTGATCTTCTGATAGATAAAGCAGTGGGTTAATAGATACTGATACAGACACAATACATTGATTAGTAAAAATACAAATACATAATATAATAAAAACACAAACACATATTTACAAGTTACATTACAGTTTGATATTATTTACACGGATGAATTGCATAAAGATTTCAAGAAACTCAGGATCGGGGAGGAGGTAGGTAAGGAGGGATTGAAAGTTAATTGGGAGGGGGATTTTAAAATGAATCAATTTATTATACAGATTAATAGAGGGATAGTCGGGGCAGGAAAAGAAAATGTGATCTAAAGTACCATCTTCCAGACCACACTCGCATAGCGGACTATCCCGCACTCCGATTCTGTTCAAAAACACTGGAGTGGAGCAGTGGCCGAGGCGTCGTCTGCACATAACTGATATCACAGTCCTACTGGCCTTCTTCTGATTGAAGAACCATGGTTTAGATGGTATGTGGCGTTGATGGCTAGCATAACGTAATCCCTTTTGCAGGCAAGATCGGGCCCATAGTGCCTCCCAAGAGGCACGAAGGTGCTTCTAGGGAGATGGAGCAGGTCGTAGTACTGATGACCGTAATGACCGCGGTCTGCGGCGTCGTCGGTGGCGGCCTGTTTGGCCAAGGAGTCTGCTACCTCATTACCTTTAATTCCAGAGTGGCCAGGGATCCAAACTAAATGAACTGTTTTCTTTTGAAGTGAGCATGACAGTAATAGGTCTCTGATCTTTAAAATAATGCTGCTTCTAAGTTTAGAGTAAAACTGATTTTGTATTAAAGTTTGTAAGCTACTTCTAGAGTCAGTAAAAATAACTGCTTGTTTTATGTTATGGCACTCAATGAAGGCACATGCCTCCAAAATGCCCACACATTCTCCCGTGAAGACGGAAGACTCAGGGGGGTACTTATACCGGAGGATTATATTGGAATTTTGAAAATAGACCCGTCGGGCTGGATGAAGTTAATTCAGATGCATCGGTATAGAACTTTTGCCAATCATTCCATCTTTCACCAACGACCGCGTTAAAGATGGAGTTAGCGGAAAGGCAGTTTTTAGGGATTCCAATATCAACAAATATGTGAGGTTGAAAAATTGCAACTTCATAGTCCGTTTGAAATAGAGGAATTTTAGGAGTCCGGGTGATTTCACCCTCCAAGTTAAGAAGTTTTTATAACTCTTCACTACCGGGGGAGGATCTTTATGTTTCCAGTAGGAACAGCGGGGGGAGTCTATATAGGAGTTTAATTTAGAAATGATTGGAAGGAGAGGATGGGAAGAAATTGAGTATGCACGAAAGGTAAAGCGGTCAGCCAAGTACTGACGCCGTAGGGATAGGGGGGCATCGCAGCACTCTACCTGTAACGCGTTCGTCGGAGAAGATTTCATGCAACCGGTAACGATTCGGAGACATTGATACTGAATTTTATCCAACTTGGCTAATGCGGCTTTGTTGCTTGGTCCGATAGCAAATGCAACGTAGTCCATCACTCTACGCACCAGTGCGTTGTAAACGAGTTTGAGAGAGTAAGGATGAGCGCCCCACCATACCCCGGCTAAAGCCTTAAGGATAGGGATAGTGCGCTAACACCTACCTACTAGATAATTTATGTGATGGACACCAGTCAGTTTGGGATCAAGAAAAACACCAAGAAATTTCACCTTTTCTTTCACCGGGATAATTTGATCTTCTATTTTTACTTGAATAGCCGGGATGCCTCGTCTTCGAGAAAACACTATGGCGGAGGATTTAGATGGGGATAAGCTAACGCCATTAGCTAGAAGCCATTGATTTAAAGATTCCAGGGAAAGACTAAGGGAGTTTGAAGCATCGAGGATTGAAATTTCAGTGATATAAAGGGCCAGATCATCGGCATATTGGATAATTTTGCAATTTGAATTTAAAGAAGATGGAAGATCATATGTTTATTTATTATAAAGAATGGGGGATAGGACAGAACCCTGTGGAAGCCCTTTCCACACCTTCCTGGGCTCTAGTTCCTCCCCTGGAATCCTCAGTATCACAGATCTAGAACTGTGTAGTTCCCATACACATTGAACAATCCTTTCAGGAATCTTCAGCTTTTGCATTTTCTGCCTGAGGATTGAAGGAAGTACATTGTCGTATGCGGAAGCAATGTCCAAAAAAGCAGCTACTGTTGATTCATTTTTACTAAAAGCTAGACGGATATCGGCGACGAGACATCCCACACTATCCATTGTACCGAGGCCCTTCCCTCCCTCCAAGGATTCCCTCCTTTTCAACGAACCACTCCAGTCTAAGTTTAACAAGGTGTTCCAAAAGCTTTAACAAGACCACTGAGAGAGCAATAGGACGGAATCCATCCACATCATCCGAATCCCTACCAGGTTTCAGAATTGGAATGATTATCTGAGTCTTCCATGATATAGGAATGTAGCCGTGAAGAAAACAAATATTAATAAGGCTAAGGAGATATGTTTGGCACTTCGGCCCAGAGCGAGAAAAAAAGGAGTAAGGAAAACCATCAACACCTGGGGAGGAGTCTTTGACATGGCTTAAAATGATTTTAAATTCATCCATATTAAAAGGAGAGTTAAATGGGTGACTAACTAGGGTACTAAGGGTGGCATTACTATTAGATGTGGATATTTCCTCCTCGGTGGGTACATATGCAGGAGCTATCTTCATCAAGAAACGATTTGCTGTATCTATGTTCATAAGGAAGGTCGAACGTGGATTGTAGGCCTGTCTAAATCTATTAATGTTTCTCCAGACCACGGAAGGCGGGGTAGTAGGGGTGAGAGTCGAGCAGAATCTCACCCATCCCTCTCTCTTCTTTTTCCGAAGCAAACGACGTGTTGTCGCAGCAATTCGTCGGTAGTTAGAAAAGCTTTCCTGATCAAGAAGTCTATTGCAAGACCTTTCCGCTTCTTTACGTTCCTTAACGGCTTGGGTGCATTCTTGGTCCCACCAAGGAGTAGACGAGATTTTACTTACGGCTGAATTTTTTAAAGGAAAACAAGCATCAGCTGACGAGGAGATAACGTTAGAGAATTGTGTAAAGCACTCCAGGGCATCGGCCACATCATTAAATGCGTCAGTTGGTGTAAATGACTCAATTTTGTTTTCTATAGTGCTAGAATATAGTTCCCAGTTAGCTGTATAAAGCCTATATTTTAACAAAGGAGTCTGTGATCTCTCTGGCATAGAGCTTTGGGGGAAAGTTATTATGATAGGGAAGTGATCGCTACCATATGTAAAGTCCAGACATTCCCAGATCAGAGACCCGGCAATGTCGGCTGAACAAAAGGTAAGATCAACGCAGCTTTTACGTTGTCCAGGGGTGGCGAGGCGGGTAACACGCCCGTCATTGAGAACGCAGAGATTAAGGTCATCAATGAGTTCGACAAGCCCCGAACCAAAGGTGTCACAATATTCGGAGCCCCAGCGATAGTGATGGCAGTTGAAATCTCCTATCACTATGAAGGGACCCCGAACATTTTCAAATATGTATCTTAGGGAGGCAATAAAGATCGGATCTGTACGAGAGATATATACAGACAGGACTGCGACGTCCTCGACTTTACAGGCAATTACATTTAGATCATCATGAAGAGGAGGGGGGAGAGAAAAGGAATGTGTTGATGCTCTATTCTGAACGAAAAGAGCACTGCCACCATAGCCATCAGATCTATCCGATCTGAAGCTATTAAAATTAGGGATAGAAAAAAGGGAATTGGGGACTAACCAGGTCTCTGTTATACAACAGGAGACCGGGTTAAATTTATTAATTTAATAGATTAGGTCAGGTTTTTTGGAGGAAAATCTACGAGCGTTCCACTGTAGGAATCTCAGGGGGGGGGACCCTTTAAGGAGCATAAAAGAGTAACAAGTTTTTCGGCAACGTGGTCAGGTATTGTTGTTGGTGTGTTTGAAGTTAATGTTGAAACTAATGCATGAATAAGTGTTTGTAGGTACTAGGTCAGGTTGAGATGAAGAGGAAGGAGAAGATGCATTAAGTGCGCATCCATTTCTGGATGGGGAGAAGGAGTAATTATTGAGAATTTGTCTGTAGGATTGAACATCATACCCCGGCTGAGGTTGGGAGTAGGACCTTGATTTAGGTGCTACTGCCTTTTTATAGGATCTGGACGGAAGAGGCGCAGAGCTTGACAACTGGCCATGTGAAGGTGGAGAAGTTTTGGCTATTGTAGCAAAACTCTTGTATGCAGCGGGAGTAATTTTACTGGCCTCTGCATATGAAATGTTTTTCTCAGCCATTTGGGTCTTAATGTTAGTTTGCCTAATATATTCCGGGCAGGACTTATCTGTAGCGAAATGATTGCCTGCGCAAAGAATGCAAAGGGAATCACTCTCTGTTGTAGAGCAGGATTCGGCAGGGTGATCCTGGGAGCATCGAAGCATCGAGGAGACTGGCTAGCTGCAAGATTTACTTGTCGTATTTGTTTGGCAGGGGTTTGTGGAAGTGTTAGGGGAGGCTGTCTTTTCAACGCTTGTTTTTGGATTTGAGGTTGGGTTTGTAGTTGGGATTGAGGTTGGGTTTGAGGTTGTGGTTGAGATTGGGGCGGAGTTTGGAATTGATATTGCGAGTTTTCGATTTCTTCGAATTGTGACAATGTTATAGACGCCACAGGTGAATAAGTGAATGGGATGGGTTCATTGAGTGTAGGATGTTTATCAGGCGGTCGAGGAGGGTCGGGTGGGTCTTCCTCCATTTCTGGAGGTTTAAGGAGCGATGCTCCTCTACCGTGTAAATATTACCAAACCTTTGGACGTACACAAAACACAGCACAAAACTAGCTAAATACAAAAGAAAGGTCACAGTTTGCTACTTGAAAACCCCGAATCTACACTCAGAAAATTCGGACACATGCGCTGCCTAGGAACACCGGGGCAAGAATCAATGGGATAGTCAGGGGGTTGTTAATCAAAAGATGTTACGTTACGACCCTGCTCATATTATTTTGCATGTTAAACTCAGTATGTAGCAAGCTCACTGTGATTTCACTTTTAGGAAGTTGAGAAGAAACAGGAGGAGGAGAGGATTCGTATGGAGAACATCCTCTCAGGGAACCCGTTGCTGAATTACTCTGCTGCAGCAGGCCAGAGGAATGATCTAAAGGTAATTGTTAAATTTTTGTAAGTTCACAGTTATAATTAAACTAGCTTCTTTAAAAAAAATTTATTCTGTTGTTTAATTATTTTCAGGTAAAACGGCGATGGGACGATGATGTCGTTTTCAAAAATTGCGCTCGATCAGAACCTGACAAGAAGGGGAACAATTTCATTAATGATTCTCTAAGATCGGAATTCCACAAGAAGTTTATGGAAAAATACATTAAGTGAAACAAAACATGTTTGTGTGCACTTGGTTTTTACATCTCATTGATATGTTGTAATGCCTATACATAAAATACTACTATATTAGTACTATAAGTTAAAGTTCAAATATTATGTGAAACAAATGAAAGTTGACAATGTGTTTATGTATGTGATGGATGGAAGATTACTTTATAATTATCTAGCTGACCCGGCAAACTGCGTATAAGATTATAAGTTACACAATTATTATTATACTACCTACCTACCCATTAAAAACTTGGCTGTATGGACTATCTACTAACATTTCAAAACCAAATCAACTAAATCAGCCCTTCTCGAGTTTTTGCGAGACTAACGAACCACAATTCATTTATATAAAGTAGATAGTAGACAATACAATATATGTAGTTATAACTAAAGGCAGGCACAGATGTCGAGGCCAGTGTGTTTTACCTTTTACTGTTTTTAACCGACTTCAAAAAGGAGGTTATCAGTTTGCCCTGTATGTAAGTATGTATGTGTATGTTCGCGATTGTCTCGCGTTTGGCTGAACAGGTTTTGATGCGGTTTTCAGATAAGTATTAGATACATTCAGTTTAGGAGAAGGTTTTAATGTCTATTTTAACCGACTTCGAAGAGTAAGTGCTCAGTTCATGTATGTGTCAGTTTATTGAAGGCGGTTTTCTTATTTGTAATTTATCTTAGTGTTGAAAAACTATTTATTACTTGTATGCGTTCCGCGGTTTCACCATTGCAATTTCCCTTATACAGCAAAATCCCAGTTTTTGGTTCCCGTGAGATTTTCGGGATAAAGAGTAGCATCGTAGATGTTCTTTGTCATGCTTTAGAATCTAAAGTTTAGAGTCTTGAATATTTGTGTATGTTTCATTTAAATCGGTCCTGTAGTTTTGGTGTGAAAGCGAGACGGACAGAGTTACATTCGCAATTATAAAATTAGTATATATACACCGTATTAAGGATTTTTGATGTGCACAATTATATTATGTAAGTACATCAATATGTACAGTGGCGGACTAGGAGACCGTAACAGATTTGTCTATGGTTTCGTCAGCCGGACTGTATTACCAAAGTAAAAAAGCTATACATAAAAACCGGAAGGGTTACGCCGACCGTGTCCGCCACTGTACCTTATGTAATAATGTACCTTTTAAAATTAAATAATTTCTTTTTTACAAAAAAGGAACCCGCCTTCAATAAACTTACACTACATCAACTGAGCACTTCCTCTTTTTCGAAGTTGCTTAAAATAGGAACTTAAACCTTCTCCTGAATGTAACATAATACTTATCTGAAAACCGCATCAAAATCGGTTCAGCCAAACATGAGATAATCGCGGACAAACATACATACATAAGGTCAGTGTGGGCAAGTCCGACATACTTTTCTCCGAATTCACTTTGAGATTACATAAGTACTGATATTTGCATTCTACGCCGATTTATGTGCTCGAAGGTAATAGAGTATGAAATGTTTTTTTATTTACCAATGCAGAAAATATATTCACTTTCATAAACTTCGAGATATAGATATTTAAAAAAAAAAATGAAAATAGACGGACTTCCCGCAAATGAAGGGCAAGTCCGTCTAGTGGTTTATTATCAAAATCTTCTATGGAAATACCCTTGAGAAATTCTTTCAGATGAACGACAAATGGCTTGGCACTTTGGTTTTAATTCCGTTGTAAATACAGTTGAGATTTCGATGTAATCCAATTTTATCATTTTTAGGGCAAGACCGTCATATCCAAGCAGGCAGGGGTTGTAAACTTTTTCTTATTTAATAAAAACTTTTTATAAAAAAATTAAACCGCCGAAAAAACTGAAAAGCATTAAATAATAGGGAAACATTTTCTATTAGGCCTTAATTTACTCACTTCTTTAAGTAATTTTGGATTACCAAGAAATTTTAAGTCGGCGCCACACCACACAAGCAAATTCATTATCTATGTAAAGCGCGATGAGCAGCGGCATACGTTTTTCGGTTATTTCTTTGAATTTCAGGTAATTTAGTGATCTTTATTCGTTGATTCTGTGGCACCGACTCAAAATTTCTTGGTAATCCAAAATTACTTAAAGAAGTGAGTAAATTAAGGCCTAATAGAAAATGTTTCCCTATTATTTAATGCTTTTCAGTTTTTTCGGCGGTTTAATTTTTTTATAAAAAGTTTTTATTTTTTGCTTTTCAGTTTTTTTGGGCTAATTTTTTTGACCCCAGCTAATCACCCTTCACAGGGTGGTCGCACCCCACAAGGTGGCCACACAACCTGGTGAAGGTTGAGGGACTAACAGGATGAGGTTCGATCACGACCGCTCGGTGAGGCGATTTGTGAGGGAGGCCTATGTCCAGCAGTGGACGTCTTTCGGCTGATTTTATTTCATTTCCAAAGATATTGTAAGTAGGTATCAAAAGTTATAATGTAACCCGGAAATGCAACCTGTGAGTGGATAATTCGACCCGCCGACCAAAAAGTCACCCCTATTTTCCCACCCTTAGGGTGGAAATTTTATTTCCAAATTTATATGGGACCAACTTCAAGGTATACCCTGTCGATTAAAAAAAAGAATTATCAAAATCGGTCCACACAGTAAAAAGTTATGCGTGATCATACATAAAAAAAAAAAAATATATACGCGACGAATTGAGAACCTCCTCCTTTTTGTTTTTTCGTCGGTTAAAAATAAATAAATAATTGTGTATATAAATGACCCCCATTATAATGAATGGTGCTAAAGGCGATTTCGCCGTGAAGTCCATCTTCATTATACAATAAAATCAAGCTCAAAGCTGTTCAAAAGTTGATTTTCAACAACTTGCACTATACTCAAGGTTTGCAATATCTGATATTAAGAGAATTCCGTCATAGACGGACTTTCCGATTTTTACTAGACGGACTTCCCAACTTTAATATTTGAATGTTATGATTCTTTTTGGATGAGAAAATTGTTTAAAACAAGTGTTTTTTTCAAATCTACTGTAAGAAAAACAAAGAAGGATTATTAAACTACCTATGTAGAAACAGGAAATGGTAAAACTCCTCAATTTTCATTTTTTCCAAAATTATTTCGGAATTGTACGTCACTGCTAAACTTCAAGTTCAAATAGGCAAAAAAAATGTTTGCCAAATTTCTCCTAAGATAATGCTGCTAGCGACATCTATGATAATTAGCTGAAAAGTAATTTACAGATCTGCTTTACCGATCGAATCGTAACCACTAAATTCCTTTTAGAACGGAAGTTATTGCCGCTAGACGGACTTACCTCCCAGACGGACTTCCCCACATTGACCTTACATACATATACAGGTCAAACTGATAACCTCCTTCTTTGAAGTCTGTTAATAAATAACTAACTTTTATTAGTACGAAGTAGAGAGAATATAATGTGAAGCGATGTATTGTGCCCTATTTTATAAAACTGACGTTTTATGAAAGTTTATTATCAGTAAACTATAGTAGGTATTTGAGATGTTTGTAATTCTATATGCAAGTATGTAAGTGTTTGTCTAATAAAAGGTACCTATCTAAGACTATTTTCTGTTCTGTCGCCATCTCATCTGCGGGTCAGTTGATTTAATTAACACTTGTGTGAACGTAGGTTATTGGTCGCCGGACTCGCCGGACGCTGGCAGCTGTTAGTTGTCAATTTAATTTGATAAGTCTACGCCGCATTTAGGATCACGCGGGGCGTTGCGCGGGGCGTCGTGCGGGCCGTGCTGCGATTAAATCAAACGTATAGCAATATATGAGACCGTTTACGGAGTCGCGTTGGCGGGCGCCGCCGACGCGGACACAAGAGAGTAAAATTTTTCTATGCGCGGCCACCGCCGCTTGCATATTGTATAAGGAAAGGCGTCGGCCTCCGCCGCGGTGCCCGCAGCGGTGCCGGCCCGCGGCGGAGCCCGCGTCAGAGCCCGCACGACGCCCCGCACAACGCGCCGCGTCTTCGTAAAGGAGGCCTAAGAATGCTAGAGCACAGAAAGGAGTACAGTGGCGGACTACGACGGAGTAACCACTTCCGGTTTTTCTGCATTGCAAAATAGCTCTTGTTCTTTGCTATTACAGTCTAGGGCGCACGAGACCATAGACAAAACTATTATGCCGTCCTAATCCGCCACTGTACTATAATAGGTATATTATATTTATAATATAATTTTATAATTGTAGATTTTATTTTTTCAACTGAAATTTACTTAATAGAAAACTTTCCTAATCCAAAATTTATTCGTCAGTCTAAATTTATTGAGTAAGAAGCTGCAGTACCTACTCAGTTCCTTACTTGTCTTTCCTACCTACTTCTACTTACTACTACTCACTTGTCTGATTACCTACCTATAATAAATTAAGAAAATTGAGCTGTTCAGCCGGTGTACTACGCACACTGGCTGGGCCGCTTTTACAACTCTCACACCTCACACATCGCAAAAAAATCCAATTACTTAGTATCATACTTATACGGCAAATTATATTTTTCATTGGCATTTTTTACAATGGTTTCGAGGTTATTGGATGGGGGATCATTCTGAAAACCTGAATTTCTGAAAAACCGGATCGTTCTGAATTACCCTTATCGTAATCCTGTACCTATCGTAAGTGGGTATTTTGGGCACTGTGCATTACTTAGATACTAACACTAACTGTGATAATACTAACAAATATAATACCTAATATAAAATATAATAACTAATACCTAACGGGAGGGTATTTCTAAAGGGAGTAAAATAGACAGAGGTGAGGTCGTTTGAAGGCGTCTCCTGGAGACTCCGTCGTTGGCTCTGCTGCTGGGTCTGATCGGTGGCACTGGCTGACGTGGCTGGGCGCAGTCGGGCTCGCGCGGCATGATAGCTGGCTCCGTACAGTGTTCTGCTATTCGGGCTAGTCTGTCCTTCTAGTTGCAAATTCGCTTGCCTTCTTGCAATATAAAGTGAACCTACTATAGACTATAGACGGGAAATTCAATAATAGGTATGCCTTGCTTGTATAACTGATAGGTACCTCAGTAAGTATATCGAATACGTAAATGAATTTTGAATTGAAAGGAATTGTTAAGGTACATCTTCGAAACAGCAGGTTTCATAACAGCTCTCATTCACCTCATCTACCTCCTATTTATAAGTGTGTTTACTTTACCCGCGTATTCACGGATGCTGTGTAAGTATAATAAAATAATATTTAGTGATAACTACACAGTGGTCTGCACTAGTATGAATTAATAACATTTTTGTAACAAGCAGTACCTGTGCAATGTGACTGTGATGAATCGATAGAACCGTTCAGTACTAGCAAGTAAAGAAAGTGTTCATGTACTTAGTAGTTAGTGAACCTTACAAATTTATAAGTACTTAAAGATAAGTAGACACCTTATTGCAATCAATCAACTAACCAAGATTTAAAATTTCCTAATTAATCCATTTGATTGCACCCTTACCATACCTAATCAATCATAATCTTCCAGACATTCAGGGCAGAACTTTGTATTTTGATTTTTATTAATTATACCCAGGTAACTACTACATGACGCTGGCGACGCCATTTCCACCAAAATTCAATCCACACAGTCCCAATTATTCGGTTTCGACTATCTCAGAACCAAATTTAATTTAAGTAAATCGGTTCAGTAGTTTTGGAGTGAAAGTGAGACGGACAGACAGGGTTATTTTTCATTTATAATATTCGTATGGATTGAACGGATTGAATTAATAGTCTAATATTTATGACGTGTCGACAGACGGAATAAAGGTGCACGTGAGGTGAGTCTGGTTTATAAAACCAGCCAGGTATGGCGGCGCGGCGGTGGCGGCGGCGGCGGCGGCGGCGGCGGTGACGTGACGGCGGCGGTGGCGGCGCAGTGGCGGAGAGGGGACGGGTGGTGGTGGAATGCAGCGGGCAGCAGTGCGGCGCGGAGTGGCCAGTGGCCCACCTTGACTTGAGTGGGCAGATTGAGCGGCTGACGGAACCCGCTTTAAAAGCGAGCGAGCGAGCTACTGCGCGCTCTGCTCTAGAGGCTGTGTGTGTGAGAGATTACGGCGAAAATGGCCGGCCATAGGACGGCGTGGCTTTGTGCGTACTTTGTTGTTTGTATTGCTGCCGGAAATGCTGCGCTATCAGGGTTATACATTGACAACGGTGTCGACCAAACGATCATTCATCACTCGATGACACGGCACGAGCGTCTGGTGGTGGAGCATGAGATCCTCGACCTGCTGGGGCTAGGCTCCCGGCCGCGGCGCGCGCGCTCGGCGGCCGCCAGCCCGGCCGCGGCGGCGGGGGCGGCGGCGGCGCCCAGCTTCCTGCTGGACGTGTACAGGCAGCTGGCCGAGGAGCGCGAGGCGGCGCCGGCGCGCCCCACGCGAAGCTCCGACCTGGCGCTCAGCGGGGACGACCAGCAGGCCATCGATGAGAGCGACCTTATCATGACTTTTCAAAGTAAAAGTAAGTTTAATATTTTGTTACAAAGGAATGATGAATTAACACTTTATGGTAGGTAAGTACTTACTCAAAAACAGCGACACTTAACAATTTGTATAATAGTAAGGTGACATGATAGGCGACCTTATCGCTTCCTTATCGCTAAAAGCGATTTCTTCCAGGAAACCTAAAATAATAATAAAAGAAAATTATATGGTACGTGGACAGACAACGTACAGGTGAAGCTATATGTAAGTAAGTACAGTCCAAACAGTTTCAGATACAATCAATAACATTTGCATTGAAGGTTTCCTGCTTCTGGTTTATCTTCGTCTTTTGGGACACCCTGTACTTATGTATAATTCGCTGGTAAGGTCCAAATTGGAATATGAATCTACAGTCCAAATTGGAATATGAATCTACAGTAGGTATTCAGTTTATATATAATTAATAGAACGAGTTCAAAAAGAGTTTACTAAGAGGATTAATTTTAAATTCAAAGAAAAATCCTTTAAACTTATTTCCGTAGAAAATAGAAGACGAGCCAGAGATTTTACATTTCTTTTATATAGATTCGCCATATTTAACGCCTTAAAAAAGTAACCCTTTCCAATCGTTTATTAATGCAACCTCCTTGTTAAACAAATTTTGCCCATTAAATATTTATAACAAGAGCATGTGATATTTTCTACGATTTTTGCGATAATCTATATATATAAAACTCTTCCGTTACTGACTGACTGACTGACTGACTGACTGACTGACTGACTGACAGACAACGCAGAGCCGAAACTACTGAGCGTAGCAGGCTGAAATTTTGCATGTAGGTTCCTTAGGGAGTGTAGGTGAGCACTAAGAAAGGATTTCGCGAAATTCCCATGAGAACGGGAAAGAACTGGATTTTGTTTTTATGAGAAATCTGCGCGAGTGAAACCGCGGGGCAGCCTCTAGTTTCTATATATTTCACGACACAATAGCTAAATAATAAAAAGTGTTTATATTTCTAGCGGTTTCAACTTCGAACAATATATTAGTCAGGGTTTCAACTTTGGTTACCTATTTAATTTTGTTTTTTATTGTACCTAAGCTCAACAAACAATATAGCTGTACTATCTAGTTGTGAAAACTTGATTTGCATAACCACTTTTCATATTTATTTGCCATAATAAATGTGTAAAATAAGTTGTATGTTTTCCTTAAAATATATAAATATAAATAAGTAGATGGGGTAAAATAAAATGTCAGACAGAGATAATGGGTAGGTAGGGTAACCAACATAGCATTTCCAGGAATCATCCATACTTTAATACAATGTGTAAAACCACAAACAAAGTCGCTTCTCGCGTCTGTTCGTAGGTATGCTTATATCTTTAAAAATGCTACGGATTTTTATGCGTTTTTTTTTTAAAGACAGTTGTTCAAGAGGAAGCTTTATATGTATAATACATGCACAACATAGAAATAGGTAAGGCGGTACGAAACGAAGTTCTCCGGGTCGACTATAAATATTATATAAATGCCAAAGTAACTATGTATGTCTCGCTTTCACGCTAAAACTAATGAACCGATTGAAAGTTGGTACACCTTACATTGTACAGAGTCTGAGAAAGGACATTCTTCTTTTTATCCCGAAAATCCCACGGGAACGGAAAATTGGGATTTTGTTGTTATAAGGGAAATTGCGCTGGCGTAGCCGCGGGGCGCACACTATTTGTATAAAAAAATGATTTAAGGTGGTAACTCTCGGTATGGCGCGAAATTCAAATTTTTTCGTGTTTTTTATTTATTATGGCGAAAGTATATATCAATCAATATATATAAAACTCTTCCGTTACTGACTGACTAACTGACTGACTGACAGACAACGCAGAGCCGAAACTACTGGGCGTAGAAAGCTGAAAATTGGCACGTGGGTTCCACGGGGAGTGTAGGTGAGCACTAAGAAGGGATTTCCCGAAATTCCCACGGGAACGAAAAAAAACGGGTTTTTTGGGTTTATGAGAAATCTGCGCGGGAAAAACCGCGGGGCAGCCTCTAGTTTTTAATAAAGTTTAAATGAATTCGCGTATGTAAAAAAACATCTCCCACATTTGTAATGCAACGTTTTTGGAAGACAGACCTACAGATTTTGTGTCTAAGGGGTAAAAGGCCAAAAATCAAGTTCCTTGAATATACAGAAAAACGGGAACTCTGTCTTTCAAAAACGATATATCACAATTATGTGGGAGATAGGTTTTTACGTACGCGAATTCATTTATACTTTATTAAAATGAATACTTACTTTCGCCAAAATAATTAAAAAACGTGAAAAAATTTGAATTTCGCGCCATAATAATATAATATAATATTAATAAACACATCACACTCAGAGCCCCTAACTAGGTAGAACCTGTATCTAGGGTGCCCGAAACATATACAGAGACGAACATTACACCCAGACCGGAAACAAACATCGATATTCATCATATCAATATTCGCCCCGCCCGGGAATTGAACCCGGATGCACACGCTTACTCAGTCCACATCACTGCCAACTGAGCCACGGAGCAGTCATACCGAGAGTTACCGCCTTAAAGCGTTATTGTATTGTTAATTTTTAGAAGAAGAGGGTGATTCATTATAATTAAACTGTGAGAATAGTATAAAAATAATATCCGTTATGTAAGATTGTTTGAACATGCTGCTTTGACTAGACCTACCTTGACTATATACACAACAAAATGTAAAAAATAAACAGGAACCTACAAAAATATATGTAGATAATAAATAAGATTACTAACAACGTACATTAGGTTAGCTTGATTCGATCACCTAGCTCTGATAGCATGAAATTTTGATTTTATGTTTTGAGATTTCGATATACGGAAAGTTATTGTGTATGTGTATGGTGATCACAATCACTTGTCATGTCAGCAAGTCCATTATTTGTAACTTGTCGGAACGTCTGAACCTGTTTGTAATCAAATCGTATTTAATTATTATTAGCTAGCACTTGCACTGCAGCAGTTACTTTTTTTTGTTATAACAAAAAAATATTAAAACGGTCCATAGCAGCAGGTAGAGGGTCCGACAGTCCAACACGGTGACTCACCTGCCAGTTTATTTAATATAGTTTTATATTGTCTAGTTATTGACAAAATTCTATTTCTTTATCAATACATAGTATAAAACAAAGTCGCTTCCCGCGTCTGTCCCTATGTATGCTTATATCTTTAAAACTATGCAACGGATTTTGATGCGGTTTTTTTTAATAGATAGAGTGATTCAAGAAGAAGGTTTATATGTAAAAATACATGCACAAAATACTAATAGGTTAGGCGGTACGAAGTTCGCCGGGTCGACTAGTTATTTATAAAAAAAAATTGTTGTACAAAATACAAGGTGGAATTTTGTAATCTCACCGAGGAAAGAATTCTAAATCCTCTAAATTTTACAAAAAGGAAACATTCATTTAAGTAATTTTAAAAATAATGAAAACTGCATGCAATTATTGCGTATATATGGCCTGCTGTGAAACGGTTCCTTATTTTGCCGTCCTGTATATTAGAAAAAAAGATTTTTAATAGTACCTACCCATGATTTTGTAAAATATACTTTGGTATTTTTGTCATACCACATAAATCCGGTTAGCTAATACTATTTAGGTAAGTACTATTTAGGTAAGTTTAGGTAAGTATATATAAAGTTGTGATTAATTTTTAAATTACACACCTGTTAATTAACATTTAATAGATCAGCTTTTTAATATAATAGGTATACATAGCAGGTAAGTATATAATTTTTAATACTACTTATTATGATATAGGTACAAGGAAAAGGAATTTGAATAAGTATTAACGAATTACTAGCTGTGCCCCGCAGTGTTACCCGCGGTTTATTAAGAAAAAATAATTATGTATTAACAGTAGAAATGATTACTATCGGAAATATTATCGCTTAAGATATCCTAACCTTTATAAAATATTAGAGTGATATTAGTTTGTAGTTATGAAAGCTATCTAAAAACAAAATATCTCTAGCGTCCGTCCAGCTGTCCACTTGCACTTGCAACGCGCCTTCATGACAGGCGACTGGCAGCGCATAGGTTTTAATTGAAATCTAAACATGTACAAATTTCTTCGTACATTATCTGCGAATTCATTTTCATCGATTTTCCCATGGGAATAAGATATTTTCCCCCTGTAAAAAGTAGCCTATGACTGTGTTAGGTTAATCCAGGTTGTCAGGTAACTCCATACCAAATTTCATTGAAAACGTCCCAGCCGTTTAGACGTGAAGAGATAACAAACATACACACTCACACACAAACATTCGCTTTTATAATATTAGGTTAGATTAAGGTAGGAATAGTATATCTATGTAGGAAAACTTAAACTTCTTCGATCGTGAACAATAACATGAAATCTTGTAGAGGCTCTTCCTAAATACTAACCTACAGGTAGCTCTACCGTATAGTAGGTACTTGATGTAGCGTGCGAGTGAAGAGGTCTACCTATGTCCGAATCTGTTTCGTACTAAGTTGTCAGCAGTGGCAACACGGAACAATGGCGTAGGTAGACGACTCCACCGACAAGTGCAGCGCAGACTAACTCAACTTGACTTATGATTCCTTACACTTCCAGAGCATCACCTGGGCGCGCTGCGGCACGGGCACGGGCGCCACGTGTGGTTCGACGCGGCGGGCGCGCCCGGCGACGCCGCCGCCCTGCTCTCCGCCGAGCTGCGGCTGCACCAGGCGCCCTCGCCAGCGTCCTCGCCAGCGTCCTCGCCAGCGACAGAGCCCACCAATGAACTCTACACCGTCGTCGTGCACAGAGTTATCAGCGTGGACGCAATGGGGTAGGTGTCCCTTTCTTAAGAGACCTATTAATTCAATAGTTTCAGCTGTTTTTGTACATCAAGAGGTTAGCTTAAAAACTTGTAAAATATACAAGTTTTCCATAATTCCAACGTGGCATAAGAAAACAATCCTTTAGCAGGAAGTTATTATTCATAACTTTGGGAACAGAGAGCTTAAAATAGATTTTCTATTGCTTTCGATGGAATGTGCGGGTAACAGACCATTGTTAGCACTCAGAGAGAGAACGGAAAATGCGGTCGGTGGGTCGTTTTAGGAATGCCTATTATACGTCAAGGTATTCGCTGAATTGTGTTTGGAGTGATTTATCATTTTTTTTAAACTTACACCACTTAAGGAATAGAGGTTGGACAAAAAAAATACTAAGTATGAAAAATATAGCAAGCAGCTTCTTGTTTTTTATAATCAGCAATTTCCGGGCAGTGGTCTGCAACTGGAGCGAGTAGCGGCCGCCAACACGAGCTCGGGCGCCGAGGGCTGGCTGGAGCTGAACGTGACGGGCGCGCTGCGCGCCTGGCTCGCCTCCCCGGCCGACAACCGCGGCTTCTTCCTCACTGTGCATCCGCATTCCCAACCAGGTACGAAACTAGCCTAACTTAACTATCATTTAAAATATATTCTCGTATTTATAGGGAGATACGCTTGATATACAAATGACTAACGCATCACACTCAAAGCCCCTTACTAGGTAGAAGAACCTCTTTGTAGGGTGCCCGATACACATACTTACATAGACGAACAAATACCCCAGACGGAAACAAACATCGTTATTCATCGTACCATGTTCGCCTCCACCGGGAATCGAGCCCGTTGCTTCCGCGTCACATCACAGCCCACATCACTGCCAGCTGGGCCACGGAGACAGTCAAGTATATTAATATAAGTTGTACTTATCGCACTTTTACAATTTTCAGGAACATAGATTATGGATAAGATAACAGTTAACTTTATTTGATATTTATATCAAGTATAAAAAAAAATCTATCAATATCTTCCAGGCAACCAAGAAAAAAATCATGAATAAATTCAAATTTTCAATGTAATTTTCAGAAAGAAACGTTAAACCTGAAGAAGTGGGTTTGGAGGATCCAAAGGGCAAGCCATTAGAAGGCAAGCAGCCGTTCCTGGTAGCTTTCTTTAAGAGCGGGCCCAAACTGGGCACCGGCGACCCGGGCGCGCGCCGCAAGCGCGAGGCGCGGCGCTGGCGCTCGCAGGGCTACTCCGAGAACTACCTGAGAAATCCTCTGACAGGTAATTTAGAAGCAATTAATAGGAATTGCCGCAAGGACAGCATACCAAAGCAGGACCAGATAACGGAATTTTTATTATCGCAACAACGTCCAAGTTTAGGGAGGGACACACAATTAACATTTATTTACTTTTGGTTTCAGATACTTCGCATTGGACGACAAGAAGCTGTGAAATACAAACATTGTATGTTAGTTTCAAGGATTTGGAGTGGCAGGTACGGTTCCTGAAAACAGTTTGTTTCGGTAGCACTAAATTCAGCAAATTTAAGTAATTAGTTGGCAGTGTGATATCAGTGGCGTAACTAGGTGACCAAAGGCCCTGGGGCAAAAAAATCACTAGCCCCCCGAAATGTGACTATGTGACATTGCAGATTACAATTTTGCTTACTCACGTTAGGGGCTCCTGTAACCTTGGGCGTTCCTTTAATCTCAAATTAATATCAAATTAATGTCAAATTAAGATTTTCGATAGTTTTAGGGAATTCATCTGAATTCTATCAAAGTTGCCATTATTAAAGTAGCTTTCCTGGAATATGGTTTAGAGCATCTTCCTTGTTCTGTGGTTTATTCTATATTCCGGAAAAACTTCCATTGGTTAGTTGATAGTTGGTAAGCAAGGGAAGGGTCTGAGGCGCTAAAAACCTGCATTTACAATAATTAAATATAAGATAAGGTATTACTTACGGTTTACCTTCAATTAAAATTGATTGTAATATGACAGGACTGGATCATCGCGCCCGACGGCTACGGCGCGTTCTACTGCAGCGGCGAGTGCAACTTCCCGCTGAACGCGCACAAGAACGCGACCAACCACGCCATCGTGCAGACGCTCGTGCACCTCCTCAACCCCACTCAGGTCAACTTTTTGTATCAAATTGAATCAGGGTCATTGTGACTGATACCCCTATATACCTACTTTGCCTAACGCATATTAAACTACGAATAATATTTTGTATAAGTTGTGTGCGATGTGGTCCCCTGATAGATAAACGATCTATTTACTTGAATGTATTTTGTTAATTTCTAAACAACCTGTTTGATCATTTAATCCTAAATAAAAAAAATAAAAATATATTAGATACTAACATAGTGAATTTTAATTGCAGGTTCCGAAACCCTCGTGCGCCCCAATCAAGCTGTCTCCGATATCGGTGCTGTACTACACGGACGACTCCAACGTGATCCTGCGCAAGTACAAGAACATGGTCGTCAAAAGCTGCGGCTGCCATTGAAATCAGTCTCAAATAGGTAGCTACTTAGTTGGCAATGGAAAAACTTTATCACAGTGTAAGAAAAATCATGCACTTTAATTGACTTCTTAATTAATAAGTACCTATTTGTAATTTAAAAAGAAATAATAATTATACAGGGCTTCCTCAAAATAAATTAAAAAATACATCCGTGCAATGCACAGTAAAGTTATTATAGTTATTTTCTTGGAAATCCCACAGTTTTTGTCATTCTTTCAATAATGATTATTATATTGGTTTTTATTCATATAAAAAAAAACACTGTCCTAAAGAATGATTTGTTATTATATCTTTTTAATTTAAGAAGAGTTTAATAAAAACAGTCGATACTTAACTAAAGGGTACCTTACCTACCTAATATTCCGTGTCTTTTAACACGTAACGTTAAGAAGAGAAGTCGGCATGATTATACCTATAAGTATTCTTTCTTAACAATAGTCAATAAGATACTTTATTACTTAACATATATTTTCGTTTGTGCCAACATAATTATGAAGTGAAGTCATTTTGTATTATTTAAGGTAATAATTAGTGATAATAATAAATACTCTGTAATAATTGTAAGTCTGTGTGAAACTTTATTTTAAGGTGGTAACTCTCGCTATGGCGCGAAATTCAAATTTTTTCGTGTTTTTTATATATTTTGGCGAAAGTATACATTTTAAATAAAGTTTAAATGAATTCGCTTATGTAAATAACCATCTCCCACATTGCAATACAACGTTTTTGGAAGACAGACCTACAGATTTTGTGTCTAAGGGGTAAAAGGCCAAAAAACAAGTTCCTTACATATACACAAAATCGGTAACTCTGTCTTTCAAAAACGATATATCACAATGTGGGAAATAGGTTTTTACGTACGCGAATTCTTTAAAATTTATTAAAAAAAAATACTTTCGCCAAAATAATTAAAAAACGTGAAAAAAAATTGAATTTCGCACCATATCGTGAGTTACCGCCTTAGGTATCATAATTTTTTAAAGTTTCTTTTTCTTTTTACCTCGTTTGAGCACTTTCATTATAAATGATCCTTCGCTATATAGTTTTAGTGTCCGTCGTCTATGTTGCTAAGGCTCGCATTCACAGTCGTGCGCGTCGCAGCTCGAGCTCGCACTCGCACTCCAAAGTGTCAAATGTAACTTTAAATCGTTTTCCCCTAAAAAATTATATAGATAATAAAGTTCCGACTTCGTGAAAGTGAAGTATACGCTCGACGGAGGATAAGACGGCTTGAACTAGAATAATCAGAACATGAAAATGACTTGTCTGAGTATCAGACTCGACCGAGTAGCTTCCAAACACTGACTGTGAATGTCAGCCTTAAAACTTACACACATAGAAGTTGGCTGGCACTGACAACACCGGATCACAAAATTTTAAATATATTTTTTCAATAATTCTGATGAAATGTAATCATTTAAGGTAAAGGCACCACAGCCTTGGACGCTATAAGGATTTTTTTTCAGTTTTTCGCAAATATTTTCTAACCTATGATTGCTATAGGTGTAAAAGTTATAACATGAAATGAAGCGAGTTTTTTTTAACAATTACGTATTTTTTTAATAATTTTATGAAACAAATTGTTTAACAAAATATTGGAAAAAAGAAACGCTTTTTTTTCACCAGTCATGGACATGAAAAATCCAGTGATGGACACCCAGTGATGGACAGTATCCAGTTATGGACATCCAATCTTGGACGGAAGTTTTAAGAGTAATTTCATCATCTAAGCGGACAGACGTCCACTGCTGAACATATGCCTCTCCTATATATATGTTCTGAGTTTCTCTGCGTGATCAAATAAAAGATCCTCAGAAAAACCAAACCAAAAATCCCAGAGAAACAAAAAAAAACGGGGGCAGGCAGGCCAAATATTATTATGTAGCTCGAAGAATAGATAGCCGCTGGTGCCGAGAAAATCTAGTGGCAACTGGCAACAGTGCACTGAAAAAGGCAAAAGAGTACTGCTCCAAAAGGGTTGACATGACACCCTGACCCAACGGTCACCTGACTGTCAGACGAACTGTAGAAGGTTGAAATGAGGATCGCGCAAGACCGGTTATTATGGCAAACTTAGATTATTGTAATAAAAAATGGATGGAAATGATGGAGCGACGAACTGGGAGCACACGCCAGGCCAGGGCCTGGGGGCCAAGTTTCTTAACCAAAAACTAACAACTCGCAACCGTCCCGCTAGCGACTTCGTTAACCATTGCTGTTTTCTTTGGGCGTAAAACAGAATTGCCTTTGTTAAAGTGGCAATGGTTAACGAAGCCGCCAAAAAGACAATTACGAGTCGATAGTTCCCAGTCAAGAAACCCGACCCCCTGGTGGGAGTCCGCTCAAGATAGAGAAGTGTAGAAAAGGGGAAAAAGACCATTGTTCAGCAGTAGGAGTTTAGGCTTATAATAAAAACTTAATTCTAGTTATTTTAGCGAAAATCTAACTGAAAGATAATGATATCGGTGCTCGAAAAGGTATAATTGCATCTTATTGGGTTTCGAATAGGCTTCAATACATAGTATAAATTAAAGTCGCTTCCCGCGTCTGTCCCTATGTATGCTTAAATCTTTAAAACCACGCAACAGATTTTAATGCGGCATTACTAAATAGATAGAGTGATTCAAGAGGAAGGTTTATAAGTATAATACATGCACAAAATAGTAATAGGTTAGGCGGTACGAAGTTCGCTGAGTCGACTAGTATAACATATGATTAAGGTCTCGGAGACATATTTTTAGTTATTTAATTGGTTTGTGTACCAATAACATTTAGATGGAAGTGATCGATATGGAAGTTGAAGCTAGGAAATATTAAGAATGTGAAGGGCCAACACTTGTCTCAAAACTTGATGCTAGCGTTCCTGATGATTTCTCGCCCTACACTTGTTTAGGAATCTAAATTCTGGGAACACTATATCAGATGTACTATAAAAGTAGAGTAGATGATCGCCACGCCAGATTAAACATAAAATTTCCTAGAATATGACGTTTTATAAAATGTGTCGCTTAGGCTTAGGCAGTCGCTTAATAAATTAGAAAGGTTTTTATAAGATTGATATGAGTTTATATGATAGCAAGTGCTACTTGAACTTCTCATAATAATATGCGTCATGGATTCTTTCTTTTATGGTTCTTTAATATCTTTGATAGTTCTTTGTCTTTCTCTATTCCTCTTCTTTATTTGGGATTTTTTATGTTACTAAGATTCTAAATATAGGAATATCAAATCCAGTGATTTAATTGTTTGAATTACTATGTAGTAAAAGTTAGCGCTTTACTGAAATCAGCTTTTGCGTTCGTAATTTTCATATTTTATGTTTTGTATTTGTTGGAAACCATTAAGAAATAATAAAGTTTAGAAGCGACAATATATGAACTGTTGCTTTTGATATATTAGTCATTAAAAAAAGACAATAAAAATTTAATAAACTTACTCCATAGTAGGAGAAATGAACGGGCCCATTTTAAAGGCCCAGTCATGGACACTCCAGTCATGGACCTATGTACAAGACTGGATCTAGATGTGCTAAATCAAATCTGATTAGACTACCTAAAAGGATATAGTCTCGTAGCCATAAATGCATATTGTTACAAAAATATTAAAAAAATCCAGTGATAGACAAAATGTCCATGACTGGGGAGTACTGACTAAACCGAACCAATCATGAACATTCATTTTCCACCCATTTTCTAAAGGCAGAATGTAAATATGAGGTTTTAGAGGCACTCTGAGTCTATTAAAGAACAGATAACTGTATAGTAATGTAAAAAAAAAACTTTTAAATTCTTAGTAAAATCAACATCTTCCAATCAAGTCCTTAACGCAAATCACTTAGTTTTTACCCATTCTCTGCCCAAGTTACTACTTATATTTTTCATTTCGAATCTATTATAGTTATTAACTTTTAAATGTTTGTATGTGGTAGAGGGATTGTCACCAAACATAAAAATAATTACAAACGGGAATAGGACACAGCTGATTTCTTATTTTTTTAATCTGAATTTAAAATGTCCATAATAGGAGCCATGTCCAACACCGGTGCCTTTACAGAGAAATGTTTTAGGCATTTATTTATATTTAAAAAATTTCGACATGCCAATTTTTATCTTATTTCAAAGTTGGGTAGCACATTACCCAAGTGAACCACAACAGACAAGGCACTTCTAGCCTGACTTGAAATTAGTCCAAACGGAAAAGTTAATTAATGTTTAAATTTAAAAAAGGGTAAGTAGACAGTTATAACAAAATATTAACAGAAAATAATAAAATAGTTAAATAAATGATATGACGCAAAATTTGCACGTGCAGTATGAGAAGTACTCGCCATACAAGTCCCTCTATGTGTTCCTCCCAGCTATCAAATATTGTCCTTTGAATAAACACAATGTATACGGCGATATCGTTATCAGATACCGCTATGAATCGACATCTTTAATCAAATCATTGAGCTACTCATGCCTCTTTGCTGGCGTCGCAAGATAACCCTTCTTTTTAATAGTGATAACGAACAGCATAACAAATTATTCGAACTTCGCTTCAGTTTTCAGTAAGTATTTACATTGTTACGCACAGTGTCTTATTTTTTTTATGTATAAATCTACTGAATTTAGTGAACAAAAAGTGAAAGCCCAGTTGCTGTAAAAAGAATACATTACATATTGTATGAATATCAATCTCAGTTAAACTATGTTAGTAAAACCATGAGGTAATACATATTGTGCAGAAGTGGAAGAGCCGAGCGGGACCACTTTTCGACTCAAGGGCGCAGCAGCCTCCGCGGTCGGCAGGCGCCTGGGCGGGCGGGAGACGGACGCTCAGCCGGCCACTTCACCCGAGCCGCCGCTTCGCATCGCACGGCTCTCGCTTAGAAGCTAAGCCTTCGTAAACAATGATATCGACTTACATCAACACCTTTTTCCAAATAACGATTGACCAGTCTCACCATGCTGTATCCATTGCTATTATTATTAATAGCATCTATCTGTAATGCTATGGCAAAGGTTAGCGAAGAAAAAGTATTGCTTTTTAACAAGTGTTGCCCAAAGTTTCAAAGTGTTATAAAAGTAATTGAAGGAGAGGAAGAGCGTTATGATTGCATTGGTCGCAATAACCCATTTAATATAACAGTGAATCATTTAGTGACGGGAGAAAACCTATTAGTGGAAGTCGGTTTTCCGGCGGACTGTGAAGCTGAAGAAGAATATTTTGATCATCGAAATTACTCCTTTGTAGATAGATCTAAAACGTGCTATGATAAAATTGTTTTCGAAGTCATCAACGGAACTGTTAAAAATATAATTCCACAAGTGTTGGCTTTCAAGTGTTCTTTTGAAAGACTAGAAGTGCCTACGGAAAAACTACTGACACATGTTAAAAAATGTTGTCCGATTACACAGAGTTACGATTTGACGATTCATTCATGCAGAGATGATAGTGATAACATTATCGAGGAATGGTTAATTTCACGTTTATATCAAGAAAGCAGCAACTTGTTTGATATTGATTACAATGTCCACTGTAAAAATTACGAGTACGCCATGGAGATGAGCGAGCAGAAGTTTTCTCTAGTCGCTGATGGCAGTGAGTTAATGGTTTCCAGGCTGAAAGGAAAGGATCGCAGGATCTTTGTGCGGGGCGAATGGTGCGTCGACCGAGCATTTAGAACCAACCAGCTGGTAGCAAGAGGCTGCTCACGAGATTGCAATCAAATTGGATCATTCTGTTTAAAAAAATGTTGCCCAGTGGGAGAGCACTACCAGCCTCGAAGATGTGGCTCAAAAATCAGCGACTGCGTTTCTAATAACGACGAAACCTTTCAACTTAACTATACGATCTTGTTTGAAAAATCTTTGAAGGCAGCGTATTCATTAGGTAAGGATATTTCTTAGGAAAATAATATCTCTAACATAATTTACTTGTAACACAAAACTAAGTAGGTACTAATACAGTACCATGACTCAGATAGCGAAATTATAGGATACTTACCTAGGTATTCTTAGTTACCTACATATTCATAGAAGAATCCTGTGAAGTGGGATTTTCTAAATCAAAGAAATATTATGCTGTCATTTCTTTAATTATTTACAATTAACACTAGGTACAAACCTAATGTTCTCTCTGTTGCAGTTAGTAGTCAATCAATATTTTTCCTTAACGCAAAACAAAAATTGTTATTTCGTATTTAAAACTCAAATTAAAAAAAATTAAAAACCCCCGACCCAGTCAGACCCCTCATCAACTTAACTAAAACTAGAGCTAATCATCTTAAAAATATCACATATACTTTCAATATCATTAGTAACACTGTACCAAATTTTTAATTGATAGGACAAATGGATGGTGGTTAGATCCTCTCATCCATTATTCAAGAGCTGATCATCTTCAAACGGCAGATCAGGTCATGGTTACCTTAAAATATAATTTCAATATCATAGATGTAACATGGTACCAAATTTCAACTCGGTCGGACATGAGGAAGCTAGTTAGATCCTCTCATCCATTATTCAAGAGCTGATCATCTTCAAACAGCTGATCAGGTAATGGTTACCTTACCATATACTTTCTATATCATAGATGTAACATGGTACCAAATTTCAAATCGATCGGTCATAAGGAAGCTAGTTAGATCCTCTCATCCATTATTCAAGAGCTGATCATCTTCAAACGGCAGATCAGGTCATGGTTACCTTAACATATACTTTCAATATTATGATATGTTGATGTAGTATGGTACCAAATTTCAACTCGATCGGACATAAGGAAGCTAGTTAGATCCTCTCATCCATTATTCAAGAGCTGATCATCTTCAAACGGCAGATCAGGTCATGGTTACCTTACCAAATACTTTCTATAACATAGATGTACCTTGGTACCAAATTTCAAATCGATCGGACATAAGGAAGCTAGTTAGATCCTCTCATCCATTATTCACGAGCTGATCATCTTCAAACCAATGATCAGATCTTCATCAGACATGGCTAAGAACACTCGGCCTGAAATTATCTATGATACAAAAAAAACTAAACGAAAATCGGTGCAGCCGTTTGGGCTCTACGATGCCACAGACAGATACACAGACAGATTCACACGTTAAAATTATAACACCCCTCTCGGAATTTTTCGTTCGGGGGTTAAAAACAGCATAATTTAGGCAAAGTATGATTAAAATTTGACAAACGTCAACACACAGAACCCCGGTAAGTATCACGTAAAGTATACTTTTAAACGCGGTTCAAACATTTCAGAAGCAACGCTCCGTGCCCCTCGATCGCCATACGCGGGCACGGTCAGCCTTAAAAGTGATACAAATGACAGATAAAATGAAAACTAAAGCTTATGTCTACAATCAGATATTTTATGTTGGTAGATGTCGTGGGAATTCGCTCGAATTTGATATGCCCCAAGGGAAAGTTCGTGCTGAACCGCACCAACCCAGCGGACAAGCACTACTTGTTGCCCTCGGGCGCGCTCGCACTGCCAGTAATGCTCGGCAAAGAGCCAACCGACGGTTACTGCGTTGAAAATTTTGACAATCGCCCCTGCGGCGGAAATGTCTCGCTGGAGACCCTCACCTGCTTCCTCGAGACCATTCATCGGAAAGATTTTTCAATTTCTTTTGTGGTAAGGATTAAAAGCTTTACCTAGGTACACTTAGGTGTACTTATGTGTAGTTAGTATGCACAATGCACATTTAAGTATTACACATTTACTACTTTTAGGTATTCTGTGACAATCACTACAATACACAGTGAGTACATTATACTATTTTATCCCATCCACTCGAAAAGTGAACTTTTAGATTACTGTTCTCTAGTCGTAAAGTTCCTCATTATTTTCATGCGGGTTATTTCCGGTCGATAATGAATTTCTATACATTATTTATTGTCCTCTGGGCAATTATGATGCAAAATTGTATTATTGTTACAAAAACCTTACGTTATATTTATTTGAAAAGATTTTTAAGATATTTTATTAACTTAGAAACTTAGAAAATGGCCTCAAAATCGTTACAAAAATAAATGGTTAAAGTGAAGTGGGTTTGAAAACAAGCTAGCTGATTAGTTCAGCAAAATTAGGTAGGTACATAGGTTCTGCTCTTTTAAATGTGATTTTTCTCGTCGGATGGAATAAAAAGCAGAATATACAACTTGGTGGTAAAGTTATTCTGCCTCGGGTGAGTCTTACAACCCTCACTTGTATAAGTTGTAAGTCATTATTCCCACTCTACGCTCGGAATAAACCCTTGAAACTGTCACTGTGATCAGGTTAAACCGACCACCCTCATACATAATACATCACTTTACACCCTTGTTGCATAAACTACTATTTCCTGTATGGGCCGAAGGCTTAACATGCTGCCTCCGTAGCTTGTTGGGACGTTGTGGATTCGTTCGGACGTTCGTTTTTCAATTTTATTTAATCGTTTGTATGATGAATTTGATTTTTGGTCTAGTTTTGGTTATATATTTCTTAATATCTTATAAGAAGGTGTTTGTTATTCCTTATTTTAAATATAGAAGTTGGTGTTACTTATTATTTACACTCCTTTTGAACATACGTAATCTAGGTCTAGGCCTGCCTGCTAAATTAAAGATTTAGGGTAACATGCCCTATTACGGCGCGTTTTGACGACATTTTACAGTAGGGTAATAAATTAAACATTTCTAAATATTTTAGCAGATATTTAATTTTTTTTTGCAACTCATCATAATTATATTTTCTATTTCAGTTGTCGTTTTATTTATTTTAGAGTGATAATTAATTTTAAATAAATATTTTTTCTGACAATTCGGAATTCCTATTACGGCGGCAAAAAAAGTTTGAAGCCCATTACGGCGGTAAGCACAGCCTATTACGGAGTATGGGTTGACAACACACGCATGATAAAACAATTTCATGTCAGCTCATGGGTCCGTGCAATCAGAAAATGGTATGCAATGGCTGTAATTGTTACTGGCCAGTGCCAGTAACATAAATACAGGACCTTCCTAGTAAGGGGCTATTTTGATAATATTTTGTGTATCAACTATTTAATAAATGGCCTCGCGCTAAGAAGTTTCCAATAATATAATTAGTTTAGGAAACACGAATAATGAATATTTGGCTGTATGGGCTACTATGTTTCTTTGCCTGACCTAAACGGGCGAATAACAAAACAACAAGCAATAAATCAATCTACGGCATCGTAACGTTCTCCCATCTCTCCGCACAACGGAACGGAATGAATTAAATATGGGGACGATTTTTTTTAATAAGCCGCGCCGATAAAGAGACGATTTGAAAATGGCGGCCGAACGAATGCTATCTCGCGTATATTAGTATGAGGAGAGAGTTGAGAAAAAAGACAGCCCATACAACGGCCGCCATTTTGAGATCGTTTCTTTATGTGAGCAGGTTATACCCATAAAAGCGTAATTTGTGCAAATTCGGCTAGCTTATTAACATAATTTTTCATATTTATTGTTAATATACATTCAGTGAAGTTACAAATGATCATTATTTAATGTCTGTTGACCAGGTCAATATCTCAGTAGAGGCTCGACAAAAGTTTGTTCAAGAAGGAAGATTTTGGCACAATTTTTGCATTTTTCTCTAAATTTCCATAAGTTTTTGAAGTTTTTAATATTTGTTTGTATTCTTTGGACGACAAATAAAATATCGTGAATTTTTTTCATTAAAATTAATCGAGCCGTTTCGGAAATTAGTGCCTTTGGCAGACAGACGGACGGATGTAAAAGACTCAAAACCTTAATCAAAAAACTGATACAAACCTAAACTGAGAACTTCCTCTTTTCTAAAATCGGTTAAATATAGGTACTAAAACCCTTCTTCTGAATTTAAAAAATACTTTTGTGAAAATCGGTTTTGACAAAATTTAAATAATCGTGGACAAACATACATACAGGTCAAATCGATAACCTCCTTATCCTCTTTAAAAAACTGAACTTTGAATTGCTGTTCGTTTTTCTCCAACTTTAATTTGAAAAGGCCCGGACGAGGGTTTTAATAATTCTACTAATATTATAAATGACAAAGTTTGTAATAAAGGATGTCTGTAACTCTTTCACGTAAAAACTACGAAATAGATTTTATTGAAACCTTACAAATAAAACATATTTGCGGTAAAGTCTAGTAGTAAATTATTATATTGATGGGAAAATACGATAAACCCAATCTTAGTATACATTTTTGTGTAAGTTTTTTTAATTATTTACTTACCCTGTTATTCATAAAAATTTAAAGTGCATTTAAGTTATTTGACGTATGTCAATTTAGACAGAATGTCACGTATTTACCATACAACAAACCAAATAAGTAGACCTGCAGAAAAGCTTTTTAAAATAAACGGTATCTTTGAATAAATATACACTTAGCATAAAGTAAGGTGACAATAGGCGACCTTATCTTTATGAATAATACGGTTAAATTATTAGCTCTGTAATTTCTATACACCGTGTTAGGATTCCTTACAGCCTAATACGGTAGGTACTAAAATATCTTATGAGTTTTTATTTCCTAATTCTGAAATATAATGTAAAGATATTTCGGTAATGTAAGTTATTACTTACAAATAAGAGCACTCTGACTTTACCATAAAACTCAAATCGTTAGTAATCGTTGTATAAGACTATTTTTCTTCATTAAAACTCATACGTTAGGTTTCACAGTATTCCAACAAACTTAAATTTTACTGTCAACTTTAAGCGTCAAAAACAAGGATTCTAGTTAAAAAACATGTACCTCCAAAATTGGTTTTATACTTGAGAACTAATGAAAATTACACTAAAATAACGAAATGTTCAAAAATATATTTATTATACCACTAAATTTATAAATTACCGACACTGCGTTTTTCCTATTACCGATGGTACCCTCCGTAATAGGCGGTACCCTCAAATAGCCTTCCTAATACGGCGGACTTTTGTTTACTAATATTTACTTGTTTTATTTGATTTTAAACAGAAATCAACTCGATTAACTAACACTACTTGAATGTAAAAAGTATTCGAATATAGTAACATAATCTTAAAGTGCTTGTTTGAACTAAAAACAAAGTCTGAAAATTCAATGTTCTACCGCGAGTCAGTCTGCGTTTGTATGAAACAGCTTCTCGCTTCGGCGACGTTACACAAAATAATTAATTTAAGTAATTTTAAACGATTTTAAACGTACGAGTGCTGGGTAATAAGTTACGTGTTAGTTTCCCTTGGACACTATGTAGTCACTTTTACCATACACAGTCACAACGAATCATAAATTGCAAAAGATAAAATAGAGCCGTAATGGGACGTGATTTTGACTACCGCGGTAATAGGACGTTTTACCCTAACTCTATTTGAATCTTTTTCGAATTTATATAATAAATCAAACCGTTAAAAATCTATCCGAAAACCTGTTCTAATCTGTTCCAGGGTTGTAGTCAAGTCAAATACGTTTACGTTTTGTAAAAAATATAAAAATTTTAGGCAATCAGCATATCGTGCGTGTTCCTGGCGCTTACGCTGCTGGTGTACCTGGGAGTAGCGGAGCTGCGCAACCTGCACGGCAAGACGCTGCTCTGCCACGTCGGCACCATGCTGCTGGCCTTCTGCTGCCTCGCCCGCGTGCAGTACGACCGAGTCGAGAACGACGCTGTCTGCAAACTACTTGGTAATTTATTCTTATCATCATGTAGGTTTATCCACAGCTTGTTGGCGCCTGCGGATTCATGTTGAATGATAAAATATTAATAAATACTTATTATGACCGTACGTACTAAACTGCTTTGTAGGTTCCTTAGTCCCAGCTTATATATGTGGAAAGGAGCGGTGAAAATAACAAGAGAATAACAATGTTATAATGGTCGAAAACCAGGTAGATAACTCAAATTAAAAAACCCCCGACCCAGTCAGACCCCTCATCAATTTAAGTAGAACTAGAGCTAATCATCTTAAAAATATCATGGTTACCTTAACATATACTTAAAATATCATTGAAGTAACACTGTACCAAATTTTTAATTGATAGGACAAATGGAAGGTGGTTAGATCCTCTCATCCATTATTCAAGAGCTGATTATCTTCAAACGGCAGATCAGGTCATGGTTACCTTAAAATATACTTTCAATATCATACATGTAACATGGTACCAAATTTCAACTCGATCGGACATAACGAAGCTAGTTAGATCCTCTCATCCATTATTCATGAGCTGATCATCTTCAAACGGCTGATCAGGTAATGGTTACCTTACCATATACTTTCTATATCATAGATGTAACATGGTACCAAATTACAAATCGATCGGACATAAGGAAGCTAGTTAGATCCTCTCATCATTTATTCAAGAGCTGATCATCTTCAAACCGCTGATCAGATCTTCATTAGACATGGGTAAGAACACTCGGCCTGAAATTATCTATGATACAAAAAAAACTAAACGAAAATCGGTTCAGCAGTTTGGGCTCTACGATGCCACAGACAGATACACAGACAGACAGACTCACGTTAAAATTATAACACCCCTCTCTGAATTTTTCGTTCGGGGGTTAAAAAATAAAATATTAAGTAATAAGAAATGTTTTATTGGATTATGTGGATGAATGATACATTATAAGATCTAATAGGTATATAATAGACACACAAGCTCAAGCATTTATAGATAGTAATCAATCAGATAGAGCAGTTCATCCCAAATCTGCGTTAATGTTGGTAGGTATATAAATAATATAAACCATAATTTGGGTTCTGTTTACTAATCAAATAAGGGACCGGCTATGAACTTTTGCAACCATTAAATATTAGCCTAGGAGGTAACCCAAACGTTGGTATATTGTTAAGACGTGTTAAATATAACATAACATTTTGTCAATTGTTGGACCTCGATAACCCGTGTGAAAAGAGGAGGAGTAGAAATAATAATTGATCGTTTTCGGAAAATATTGTTTTACATCTTGCCTTTTGGGTACTTTTTTGTATCGCGTAAATTTAACTTTTTCAATCTGAAAATACGTGTCGAGTGTGTAATATGTAAGTGCAATGTATATATGAACACACTAGAGGCTGCTCCGCGCTTTTACCCACGCAGATTTCTCATAAACACCAAAATCCCGTTTTTTCCCGTTCCCAAGGGAATTTCGGGAAATCCATTCTTAGTGCTCCGCTACGCCCAGTAGTTGTCTGTCAGTCAGTCAGTCGTAACGGAAGAGTTTTATATATATCTATATCAATATATAGATAACGAGCTTTCCCGGCTTACTTCGTTACGCCATAGAATATAAGATACTACAAAAGACTTGGCTCTATAGACTATGTTCTTTTGACTGCCCAGAATGGCCAAGTAAAAAACAAACAACAACAACAAACCACCTGTCAAAATATGTAAACAACGGAAAAAATATTACACCTTGGGTTACATTATTCGAGTTTAGGTAAAGATCCCTAATTTTTTTGAAAATCTAATATAGCCTATGACACTCGGGGTTAATGTAGCTTCCTACCGCAGTGAAAGAATTTTTCAAATTGGTTCAGTATTTCCGGAGCCTATTCGTTACAAAGATTTGTTTGTTTGTTTGTTTGTTTGTAATACAAACAAACAAACAAATCTTTCCTCTTTATAATATTGGTATAGATATATAAAGTACCTAGTAAAAACAACTGAACTCGGTTTCTATTTTATAAAAAAAACCGAATGTTTGAGATCTTACTCTTTGGAGAATCATCGCACAACAATGATTCACATAACCACCTAATTTTAGTTGAAGGTTGTTTATTAGGATTGTCTGTGCGGGCTCAGGAGGCAGGAGGGGAGCTTAAATGTTGGACGTTGTGCAAGGTGGTGCTCGTCAATTATCGCTGATTGTTTGCACAGGATACGGCATCTACTTCGGGTTCGTGGCGGCATTCTCGTGGCTCAACGTCATGTGTCTCGACATCTGGTGGACATTCGGGTAAGACTTGTTTTTTGTTAACCAACACTTTGCTTTATTCTGATGAATTAAATACCTACATAATTTCTTTTTTTACAAAAAAGGAACTCGCCTTCAATAAACTGACACAAACATAAACTGAGAACTTCCTCTTTTCCGAAGTCGGTTACAATCGATACTAAAACCTTCTCTTGCTTGTACTTTTCTGAAAACCGCATCAAAATCGGTTCAGCCAAATTCGAGATAATCGCGAAAAAACATACATACATACATACAGGTCAAACTGATAACCTCCTTTTTTGAAGTCGGTTAAAAATCTAATTATCACTATAATACAAAAACAGATAAGCTGTAGCTGTGACTGTAGACTTATCTAGCAGTAGGTAGGTAGTATAATAGTAGAATATGAGGGTGGTATCTTAAAATAAAATCCGAACGCAGAGAGAGTTTAAAGGGGTATTCCCGAGCGTAGTAAGGGAATAATGACTTGAAACTTGAACAAGTGAGAGTAGTTACCTCACCCGAGGCAGAATAACTTTACCCCCAAGTTGTTCTGCTTTTTATTATTCCACCAGACGAGAAAATTCGAAAAAAAAAACATTTAAAAGAGCAGAACCTATGTACCTGCCCAATTTTGCTGACCTAATCAGCTAGCTTGTTTTCAAACCCACTTCACTTTAACCATTTATTTTTGTAACGATTTTGAGGCCATTTTCTATTTGTAAATATATATTTAGTTTATTAGGTTAAATAATAAGTTAATAAAATATGTAAATAATCTTTTCAAATAAATATAACATAAGGTTTTTGCGTTTTTGTAACAATAATACAATTATGCATCATTATTGCCCAGAGCACAATAAAGAATGTAAGTATATAAATTCATTATTGACCGGCTTTAAACCGCATGTGAATAATGAGGAACTTTACGACTAGATAACAGTATAATGTAAAAGTCCACTTTTCGAGCGGATGGGATAAAAATATAATTAAAATGAGTTTAAATAAACATATTTGTATCCGTTACCTTTTATAGAATGTAATTTTTATAGAGATACTAGGGTAACATGCCCTATTACGGCGCGTTTTGACGACATTTTAAAGTAGGGTAAGAAATTAAACATTTCTAAATATTTTAGCAGATATTTGAATTTTTTTTTGACAGTCATGATAATTAAATTTTCAATTTCAGTTGTCGTTTTATTTATTTTAGAGTGATAATTAATTTTAAATAAATATTTTGTCTGGCAATTCGGAATTCCTATTACGGCGGCAAAAAAAAGTTTGAAGCCCATTACGGCGGTAAGCACAGCCTATTACAGAGTATGGGATGACAACACACTCACGATGAAACATTTTCATCTCAGCTCATGGTTCCGTGCAATCAGAAAATGGTATGCAATGGCTGTAATTGTTACTGGCACTGTACATAAATACAGGTTCTTCCTAGTAAGGGGCTATTTTGATAATATTTTGTGTATCAACTATTTAATAAATGGCCTCGCGCTAAGAAGTTTCCAGTAATATAATTAGTTTCGGAAACACGAATATTTAATATTTGGCTGCATGGGCTACTCTGTTTCTTTGCCTAACCTGAACAGGCGAATAACAAAATAACAATCAATCAATCAATCTACGGCATCGTAATGTTTTCCCATCTCTCTGTACAACGAAACGGAATGAATTAAATATGGGGACGATTTTTTTAAAAGCCGCGCTGATAAAGAAACGATTTGAAAATGGCGGCTGAACGAATGCTATCTCGCGTATATTAGTATGAGGGAAGAGTTCAGACGAGAGACAGCCTATACAACGGCCGCCATTTTGAGATCGTTTCTTTATGTAAGCAGGTTATACCATACCCATAAAAGCGTAATTTGTTCAAATTTGGCTAGCTTATTAACATAATAATTTTTAATATTTGTTGTTAATCTACATTAAGTGAAGTTACAAATGATAATTATTTAATGTCTGTTGACCAGGTCAATATCTCAGTAGAGGCTCGACAAAAGTTTGTTCAAAAAAGGAAGATTTTGGCACAATTTTTCTCTAAATTTCCATATTTTTTTAAGTTTTTAATATTTGGTAGTATTCTTTGGACGACAAATAAAATATCGTGAATTTTTTTCAATAAATTAATCGAGCCGTTTTGGAAATTAGTGCCTTTGGCAGACAGACAGACGGATGGATGGAAAAGACATATTAATAAGGCCCCGGGACGTGTACCCGAAAACTACATCAATAAACTGATACAAACCTAAACTGAGAACGTCCTCTTTTCTAAAATCGGTTTAAAAATAGGTACTAAGACCCTTCTTCTGAATTAAAAAAATACTTTTGTGAAAATCGGTTTTGAAAAAATCGAAATAATCTTGGACATACATGCATACAAACATACATACAGGTCGAATTGATAACCTCCTTGACCTCGTTATAAAACAATTGATGTTCGTTTTTCTCCAACTTTAATTTGAAAAGGCCCGGACGAGGGTTTTAATATTCCTACTAATATTATAAACGACAAAGTTTGTAATAAAGGATGTCTGTAACTCTTTCACGTAAAAACTACGAAATAGATTTTAATGAAACCTTACAAATAAAACATATTTGAAGGAAAATTTAACTGGCGAAGCAGCGGGGTGCAGTCAGTGAAGGTTTAGTTAAACGGTAAAAAAAGATGGAAAATGGATTTCTACCCAAGCGGAGAAAGTTAAAAAAAAAAGAAAGATACATTTTTTTTACAACAACGTTGACACAAACATGCAATAAAATGGAACACAAAAAAAACAACAAAAAAACAGTAAACCAAAATACAATAATAAATAAAACAACCAACGAATCATAATCTGTTTTGTATGGTGTGGTGTGTCAAACTTGCGGTAAAATATAGTAGTACATTATTATATTGATGAGAAAATACGTAAGTACGAAATAAACCTTAGTATACATTTTTGTGTAAGTTTTTTAATTATTTACTTACCCTGTTATTCATAAAAAGTTAAAGTGCATTTTAGTTATTTAACGTATGTCAATTTAGACAGTTATTTACCATACAACAAACCAAATAAGTAGTTCTGCAGTAAAGCTTTTTAAAATGTAAGGCATCTTTATGAATAATACGGTTAAATTGTTAGCTCTGTAATTTCCATACACCGTATTAGGATTCCTTACAGCCTAATACGGTAGGTACTAAAATATCTAGTGAGTTTTATATCATAATTCTGAAATAAAATGTTAAGATATTTCGATTATGTAAGTTATTACTTACACATAAGAGCACTCTTACTTTACCATAAAACTCTCAAATAGTTAGTAATCGTTGTATTAGACTATTTTTCTTCATTAAAACTCATACGTTAGGTTTCACAGTATTCTAAGAAACTTAAATTTTACTGTCAACTTTAAGCGTCAAAAACAAGGATTCTAGTTAAAAAACACGTACCTCCAAAATTGGTTTTATACTTAAGAACTAATGAAAATTACACTTAAATAACGAAATGTTCATAAATTATATTTATTATAACACTAAATTTATAAATTACCGACACTGCGTTTTTCCTATTACCGATGGTACCCTCCGTAATAGGCGGTACCCTCAAATAGCCTTCCTAATACGGCGGACTTTTGTTTACTCATATTTATTTGTTTTATTTGATTTTAAACCGAAATCAACTTGATTAACTAAGACTACTTGAATGTAAAAAGTATTCGATTATATTAACATTATCTTAAAGTATTTGTTTAAACTAAAAACGAAGTCTGAAAATTCAATGTTCTACCGCGAGTCAGTCTGCGTTTGTATGAAACAGCTTCTCGCTATGGTGACGTTACACAAAATAATTAATTTAAGTAATTTTAAATGATTTTAAACGCACCAGTGCTGGGTAATAAGTTACGTGTTAGTTTCCCTTGGACACTATGTAGTCACGTTTACCATACACAGCCACAACGAATCATAAATTGCAAAAGATGAAATAGAGCCGTAATAGGACGTGATTTTGACTAGCGCGGTAATAGGACGTTTTACCCTACTTAGAATTTTATTTTATTTTCCTTCATACCTTGTCAATTAAAAAAGGTATTATACAGTGAAGTTCCTACTTATACGTACATATAATATAGCAAAGGCACAGACAGTCATAGAGCACTCAAAGCCCCAAGTCTCACGCAGTCAGCGGACGAGCGGGCGATGATTAATGCTCTGCCAACAGCCCTTGCCTGCCTATAGTTTGTTTTCTCAGCTTTCGCAATAAACGCATGCGCCATCGAACCTAGCTTGTATGTTTTATCTGATACGAAAATAATTTTTCTGAGTAGGGTATGGTATATAAACTTATAGGTAGGTATGTACCTACATACTTGTAAGTATTTGCTTTGTAATAAAATCGTTATGTTCAGCGGATACAAAACAAATACCTTCCACTAGTGTATATATTTACTCTTAATCTGTTACAACATCATTGCTTAGGCACAAATGCAAAGCAAAAAATCTTTATTTATCGACACGACAGCATTTTTAACCGACGAAAAAAACAAAAAGGAGGAGGTTCTCAATTCGTCGCGTATATATATATATTTTTTTATTTTTTTTTATGTATGATCACGCATAACTTTTTACTGTATGGACCGATTTTGATAATTCTTTTTTTAATCGACAGGGTATACCTTGAAGTTGGTCCCATAAAAATTTGGAAATAAAATTCCCACCCTAAGGGTGAAAAAATAGGGGTGACTTTTTGGTCGGCGGGTCGATTTATCCACTCACAGGTTGCATTTCCGTGTTACATTATAACTTTTGATACCTACTGTTATAAAATCAATACACAAGGATCACTTTACTACTTTTATTCTTTACTCACAACGTTTCAGTACGGTCTTTTACAAGTATAGAACGTCTGTGTCGCGCGAAGGCTCAGAACAGAATCCTCGCCTGCTCGTCGAGTCCGGTATTTATATGCTTTTGGTTAACAGACGGAAGATAGACTACCGTCTATTTTTTGTTTATTTGAAAAATCCTTACACTCGTCCATCCTGACCGCGTGTACGTCCTCGTACACGTGACCAGAAATACGGAGAAGATATTATAAAAATCCTTACACTCGGCGAGCGGAAGTCACTCTAGTCAAAGTCAAAAAGTCATGATTCTACTCCCTTTCACAATGATTTTACAGCGTAGAGAAGAAAGGGGTAACAAACTCTACTTTACAATTTATCTCTTTTTTTTTGTTTTTTTTTTTTTTTTTTTTTTGACATTACAATTCAATTTACAACAATTAAAAAAAATACAAATTACTTTAAAAAAAATAAGTACATAAAGTGTTAAAAAAAAAAAAAAAATAAGTACGTTACTTCCATGCATCTTTGTCGTTTTAGTTTCACAAGAACTCATAAACTTAAGTGTATTAGAGTAATAAACAAAATCATAAATTCTAGTATATATGAATCACATATGAATATTTCTTCCAAAACTAATCGTCATCTACGTCACAGATTACCTACCAACATTTCTAATCAATTGAACAATTGTACTTTCGAAAACTAATGCTTTTGACTTAACAATGCGTATTAAATTATCTTAGTAAAAATATTGATTTACATACTATATCATTATAAAATTCTAAGGGGATACCATTATTTTTCTATTATGCTTTTGACTTAACAATTTGTATCAAAATATCTAAGTAAAAATATTGATTTACAAACTATAACATTATAAAATTCTAAGGGGATACCATTCTTTGTCTATTCGATGTCCCCATTCCGGAATTCTCAGCCTTCCTCGATTGTGTAAAATCTCATACAAACTATTACTTAAACAATAATTTTTTTTTTGGTAAAACGTAAAAATTACAAAAATAAATAAAAAGATTATCAGTCAATCAAGATTAAGGCCTAAATAATGCCTCTTCTAAATATAATCATATTAGCTTCACGAATATAAATTAGTTCACGAACATAAAAAAAACTTATTTAAATATAAGCTAACTTCAACAACATTATATAAATTTCAGATTAACAAGTTCAAGGTTTCAATCAATTTCAAGCTTTTGTTTGACACTTAACAGACACGGCCTGCTATGACACATTATTAATCAAGCTACCGTTTGCCACACTTGGGACACGGCCTGCTATGACATACTATTAATCAAGCTACCGTTTGCCACACTTGGGACACGGCCTGCTATGACACATTATTAATCAAGCTACCGTTTGCCACACTTGGGACACGGCCTGCTATGACACATTATTAATCAAGTTTCTTCTAACATAAATAATAAAATATCAAAAACAATGGTTTACAAAGCCTTATAACAAATTCAAAACTAAATAACATCCTTTTTGGCACACAGGGCTGAACAGATCAACAACAAACAACTCAAAAAAAAACTAAAGTATACAATGTTTTTACTTTTAAGTTTTTTTTTTTTTTTTTTTTTTTTTTTGTTAATTGTATTTCCTTTTATTTCTTAATTTCTAGATAGCACAATATTATATTTAGTCTGCATTATGTCACACATGGCCTATTTAGACAGCAAATTTGGTAACACACAGGGTTACAATGATCACTAATAACTGCCTACATAATAATATTATTATTGCAGGTGATATTAACATAAATATAAGGTATAAACCAGACGAAACTTCTCAAGAACGCAGTAACCGGTTAAAGTATTTAAATATGCTTTCCATACATTGTATATTTCCTGGGCACACGTTGCCCACAAGAGAGAAAAAATGCCTCGATCATTTTATGGTAAAACTAAGTAAATATAAATCGAATCCTTTATTGCTATTCTTAATTCTACCATACATCATGTCACTACCTTTCTTAACATTAATACATCCTCGAAACTTACAAACACTCGTAAATATACTACAACTATTAACTATGAACAAGCACTAAATAGTCTTGAACTAAAGAACCTAAATAACCTACTTGATTGCGAAGATCCTCAATAAATCACTGATGAACTGATCAATAAAATGACAGAGTCCCTAAATGAAAACAAAGTAACTAAACGTATTCCAAGAAATAAGCGCATTTTAAAGCCTTGGATAACAAATGGGATTTTAAAGTGTATTCAAAATAGAAATTAATTACTAAAGAATCTCCGCTCTGATCCGACTAATAATATTCTTTAAATTACTTATAAACGATACCGTAACTTCTGTAATGATCTTATTGAAAAACTAAGAAGAGAATATGAAAGTGATCTGTTAAAAAAAAACTCAGAAAAAAAATTCGAAAGCTCTCTGGAAAAACATTATAAATATTACAAACCTTAACAACACAAAATCTAAAAATAATGGCTTACTTAACTGCGGATCATCTCCCGAAGAATCAACTAATAGGATAAATACTTTCTTTGCTAATATAGAAAAAGATCTTGCTGAAGAAATTATTAATGATAATTCGAGATACTGCACAAAAATAGTTAACTCAAAATTAACGGCACATTCGCAACTTTCGTCTTTTGTTTTGCTTGACACAGATGTAAACGAGGTAAAGAGTCTCATTGCTAATCTTAAATCGAGTAGTGCATCTGGTGAAGACAATATTCCAACAGCATTTCTGAAGCTGGCCAAAAACATTGTTTCACCAATAATTAGCCACCTTGTTAACTTATCTTTTCAAAAAGGTTTTCTTCCTACAAGACTTGAAACTTGAACAGTGAGCTACTATCAGTCAGAAAATTATTCATTCTAAAATGTGTCCTAAAAATGCATGCAAAATTACCATTTGACGCCAAAAAAATGAAAGTAGACGCAAACATACAGTGGCTCCTATATTTAACAGTAGGACAGCTTTCGCAAAAAGGCAGTATAAGTTTTATATAATAAGATAAACAAATTGTTAAATATTTACCCCAGTAAAACAGTATAATTATGTTAAAAAAAACTCTTATGCAGCTGGCTTTTGAAGCAGAATTATGATGAAATTGAAAACCTAATAAATGTAACCTAATACCTTTTTATTTCCTTAGTAACTTAAAAAATCGAAATTCAAAATGTATTGTTAGTATTATTGATATTTTCTTTTTTCTCTATTTGTGTAACTAGAATTAGAAATAGTATTAAGCTATATTTATGTATAAATCAGCTTAACTTAACATATTTAGAATATATTTTGAAAAGCATGTGACAATGTGGAAGATCGGGGTCTCCTGATACAGGTTAATACTTAAAAGGAGACTCCTCGCTTTAATACTTTTGTAAAATTGAAAATTGAATAAACTTATTTATTATTTATTATTATTACATGGTATGTGTTCTACCTTATGGCACACATGGCCGAATAAAGTGTATAGTTAAATATAACTTCGTTATCCTCTTCCGACACACAGGGTCACACACACTAGCACATAATAAAAAAAAATAACATACACAATCACATTGATCCTTGCGCACGGCCGCTGTGCTCTCTGTCCTAAATGCTTGGGCTTCCCTTGCACTGCGCCGCGACGCCCACTCGAGACTTTTTCTGGTCGTGGCACCTTCGACATCACTGACACGTGATGCAGCGCGGTGAGAGGTGTAAAGGCGGTGCCTATCAGTCCCTTCGTCTGGCTCCATCTCTATGACTCAGATACAGAAAGAAAAGAAAATGTTATTGTAATTTTATTAAGATTTGACATTAAAATTCTAGGTTTTATTCAATACTCAAATGACAATATATATTATAATCTTCCGAAGGTATGTAACTCAATATTTATAAAACCCACAACGCCACAAAAAAAATATCCTAACATAAACAAATCTTTAGAACAAACAGCACAGGACAAGTTGTTTAATCTTTACTTTCAAACTATGGATGTCGTGCCCGATAATAAACTATTATTATTATTAGGTAAGTAAGTATTTGAATACAAAAATAAAATTTATTATAAGATTCCAAACAATTGATTGAATGAGTTAGTAGTAACAAAAATAAAATAGAATAAATAATTATTACGATTTCCAATAAAAAGTATAAACCGACGCTAGCGACTAAAATATGATTGTCCCTTTCCCCAGTAGTACTATAGAAGCTCTGTCTCCGTTCTTTTTTTTTTTTTTTTTCCTTTGATTTCTTCTGCATAAATCCTCTTAAATCCTACCTTGCCAAACAGATCTATTCAGATAACTAAAATAAGTCTTAAATATAAAAGAAATATATAAAGTATTAGGCCCCTTTTAATTCTAATTTGCATTAATGACATTGCAAATGCTATAGATTTCCTTTTACATTATTCCATGATAGAAACCCAGTCAAACCCGGCGGTGACGTTCACAAGTACGAATCAGATTTAAATAATGCATTAAACTTATACAATTTTCTTAAATATGTACTAGATATATACAAGATGGATGCCTAAACGACGCTTAGGCATACATGACCCATATTAAGGTATACCTAGCCAGTCATAGAGCACACATAGCCCCTCTACGGCATACATAGCCAGTCATAGAGCACACATAGCCCCTCTACGGCATACATAGCCAGTCATAGAGCACACATAGCCCCTCTACGGCATACATAGCCAGTCATAGAGCATACATAGCTCCTCTACGGCATACATAGCCAGTCATAGAGCACACATGGCCCCTCTACGGCATACATAGCCAGTCATAGAGCACACATAGCCCCTCTACGGCATACATAGCCAGTCATAGAGCATACATAGCTCCTCTATGGCATACATAGCCAGTCATAGAGCACACATAGCTCCTCTTCGGCATACATAGCCAGTCATAGAGCACACATAGCCCCTCTAAGGCATACATAGCCAGTCATAGAGCACACATAGCCCCTTAACGGCGTATATAGCCAGTAATAAAGCACACATAGCATCACTACGCCATTCAAACATTACATCAGTCAAATTATCTAAAAAAAATAAATTTACAACAACAAATACACCAAACAGATATTTTATTTAAATCTGAGGGTGAATCGTAAATTGATCTAGATTATTAAGTTTCTGTTCGAGTAAATTTCAATTCCTAGTCTGTAATCAAAATAACGGACGTTTTATTTGAATCTGAGGGTAAATTGTCATCATTTTTTTTTTTTTTGTTTCTGTTCAAGTTAATAACAATTCTGAGTCTGTAATAAAAATAACGGACATTTGATTTGGATCTGAGGGTAAATCAAAAATTGGAATAAAATTCTTAAGTTTCTGTTCAAGGTAATTTCACTTATTAATTTTCAATAAAATTTATAAAAATAGTAAAATGAAAATAATAGTTATTGTCTACGCTTGTATACTTAGTTTAGTTATTATAGTTTTGCCTATTATTAGTAATAATTCATGTAAACTTTTAATCATAATTGAACAGAATACGGTACAAAATTTATAAAAACATTCACAAATGTAAGTTTATCTATTAATAAAACTGATAATTGTTTTAACGGAGGTTCCAAAACGTGTTTTGTTAACGGTCTTACAAAAAAATAGATATAATAATAAAACATCACACTCAGAGCCCCTAACTAGGAAGAACCTGTATCTAGGGTGCCCGAAACACACAGAGATAAACATCACATCCGGACCGGAAACAAACATCGATTTTTATCATAGCAATATTCGCCCCGCCCGGGAATCGAACCCGGGTGCACAGCACACGCTTACTCAGTTCACGTCACTGCCAACTGAGCCACGGAGCAGTTAAATATATTTAATATGATTATGATTACCGTAGGTAAAACCACAGAACAAGGAAGATGCTCTCTCTCTAGTTGCCGGGCAGAGATCGGCAAATTACTCCACTAAGTTAAATCCATTAAATGAATTTATTAAGTAATTTATTACTCTACAAAATAAATATTTTAAAACAAATTTACATACCCTTATAATCTCCCTCTACTTTATATTATAATAAATATCTTTTGCAATTAGCTACACTCTTGTTGTTTTTTTTTTTTTTTGGTACGTAGGTAGGGTAACTGTTAACGCCATGAATAAAATGATGTTGGTTGTCTGGTTAAATAATGATACCATCACGGACGTTAAAATTCCAATTTCAAAACAAAAATATTTTTAAATAATGACGTAATTTTAATTTTAACGTGTGATAGAAAAAAGGGCCATACTAATCATGCAAAAAACAAATTACAAAATTGGCAGCGTGTACTTACCACTTCTGACTTGTTATAAAATCAATACACAAGGATCACTTTACTACTTTTATTCTTTACTCACAACGTTTCAGTACGGTCTTTTACAAGTATAGAACGTCTGTGTCGCGCGAAGGCTCAGAACAGAATCCTCGCCTGCTCGTCGAGTCCGGTATTTATATGCTTTTGGTTAACAGACGGAAGATAGACTACCGTCTATTTTTTGTTTATTTGAAAAATCCTTACACTACTTACAATATCTTTGGAAATGAAATAAAATCAGCCGACAGACGTCCACTGCTGGACATACGCCTCCCTCACAAATCGCCTCACCGACCGGTCGTGATCGAACCTCATCCTGTTAGTCCCTCAACCTTCACCAGGTTGTGTGGCCACCTTGTGGGGTGCGAACACCCTGTGAAGGGTCATTAGCTGGGGTCAAAAAAATTAGCCCAAAAAAAACTGAAAATCAAAAAATTAAAACTTTTTATAAAAAAATAAAACCGCCGAAAAAACTGAAAAGCATTAAATAATAGGGAAACATTTTCTATTAGGCCTTAATTTACTCACTTCTTAAAGTAATTTTGGATTACCAAGAAATTTTGAGTCGGTGCCACAGAATCAACGAGTAAAGATCACTAAATTACCTGAAATTCAAAGAAATAACGGAAAAACGTATGCCGCATCGCGCTTTACATAGATAATGAATTTGCTTGTGTGGTGTGGCGCCGACTTAAAATTTCTTGGTAATCCAAAATTACTTTAAGAAGTGAGTAAATTAAGGCCTAATAGAAAATGTTTCCCTATTATTTAATGCTTTTCAGTTTTTTCGGCGGTTTAATTTTTTTATAAAAAGTTTTTCTGTTGTATCCGTTCGTAGCAAAAAGTTTTTTTTTATACTATAAAGCTACATAAATAAATAATAATAATAATAATAACACATAACACTCAGAGCCCCTAACTAGGAAGAACCAGTATCTAGGGTGCCCGAAACACACACATAAAGACGAACATGACACCCAGAACGGAAACAAATATTGATATTCATCATATCAATATTCGCTCCGCCCGGGAATCGAACCCGGGTGCACACGCTTACTCAGTCCACATCACTGCCAACTGAGCCACGGAGCAGGACCAAAATGTAAGTAAATGTGAGTATGTCCATTAGACTTTTACAAGATTGATACTACTTGGAAGTATAGTAGTTAATAATGTAGGTAGGTACTAAGTTAGTACTTATAATTATGTTACCCATTTTCACCACATGAAAGTAATAGGTAAATGTAATCTTTAAATCACAATTCAACAATTTCCAAGGTAAAATCTATATATTGCCGTGGTGTGTTATCTTGTAAATATTTGTTTTTGAAAGTTCAATGGTATTTGTACAAATATAAAATGAACCTTTAGTAACTTATGCTGGAACTTTAAAAAAAATGCACACTGTCTGTTTAAAATTCTAATTTTTTTTTATAATGTTGTCCTTGCTGGTATATTGGTAAGAATTTATTATTGGTAAAAGGAGACCACAAGCTGTTACGACTAGGTAAGGTACCTACTTACTTTATAATAACAATTGAAATTGTTTATCCTATTAGTTTTTTTATTCTGTTCTCTTGTATAAAAAGGAACGTATTATATTTAAGTAATTAATTTTTGGTTTAACTATTTTATTTTTATTTAAATGATGAGATGAGACATGCCTATCATACATTCATTGACAGGAGCGTAGCTTCTATACATAAATTCTTTGCATACATTATGTTGGTCAACTGACAAGTTGACTGTAGAGCAACACGCAATTCCCTTGCTAATGAAATCAGATGATCCTAGAAATTGTTAGCACTGCTATTTACTTAGTGGTAATGAGGGCGAGGCTCTAATTGAACTGTGACCGTCACTGCCGTCACTCGTCACTCTCCGTCCGCTAGGGGACCATGTTTCAAGTGCCCAATTTTATAAGTAACTAGAGGCTGCCCCGCGGTTTTTCCCGCGCAGATTTCTCATAAACACAAAATTCCCGTTTTTTCCCGTTCCCGTGGGAATTTCGGGAAATCCCTTCTTAGTGCTCACCTACACTCCTTAAGGAACCTACATGCAAAATTTCAGCCCGCTACGCCCAGTAGTTTGGGCTCTGCGTTGTCTGTCAGTCAGTCAGTCAGTCAGTCAGTAACGGAAGAGTTTTATATATATTTTATAAGTAATTATGAAATGTTATTACAAGCCAACAGATATACACACCAAAGCCTTAGTGACTAAGGAAAAAGCTACAAGCTCCCATTATGATTTTCGATGTTAGTCTAATGATGGGCTCGGCTTGTCAACAGACAGTATTAGTTTTGGTGCTAGATATATACTTACTGAAGTGCGCTCCGCGGCTTCGCCAGCGCAATTTCCCTTCAAACCGCAAAATCCCAATTTTCCGTTCCCGTGAGATTTCCCGTCTTTTCTCAGGCTTTAGACTATTAATGAACTAAATACATATCATATAAATAGGTTTAGTAGTTTTGGCGTGAAAGCGAGACAGACAGACAGAGTTACTTTTGGTTTTATAATATTAGTATGAATTTATGTCCTTTAATATACTGTAGTGAGTGCGTCGCCTGTGGTTTTTTAATTTAAAAGTTAGATAATTCCTTTTTTTAACCTTCCCGACTGATATAAAAATAGCACAGTTTTAGTTTTGTTTACGAATACTCTAGTTAGTAGTAAGACGTCTCACACTCACCTCACATTACGGTCCCGAATGTAAAAACAGCTTTGTATTATTTTAACGAAACGTAGTATACATATATAAATTCGCCGAATTCCCATCGGCGCAGAGACAAATTGATTTTCACTTGTTACGATCCTGTCATTTGTTTTTCTACATCATGTAATTTTTTGCTTCGCATTGTATTTATGTATTATTTTGTATTCTTAATATCACCTTTACCGATACATAAATGGGGAATGGAAATGGAAAGTCGATGCTTAATGTCAATTAATGTCGACCATTAGACTTTTATGACGCCACTGAGCTAGCCTTTATGACGTGTCAGCACTCAGCAACAAAGCGGCAACACTGTTGCGACGAGACGGTGTACGCCTTGTATCCCTAATGTTAGTTATGTTATATAGTGGTGCCTTAGATAAGGTTCTATTCAAAGAAGTTTCTTTTTTTGTTCGTTAAATCGTGTTTAGTGATGGATATTGAATACGCCCGCCACCCCTGTTGATTATGGTTATAATTTTTATCTTAATTTTCGTGGATGGTTGTGGATATTTTTTATATTACTTAAGTATTACCTAAATTAAAAAAAAACGATCGTTACAAAAAAAAAACCCAGGAGCATCCGGAGTATCCAGCCACTCCGCAAGGCGGGCGCGGAGCGGCGCCGCTTCGCCTGGTACTCGCTGTACGCGTGGTCCGTGGCCGGGCTCCTCACCGCCGCCACCTTCCTGCTCGACACCTACCCGGTGGCCAGCGTGCTAGACTCCAACATGGGGAACGGGATCTGCTGGTTTGGTAAGACATTGTGTCTGTTTGGACTTGCACAAAAACCCCAGTTATACACGGTCACTTTTTAAGCGTAGCGGAAATTTTCAGGACTAAATTCTTGCATGTTAAATGACTCGAACAAATTATGAAAAAAAAAAACAAATGAATAAAAAAATTTTAAATAAAAAAAACACATTTGAGCCTGATGGACCGCATTTCCCGACGCGGGGGAGCGTCGGGTGTGGCTCGGTGTGGTCGGGTATGTGGGGCTCGCACTCACTAAAACCCCCCGGCGGCCGTCTCGGCGCTTTTGGGTAGAAGGGAACCACCCATTATAGCGTCCGAAGTCCTTCCCACGCTCAGCTGCTATCAGCTTCGTGCTCGGGGAGGGCATATTGTTCCCTCCCCGGCTCGCCTTTGGAGCTGCGGCGGCACAGTGCCACAAGCTGTGCCGCCGCCCATCTCGCTCGGGGCCTTTCTATGAGTGTGTCGGGCACCATTGTTCACCCCCTGCGCATTGTCCTTCATCCCCTGCGCATTGTCCTTCATCCCCTGTATTGTCTGGCGCCAGATAAGCCACTGTAGGTCATTACTCTGATTAGTTTTTATACTACAAAAACTTTTGTAGGATCTCAAGTGAGCATGATTTCAATTTCGTTCAGGATTCAGTCCTGTATAACTATGCCTACCGTGTCTTAAATTTCCCTACGCTATTCAAGTCACCCTAAAGAATTAAATTTTTCTTTTACAAGCTGCAACACAGAATGGCCAGAGCGACTGGCCACACTACATCTTCTTCGTGTTCCCGATGGGCATAGTGACGTGTGTTAACTTTGTGTTGTGGGTGTTGACGGCGCGGCACTGCAACCGCGTCAAGTCGGAGATGCATCGCCTGCAGGCCGGGTCCGCCGGCGACCGCGCGCAGAAACGATTCAGAGCTGACAAAGCGCGGTAAGACACTTGGGTCACATTCACATGGAATTTAATATTGGTAACGACGCCTAATGATTATGTATTTTTGATGATAATCTGCTTACTGCCCAAGGGCACGTTGTTGAAGTGTTTCGGCCACTTGATTTTTATGTTCCCATATTAGTAATATCAAATAATGCAATCGTTATTTAGTCATCCAATGTACATAACTTCAATCGCTAAGCTTTGTAAAGATAACAAGCGTTTGTGACGCACGGTGAGCTTTGAAAGTGTTTAGTACTTAGACGTATGACTATGACATATTATGCTTACCTTATTAGTCTATGATGCTTACAAGTAAAACTTTTCCTCAAACACGAACACAATTTCATGTGTATTTTAAGTAGGCAGTTACAAGGTGTTTTATCATCTCAGCCGAAACACATCCACTGCTGAATATAGCCCTCCCTTGCATATCGCCATACCGTATTTTTAAAACCCCTTTCTTGCTGCTGAAACGTACGTGCAATATAGAAAGCAAATACCTACGTTTTTCAAATGTTATAGTTACTTTTTCTTCTTATGTTTAAGACTGGCTGGTGCCCGCGAATTCGTGCGCATATAATATAGATTATTAACTTAATAAAATCTTACGTCAGCTTATTTATTACTTACCACATTAACGCACACTTTGGACACGAATCAATTAACTAATTAATTTTTTTCTTCTATATATTTAGTTTGAACGCACCCATAAGGGATGTATATCCCAATGCGTATAGTCTGAGCGCTATCATAATACAGGTCGCCGTTAGACAGTGGATCAGACTGGCGCAGGACCGTGGTGCATGGCGTGCTAGAGAAGAGGCCTATTTCCAGCAGTGGGCTCTTAAAGGCCGATGATGATGATATCATAGTACTTACATACATAATTCGAAGCTAGGTAATGTTCGTAAGGGGCGCGCAATAACACGCTAGCAGTCTGAGCACTATCATAGTACTTGTACTTGTAAGTTGGCAAATTTTTGTAAGGCACACTTACTCGCGCACTAACTCGCGAGTAGTCCGAACTCCGAACGCTATCATAGTAATTAGTTAGGGAATGTTTGTAAGCCACAATTTCTAACTCGCAGGCACTCTAGGCGCTATTATATTTGTACTTGAAAGCTGGGGAATGTTCTTAAGTCACTAACTCGCAAACGTCTGAGCGCTATCATAGAACATGGCAGCTCGGGAAGGTTTGTAAGCCACAATCACAGATTCGAGGGCAGTTTATGCGCTGTATCTGTCTTGCAAGCTAGGGAATGTGAAGGTCCGACGCCTGAATACTTTAATCACGTTTATTCAATATTATTTAAAATAATTTCAGCCTTTCTTGACTTATAAATAGTGTTATTAACGCGACTTTGTTTCATTATATAGATTACTAGAGGCTGCCCCGCGGTTTCACCCGCGCAAATTTTTCATAAACACCAAAATCCCCTTTTTTCCCGTTCCCATGGGAATTTCGGGAAATCCTTTCTTAGTGCTCCCCTACACCCCCCAAGGAACCTACTTGCAAAATTTCAGTCCGATACGCCCAGTAGTTTTGGCTCTGCGTTGTCTGTCAGTCAGTCAGTCAGTCAGTAACGGAAGAGTTTTATATATATTGATTATAGTGTGCCCCATTCCCAATATTCCCGTAGGAATTCCGGGATAAAATGTAGCCTATATCCTTTCTCAGGCTCTAGTCTAGACTATACATTGCATAGTTAAAGTGTGCCCCCGCGGCTTCGCTAGCGCACTTTCCCTTGAAACATAAAATTCCCAATATTTCCGTGGGAATTTCGCGATAAAAAGTAGCCTATGTCCATTCTCAGGCTCTAGACTATCCCTATACCAAATTTCATTCAAATCGGTTCAGTAGTTTTCTCAGGAAAGCGAGACAGACAGACAGAGTTACTTTCGCATTTATAATATTACTAGCTTTTGCCCGCAGCTTCGCACGCGCTTTTTCATTAAAATCGTTAATTACTGGTTGATTTACGACTTAGGATTTTGGTGACATCATTTCTGATCGCACCCATACCCCCTAAAAATATCTACATATTTACAGTATTAATATTTTGTTTATTTCAGTTCCCGTGGCAACTTCATAAATTCATTTCTACACTCCACCATTCAGACACTGAAACTTCTAACATTTCTATTAGCTGGTTGGGCAAAAGTAGTTAGATATACCTACATAGTTACCTAATATTATGTACTACTTGAGTAAAAAAAAGTACAAGATTTTTAGGCGCTTTATGTTTTTGGAAATGTTCCGTTACCATGTGAATTTTGATCAACCCACTGAAGAACCCGTTTTTCTATTTTTACGTCGAAATAAAGAAATATATATACATTGTTTTAATACTAACTAAAGAGTCCCGTTTTACGTTCCCGTGGGAATTTAGTATTATTTTTTTCTTCCAACTACAACTACTACATCCACAGAGACACTTGTAGACCAAATTCCACGTTGACATACTCAAGGAAATCAATTTTTCATACAAAATAATTAGTCCGGTAATCCCCGTTCCCATGGGAATTTAATTAATTCCTTCCTTTCAACAAACTTTCATCCACTGAGGAATTTCACGTCGATACACTCAAGAAAGTCGATTTTTCATTACCACGAAAAAAGCCTTGTTATTCCCGTTCCCGTGGGAATTTTGTAAATTACTTTCTTTCAACATTCCTACATTTACTAAGGAACCTTTACACCAAATTTCACGTCGATACACTTTAGGATGTCGATTTTTCATACTAACTAAAAAATCCCGTAATTTCCGTTCCTGAGGGAATTTTGGGAAATCCTTTCTTAGCGGATGCCTACGTCATAACATCTACCTGCATTCCAAATTTCATCCCGATCCGTCCAGTGGTTTGGGCTGTGCGTTGATAGATCACTATGTCAGTCAGTCAGTCAGTCAGTCACCTTTGAGTTTTATATATATAGATAATATATATTAAGTAAGTATGGATTAAAATATTTAGCTCTGTTTTGCGAGTAATAAATGTATCGTTGTCTCTATATTTTTACGCATCTGCAACAAGGTACCTGCTAACGGGAAAGCTATGGGTAGTGATGGGAGCCGGGTGGGTGTGGGAGATCCTCTCGACCGTGGTGACGGAGCCGCCGTGGCTGTGGGCGGCCTGCGACCTCGTCAACGAGCTGCAGGGCGTCTCCATATTCCTCATACTCGTTCTCAAACCGAAGCTCTACTATCTTATTCGGAAGAAACTGGGTAAGTGAATAAGTAATTTGCCTACTAATAAGGCAGAATTTTATGAAATAGGTTTATTTACCATCATTAATACTAATCTGAGACTGACTGACAGACAGTCTACGTACAGCCTGAACCTTATTTTATAGGTAGACTAGAGGCTGCCCCGCGGTTTTTCCCGCGCAGATTTCTCATAAACACAAAATTCCCGTTTTTTCCCGTTCCCGTGGGAATTTCGGGAAATCCCTTCTTAGTGCTCACCTGCACTCCCTAAGGAACCTACATGCAAAATTTCAGCCCGCTACGCCCAGTAGTTTCGGCTCTGCGTTGTCTGTCAGTCAGTCAGTCAGTCAGTCAGTAACGGAAGAGTTTTATATATATTGATTAGCTGTGCCCCGCAGTGTTTCCCGCGTTTTATTATGTACTGCAGTAAAAAGTAGCCTATGCGTTAATCTAGGGTGTCAGCTAACTCCATACCAAATTTCTTTAAAATAGCTCCAGCCGTTTAGACGGGAAGAAGTAACAAACACACACACAAACTTTCGCCTTTATAATATTACTGAGATAAATATAGAATTTAAGTATCCTTGAAGTTGCATTAGGTGAGGGGTGCAATAAGAAAGATACTATCTGAAATATTACTAAGTTCTAAGCTCATTTTTTATGGATATCGTTATATATAAGTCGGTTTTACACGTTTTGTAAAACGTATATAAGTCTTGTAGTCGGTATGATGATGACTCTTTGATCAAAAATAGTAATCCTGAAAACTATCACTCATGTTTTCAATGTTAAATAAGTTATGATTATGATACTATTTCTTTGGGTTATCTGTAATACTAATACTACATACACACCGCATTATCAATGCAGAGTTTTTGCTTCAATTATACCAAATTTAATCTCGTTGCAGTCAAGATCGGACTGTGAAATAATTTCTGTTTTTCAGGTTGCTCAAGGCGACGGATGAAAACAAGTAATATACTGTGTTTTATTTTTTTGACTGATCTAAAGCTACTTTAATCGTAGCAGGGTCTCGTCGTGCTTAGATTGTATGTTACTGTTGCTGTTGTAACTAATATCACACAATGTAATAGAATGCAACGTGTTTTCAAAGTAAATCAAAATGAGAAAATATTTTTCCAAGAGCACGAGCAATCCATTGCTTCAAAAAAATGTAATGTTCACTTTTAGTTTGTTATTTATACCTACGACACGTTCTTACATTTCGTTTTACCTAAACATTACTTCACAAACACTTTGTATCGGGTTCCTTACGCTACTTCGAACATCAAATAGTCGAATTTCATTTCCACGAACACCCTTGACCGATTGCTCAATTCAACGATGCCTTATTTTTACGATAGTTTAATTGCTCGATGTAACGATTCACCGAAAATCGTTTTACCGAAACACGATTGTAAGACAATTCATTTCACCGACAGATTATTTAGCCGAACGCTCATTTTGACGGAATATTTTTCTTTTTTTTTGTTATACTTATTGCTTTTATATAAAGTTTTTTTTTTTATGATTTGTTGTTTAGCAATTTATTTAAGTAATTATAATTAAAAAAAATAGGGTTCTGTTATAAATCAGAGTTTTTTATCCCGAAAACTACAAATAAATATGTTTCAATTAATGAAAATAAAAAATTATGTATTGTTGTTTATGTTTAAATATTCGGTTACATAATATAAAAGGACAAATTTAAAACAATAAGGCTACGAACGCACAGGCGGTTTTTTGCCGCGCGGATTTTATGTAACATACTGAATCCTATGGAAGTGTGCGCACCAGCGGATAAAAAACCGTAAAAACACGCTTGTGCGTTCGGGGCCTATGAATAAGGTTGAAAATTAAATAACAAACTTTGACACCGCGCGGAAATAAAACCGCCTGTGCGTTTGTAGCCTAAAACTAAAAAAAAAAAATATTTTTTATGAATTTCTTTTTATGATTACTTATTATATAAAAAAACATGAGTTTGTGTAATAAACTAGAGTTTTTCTCCCGAAAAATACAAATAAATATGTATAATTCATGAATTTAAAAAATCATGTAATTGTTGTTTATGTATAAACATTTTTTTTTTATTAAATATTCGGTTACATAATATAAAAGGACAAATTCAAAACAATAAAACTAAAAAAAAACTATTTTTTATGAATTTGTTTTTAAACATAAACAACAATACATAATTTTTTATTTTCATAAATTGATACATATTTATTTTGTAGTTTTCGGGACAAAAAACTCTGATTTATAACACAACCTTAAACAAAATTGCTAAACAACAAATCATAAAAAAAAAACTTTATATAAAAGCAATAAGTATAACAAAAAAAAAAAGAAAAATATTCCGTCAAAATGAGCGTTCGGCTAAATAATCTGTCGGTGTAATGAATTGTCTTACAATCGTGTTTCGGTAAAACGATTTTCGGTGAATCGTTACATCGAGCAATTAAACTATCGTAAAAATAAGGCATCGTTGAATTGAGCAATCGGTCAAGGGTGTTCGTGGAAAAGTGTTACTCCGATCGTGTCCGCCACTGTACCATGCATAAAACCTAACAACTATCTATCAAACAATGACTGCATGACTGCACAAATTAAAATGTATAAGACATTATTGTTGAAAACTGTGGTAATACGATTGATTTCTTTTGCGCAACAAGCTTTTATGCTGTTTTTTACGTGACACTAATAGGAGAATCTCTGCAGGGCTGGAGGGCGCGGCGGGGCAGAAGTCCGGCAACTCCAGCTCGTCCACGGGCCGCACCTCCTCCACGCTGCTCCCGCGCCCCGTCAGCTCCGACCGCTCCGACCGCTCCGACGAGCGCGCGCAGCTCCGGCACTCGCACCACTCTGCAGTTAAACTAAAACCGTAATACCTACCTTCTAAATACAATGCATGCAGCCTGCAGTAACCATTATTCATTCCTTAAACGCGTCATCATCAATTATTAATTTTATGCCATCTTTAGCTTGTGTAAAGTGCTTAGTGTTAAGTTAAATTTGCAATTAACATGCAGTTGCAATTACTTTATTGAAAGAATGAAGTTTAGTATGCTAGTCGATAGTGTTAAGATTATGTAAAAGGAACTTCAAATACGAGTAATTAAAAATAATAAGATTACTTACACACTTTTACTTCCTTATTTAATTGTTATAAGGTAAGTATTCCTTTTTAGTTTGATGTATTTGCAATTTAGCCGTTCAATGTAGTTGCGTTTTATGACGATGGCTACCTTGATTATTTTTTAATTCTTTAATCCATAGAGAATAAAGGTAGGTATTTTTTTTTGTAAAAGTATTCATATAATCTAGTCAATTAAATGTTGTAGCTTGCAGACACTTTCGATTTAAATTGGGAAAGTAGGATGCTTAAGCGGGCTATTTATTTACGGCGATACGCGATACCTACTAGCACAGATTACTAAATAGACACTAGCTCAAAAATATACTTGAGTTTTTTTTCCCTACAAAAAATTACTGTTGGGATAACAAAGTTTAGGAATAGAGTATTACATCAACGTTAAAATGATTAAAAGACACATTTACTTCAGTCATTCAGCAGGCAGGACCCATTAATTCGAATGCACCATTTACCAATTACGTCCAGACATCCAGTCATGACTCATGAATTAATTATTTGGTAGTCTTTCATCATAAGATTACATTTAACAAAAAATAAGTGTTATATACCTATCAAAAACTGTTTAACTTAATAAAATATTTTTATTCTGTGGTAAAATTTAAATATTTAAAGGACATACACGGTCATTTTTTTTATCGTGGCGGAAACTTTGAGGACTAAGTCATTGCATGATATATGACTCGAATAAATTGTAAAAAAAAGTTTTTTTTTTACTTTTGATTTGCCCACTTGCGCTTTGCGCATTGCCCTCCACCCCCTGACTCGTCTGGCACCAGCTAAGCCACCGTAGGTCATTGCTCTGCTGCTACACAACATTTTTACTTTTTTCACAAAAACATTCGAAGTACCTCGAGTGAGCTGAGCACGGTTCATTATTTTTTAATTTTGTTTTCAGGAATCAGTCTGTATAACTAACTATGCCTACCGGGTGTTAAATTGTCCTCCACGATGAAAAGTAACCGTGTACAAAACTAACATACGCCAATTCTGTTATGATCGCATTCTTTGTATTTATATGTAGATTATTTTAAATAATAATATAAAATTAAATGATTACTAATGGTTTATATACAGATGCGAATAACTGAAATACATGAGTTGGAGTTATATAAGTTAATTATTATTATGTATGCAATCTTTGTACAATGTTAAGAATAAAAGCCGACTCAACGATTTTATTTAAAACTGTGCGCACTCATTATGGCATGCCCATAAGTTAAGTTTAAAATTACTATAGTAGGTAACTATTTAAATTAATTTAATTAAACAGTTATTACCCCCTATTTTAATATACATTCAAAATACTGGTTCATTGTTAACTTAAAAACCAACTCTAGATACCTATGCTTACAACAATTTGCTATACATGTAGTACACAACAACTAATCTTTTCTTATAAGTTATTGCAGCGCACCTTTTTTAAAAATATAAATAATTTAAACATTGATTGGAAAATAAGTAATTTTTTGAGCTTTCCGCTTTATTTCAAAACAACGTTTTTATTACTTTATAAGTAAACGCGAGGTTTTAAATATAAATTGAAAGTAAGTAAATATATCACACTCAGCATTTCCTAGTTTCTACTAATAATACTATTTTGTGACTTTCTAACAAAAACAATTTAAGGCGGTAACAAGACCTTACCTAGGAGCAATTATAATAATATAAAATAACTGGAAAACTTATACATATCATTCGTAGACATTATGTAAATGCAAAATAATAATATGTACTTACTTTATGAGTACTTAAGTATTTGATTAGTAATGTATGATTTTATTTTAATGCTCATTGGAGTTCGGCGTATTTTCAAGGATTTGTATATGAGTTGGGAAAGTCAAAGCTTGATTAAATAATATATAAATTCTCAACAAAAATCTTTGACTTTCTTTCGAAAGAAGCGCTAATTTAGGTCTGAGTCGTCGTATGGTGGGTACCTAAATACTGTTCTCAATAATTTTAATTATTCATAGGTACCTGATACTCAGCTCCACACTCCGGATTAACAAGTTCCATTCCTTAAAGCTATTTTGTTCAACTATGTGACCGTCACCAGTAATTTCGTTATGTCACAGCCAGCTGCCACTTTGATTCGCATTTCACAAAAAAAAATGGTGACGATACAAAAGAGCTAATAATAGTCAACTATTAATCTTAAAATAACTTAATAAGGAAATAATATTGGAATGTACGATAAATAATTATTATAAGTATATAATATACTTATCAAACTTAATACTAAACAATATCATTGGGCTCTTTGCAGGCACATTTGATAAAGTGAATAAGCTACCTTTTATAAATGTAATACTCTTATTACTTTAAGTTTTCTTACAAAGTTTTAAGTTGATAGAAGTAGGTAAGTATTTACAAATTAAGTAGTTCTCGGAACTTTATTAATAATTGAATACCTAAATATTAAATAATCATAGAAAAGCCAAGAAATGTAGCGACGCCGATTAGACGGACCGGCGGGAACAACGGCAGGGGCAGGTGCAGCGGCTGCGGCGGCGCGGGCGCAAGCGCGGGCGCACGGCCGGCCTGGCTTCAGGAGCGATGGTTGGGCTGCACGGTGATGGCGGCGGGCGCGGGCGAGGGCGCGGCGGCGGGCGCGGGCGCGGGCGTGCTGCTGGCCGCGGGCGGCGGCGAGCCGGGCGGTGGCGACGGCGAGCCCGCGCCCTCCGCGTCGCGCTCCGCCATCTCGTCCTCGTCGATGATCGAGATGTCTCGGATCGACGGCCGGTGCGAGCGCCGCCATCCTGGATGGAAATAAATATTTCGATTACTTACAAGTATTTGTATGTAAAATATTATTTTACGTAATAGCCGTTCAATGTCGTCATCATCTAACACTCGGATGATTCTACATTTTCAAATAGGAGATTAATTATTCGTTGCTCATTGTTACTTTATTTATTGGAGATTAAATAAAGTAAGTATTAATAACAATAAGTAAGTACTTATACTAAAACATTTTCTTTGATTAAAACTTTACAATATAAAGCCAACGATTAATGATTACGGATGAAAAAAAGCTTAATTTTTGTTATTAAGTTTTTGACAATGATGCGGTCAGAGCCGCGCGCGCCACATATACTATAGAAGTAGTTGTATTGATATTATAGTTATAAAGTATACGATAGGTGTATAGGTAGGTACACATGTATAACGAGTACCTACATATCTGTTTTGCTGCATCGCAAAGACCTTGTACCTTTGATAGGAAGAGGGTGAGTAGTTTATCACAACATGCATGCGTTGGTTCGTATAAGAGTTAACGTTTATTAAATAACTCTTCACTTGACTATCAAAAATGTTACTGCAACATTCGCTCTCGCTGTCTGTTATTTTAAATTTTTTATACTTTTTAGCAGTATTTACTGAAAACTGTGATTGTGATTTAGAAAATGGACATATTTTTGACAAATATGACTCAGAACCACCAGAGGATATCGAAGCAATACCTGATGTCTTGACCTTTACACCCGATGCTAAACAGGATTTACTTGGAAGAGTTGAACAAGATAATATTATTCAAAGCCAAAGAAGTATGATACACTATCAATCAAGGAGTGTTAATGTGAACAAGAATAATTTATTTCTTTTGCCCTTTAAAAACCTTCAAACTCGGTCTAAACGGCAAGTAAAAGGCGGAGTGGGAAAGAGTCCACAGCCACAACAAGGATCGTCACAACCAGACCCATATTACTTCCAAACCGGGGACTCCTACAACAGAGCTTTAAGCAACGGTATCGGCTATGGCCCCAACAGCCTTTCCTACTCACATATTCCGAATGAATCTCCACCGGGAACAAAGTCCAGTCTACCATTACCTTATCACGAAAAGGCGAGGGATCAATGGCAGAAATCGAAAAATCCTAATCCCCAGTTTATCAGTAATAATGGCTTTTCAACTGAAACTAAATATCCATATTCACAAGCTTCTAATTCTCACTACACTAATCAAAATGCTGCTCCTAACCTAGCACGACCTAATCTGATTTATTCTCAAAACAGCCAAACTCCTTTTGTGAGCAAATCCAGCCATTCAATGGATCATAATAACAAAAGCATATATCCAAATCAAAGATATAATAGTTCTAACGCAGCACATTATTTAACATCTCAAAATCAGACTAAGTATCAATTTCAAGTAAAAAAACCTTATAATCCAGCATTGTATCCATACAGTATATATAACTCTGAAGTACCAAATGGTCGAAATGATCCAAACAGTTACAATAATGGTAAACCAAGAGTCAATAACTATTCACCACCGTTGTATACATCTAGCACTCCATCTACATTTTATCAGGGACCGCCAAGCCGTAATCAGTCAAGAAATGTAAAAAGTGGTTTTCCACAATACTTTGTATCTAGTACTCCGTCCGCATTTTATCAGGGTCCACCGATCAAAAGTCACACGACACCTCTATACCGAAACTTGAACGATGGGTCGAGGTCTCATCAGTCTCCCCAGTCTGGTAGTCCTTTCCAAAACAACTACCCACAAAGTGATAGGCAAGTTAATAATGACAGACATGGTCAACATCCCCTGTATCAACAGTACCAACCCAATCCCTATCCTACCTTTGACTATAGAAAATATAACCCGTCCCCTTTGTATCAGTATCCAGACCAAAGAGTTATGTGAGAGGTACTTATTCTTAGATTTTTATAGATACACGCATTAAAAAATACTGCTTTGTAATTTTAAAGTTACCTTCTAATACTGGCGGCTTGGTAGTCTTGGTAAGCAGTCGCGGGCCGGTTATGGTGATCACGATGGCCCCGATAGGCGCGGTGATGACTATCGACAAGATGCAAATGTTCACGACGATCTCTGCATATCTTAATAATTCTTCTGATGGGCCATCTGCTCCGGCCATCTTGCGAACTTCATCTAATGCCACCGGACCTAAAGCCGCCTTTGAGAAGAAAAAAAAAACAACATACGTGCTTAATCAAATGCTTTAAATAACTACATGCACGTATAAATCATATTAACATGGACTAAGAAATCACTAGTAAGTATAACAAATAAAAGTTAACAATCACGAGGTTAAGTTAACAATTCTTTGAATTTAATAATTCTATGGTAAAACTTAAAAAAAAAAAAATACCTGCACGGTAGCTTTGGCCATCCAGGCTAGGCCAACAAAGATCTTCTCCTTAGTATTGAGGTTGCTCCGCACAGCGCTGAAGCTGGTGACGGCAGCCCGCAGCACGGCACATGTCACCAGGATGCCGCTGCCGATCAACACCAAGTGGGGATCCAGCTCCTTAATCTGAAATTAAGGTGTTCGTATGCTATGTGAATACCTGGCACTTTAAATTGATAATTCAATGCTATACTTTGCCTAAACCTAGTAATTCTTGAGAAAGTAGTAAGTAGTTCGCAAAACAAAAAAATATACTGGTTAATTTAGGTTTCCTGAAACAATTGCAACGTCCGAACGTAAAATATATTATCTAACTTCGTAACGCCTTACCTCTATTACTATGTTGTGCACATTATATTATAAACATTTAAACCTTCCTATTAAATTACTCTTTCTATTGAAAAAAAAATCGCATTAAAATCTATCAATATAAATAATATATCAATATAAGCATACATAGGGATAGACGCGGGAATCGATTTTGTTTTTTAACCCCCGAACGAAAAATTCAGAGAGGGGTGTTATAATTTTAACGTGTGTAGCTATCTGTCTGTCTGTCTGTGTATCTGTCTGTGGCATCGTAGAGCCCAAACGGCTGAACCGATTTTCGTTTAGTTTTTTTTTGTATCATAGATAATTTCAGGCCGAGTGTTCTTAGCCATGTCTGATGAAGATCTAATCAGCGGTTTGAAGATGATCAGCTCTTGAATAATGGATGAGAGGATCTAACTAGCTTCCTTATGTCCGATCAATTTGAAATTTGGTACCATGTTACATCTATGTTATAGAAAGTATATGTTAAGGTAACCATGACCTGATCTGCCGTTTGAAGATGATCAGCTCTTGAATATTAAATAGTGGATGAGAGGATCTAACTAGCTTCCTCATGTCCGATAGATTTGAAATTTGGTACCATGTTACATCTATGATATAGAAAGTATATGGTAAGGTAACCATTACGTGATCAGCCGTTTGAAGATGATCAGCTCTTGAATAATGGATGAGAGGATCTAACTAGCTTCCTTGTGTCCGATCAAGTTAAAATTTGGTATCATGTTACACTATGATATTGAAAGTATAATGTTAAGGTAACCATGACCTGATCTGCCGTTTGAAGATGATCAGCACTTGAATAATGGATGAGAGGATCTAACTAGCTTCCTTATGTCCGATCGATTTGAAATTTGGTACTTACCATGTTACATCTATGATATAGAAAGTATATGGTAAGGTAACCATTACGTGATCTGCCGTTTGAAGATGATCAGCTCTTGAATAATGGATGAGAGGATCTAACCACCTTCTATTTGTCTGATCAATTAAAAATTTGGTACAGTGTTACTAATGATATTGAAAGTATATGTTAAGGTAACCATGATAGTTTTAAGATGATTAGCTCTAGTTCTAGTTAAGTTGATGAGGGGTCTGACTGGGTCGGGGGTTTTTAAATTTTTAAATTTGAGTTATTAATACTATGTATTGAAGTTAAAAATACTAACAACAACTTGCGCACCAGTGACGGCAAAGAGCATGGGCTCAAAGAACATCCAGAAAATCTCGAAGGCGGTGGCGACGGGGTTGTCCTCCATCTCCCAGCCCTGCTCCGTCCAGTTCTTGCACGCCACGAACGCGAACGCGATCACTGCGAGGGGTCCTACAAAAATACAAAGTCTTATCAAATATCCAGCATTCCCGAGAAATACCGAGGACGCACAACTGATAGTGCCCCTCTAGGACCGAAGTTGTGGCCTCAACTGCATTATGTCCTATTTTAACTAGTATTTACTTCTCTATGACCTGTATCCATGATTCTATGATATTAAATTAGTAAGATGATAGGTACTATATCTAACTAGAGGCTGCCCCGCGGTATCACCCGCGCAGATTTTTCTTAAACACAAAAATCCCGTTTTTTCCCGTTCTCGTGGGAATTTCGGGAAATCCTTTCTTAGTGCTCACCTACACTCCCTAAGGAACCTACGTGCAAAATTTCAGCCCGCTACGCCCAGTAGTTTCGGCTCTGCGTTGTCTGTCAGTCAGTCAGTCAGTCAGTCAGTCAGTCAGTCAGTCAGTCAGTAACGGAAGAGTTTTATATATATTGATATCTATTGTACTCTATATATAAAAATGAAAGTGGTTCGTTAGTCTCGCTAAAACTCTAGAATGGCCGGGCCGATTTAGCTGATTTTGGTTTTGAAATGTTTGTAGTAGTCCAGGGAAGGTTTAATAGGTGAGAAAATATGGAAAATTGGAGGTAAAGTTAGTTAAAGCATATTTTTCAATATAAAATTGTAAGGCGCGATACGTAGTTCGCTGGGACAGCTAGTATTTTATAAAATTTTATCGTTGCACGGAACCCGTGGTAAACGAATACATTGCACTTCACCAGTTAATGTTAGTAGGCACCTATTATACTGTTTGTGACCCACGTTCACATATTCGATTACAAAGAGCATGGAAAATTACTATTTCCCGAGACGACGAAAACATTGCTAGCGTATCAGCATTATAACAACATCAATACTGAATCGACTGATTGTTGATTGTTCATAACGCGTTGTGTGCAGGTTCGCTTTCCCTGTTTGTACCGGCTGCCTACTGGTACGCGAGATCCAGTGGGACAATATATTTAACACTAGGCGACCCGGCGAACTTCGTACCGCCTAACCTTTAACTATTTTGTGCATGTATCATACTTATAAACCTTCCTCTTGAATCATTATATCTATTAAAAAAACCCGCATCAAAATCTGATGCATAGTATTCAAGATTTAAGCATACATAGGGACAGACGCGGGAAACGACTTTATTTTATAATATGTACTAGAGGCTGCCCCGCGGTATTTCCCGCGCAGATTTCTCATAAACTCAAAAATCCCGTTTTTTCCCGTTCCCGTGGGAATTTCGGGAATTCCTTCCTTGTGCTCACCTACACTCCCTAAGGAACCCACATGCCAAATTTCAGCTTTGTACGCCCAGTAGTTTGGGCTCTGCGTTGTCTGTCAGTCAGTCAGTCAGTCAGTAACGGAAGAGTTTTATATATATTGATTGATGATGATATTGATGATATTTCTGAAGAGTATGATAAAGTGGGTGGTATCGAACTGCGTACAATCCTTACATATAAAATCTAAGTAACCCCCCACCTATCATCGCCTAGCCGAAACCGCTGATGATAGAACGATGAAATTAAGACAGTGGCTTCCTTTCGTTACGTAGGCATCCACTAAAAACGGAATTTGGAGTATTTGGTTTTGGGTGCCATGTGCAAGTTTAACTCGATAAGAAATTTTAACTTCGTTAAGGTGATTAAATTGAAAAATTCCGTTTAGTAATTATTATTTAATTTGGGAACTTAATTAATCAATGGACATATTAAGGTGTAGAAGGTGTAGAATTTGAAGTGAGGAAAAATCTATTTTAGTTTTGCAAAGCCTTAACATCTTGTCGTCATCTTTAAATTTAAAATGTTTTCTGAATACAATAGATTTTTTAAATTCCTACAGGAGCGCAAAAATAATAATTTACATTAAACATACAAAAACGCGGGCGAAGCTGCCGTGCCGGAGTGCCGGAGTGCCGGAATACATTGAAATAATGTTTTATTCATGCTGAACGACACCTGTCCTTCATAGGTAAAATCGATAACGAAATGATTTACAAATCAAAAATTGTTAGTATTATGTTCGACAAGTTCATTTTATAGTATTCCAAAAGAGATCCACAAGCACAGAATACCTAATAGAACAAGCCACAAGCCCGAAAGTAAGATAAAATACTTTATTGCGACTAACGTTAAACTAATACCACACAAAATAAATGAAATCTAACAATGCAAAAGGCAGCCTTTCCCCTAAAAGCAATTTATTCAAGGTAGTAGACAATAGGTAAAGTTCCTCTCTGATGGTTAGAACCGTAGCCAGCTAGAGTAACCAAATACCCTTGACATTACTCGTAAAACAATAAAAACATAGCCTTTTTTTAAGGCGGGAAACTTCTAACGAGTACCCAGCAGCCCCGGGGGGAGCCACAGAGTTATGTGAGGTTCGTTAAGTTACCCACTAAAACCTCGCCGGTGTCCATTTCGGCTGTTAGCAAGAGGATCTCGGGAGATCTTTCGATCTTAATGTTCAAAATCGCGACAATAGAAACAAAGCCTCACCAGCACCCCCGATGCCCATCTCCTCCGAGCCGAGCACCGAGAGCAGGCCGCCGGTGAGCAGCAGCAGCACCCGCAGCGGCACCATGAAGGAGTCGTTCCTCTCGGGCACGTACTTGACCAGGTAGCCGCAGACTACGCCGAACGCGATGCCGCCGATGCAACTTAGAGGACCCTGAGAACACGTTATTAAAATATTTGTAACTTAATGTAAGCGAAACTGTAGGTTTTTTTCTTTCTAAGAAATTTATAATTGTTATTTTAATTTTACTCCTTATAACTGTTGTAAATAAATAAATAAACAGGAGCAAAAGTTTCATGTTTATTTAACACTAGTCGACCCGGCGAAATTTGTACCGCATAACCATCCTCTTAAATCGCTCTATTCAATAAAAAAAAACCGCATCAAAATCCTATACACATTTTTAAAGATTTGGGCAAACATAGGGACAGAAGCTGGAAGCGACTTTGTTTTATACTACCTATGTATTAATGATGATGGTGGTAGAGTGGTAAAATAATGAAAGTTGTTGAAAAACCATATTTAAAATTAACTTTGGATAGATGATAAAATCAAATCTGTCGGGAACGAAGATAGTAGGGAAAAATAAAGTGAGAAACCCTTTATGTGGAATTCCATAGCAGACTATCGGAGTCGAAGCGAGCGGGCACGAAGACTTATTAGGTATATTGTAATTTTAAGGACTACAATAGAACCATAAAATACTCAATTACAGACAAACATAATGAATAGGTACACTATTGATTTTTTCATAAACTTATTTAAAGCAATTATATGCGTTTCTTATCAGGAGGAATAATAGCTATGTACAGTATGTACCTAACTATTATTTTTCATTCTTTACGTTGTTCAAGACGAAGTGCAACTTTCTATCTATATTGTATTTTTTCACTTCGAAAAGAAGTGAAAAAAAATTACTACCAAAATTGTGCTTATAGTTTGCAATAACCTGTTAAAGATTTTAGTTAGTACTTACTAGGCTTTCTAGAATATTTAGAATTTCGAAGAAGTTAACACTTTGAAAATAAATCTCTATTTCTTCTCATTTAGACTGACTTGAAGTGTGTAATTTAAAAACTGCAAGCTAGCAGCAAACACAATGGCAGTGAATTGATTAATAGTTACAAGTTTTAATGAATAGGTGCGCTAGTTGTCTTGAATGCGTATGACCTTATAATTTATATGTTTCACAAAATCCGAAATGTTTAAGTATTTGTAAATCGTGTTTAAGTAATAATAATAATTTAGCAACTGTTTAAATAAGTGCGTAAGAGGCGACACGGCGACGTCGTCGGTCCTGTTAATATTTGTACAAGAGTTGTGCTTGCTAAGGTACACTATACATAGGAGGTTATTTCAGCTTCTTCTTATATTTAATAGCTCAGCTGTCGTCTGTTGCGCCTTAAAAAAAGTTTTATTAACCTGAATAATATTGACGGTTACAGATGAAGTAGAGAACATAATAGCAGAGATGATTCCAAAGACGGCGACACTGGCCGCGTCGTCGATGCCGGAGACAGCCAACACGAGCGTGGGGATACCCTTCGACACGCCATAGCCCTTTTCACGGAGTCGGAACAGGCAGGGCACCACCACCGCCGGGGACACCGCGGCTATGATCGACCCGAGAAGAAACGCTGAAACAATCAATGTCCATCAACCTCCTGAATTTGTAGCAATATCTTTGTATTATTTTAGGGTACATAAGTTTGTTTTTCGGGAAAAGACACAGAATCCGTAATTATAAACTAACGCAAAAGATCAAGATTTGAAAAAAGACTCAACTCACTTAATTTTATAAGTTTTGTATGTAAGATAATTAAAGAGAGCAAAAAGAAGGTCATACATATAAGTGACTAGTAGAGTACTACGACTGACGACACGAAGTGAATCGATTTACTATCAAAATAATAACTTTTTATTTTGAGAATCAGGCCTAAGAGCGAATGGTACCTACCTCAGTATATAATTTACTAGTCGACCCGGCGAACTTCGAACCCCCTAACCTTTAACTTTCTTGTGAACGTATTATACATATAAACCTTCCTCTTGAATCACTTTATATTATTTAAAAAACCGCATCTAAATCCGTTACATGGTTTTAAAGATATAAGCATACATAGGGACAGACGCGGAAAGCGACTTTGTTTTATACTATGTATTGAAAAGCAAAAGTTATAGTTTTATTTGAATCAAATTACTAATTTGTCGATACTAATATAATAAGTAGTGAGTTAATATAGGTAATTTTTTAAATTATTAAAATCACCAATAATGATTAAGCATGTGAGTGTCAAGTGTTCGTTCTATAAGAGCCAACGTCACTAACGGTACCTGATTACCGAGGACTCCGACCCCGACCTGCCCACACCCCGCGCCCGCGGACAACGCCGTCACTAATACTCTTTAAAAAATTATGAATGACAAGTTTGCATGTAGGTACAGTGGCGGACACGGTCGGCGTAACACTTCCGGTTTTTCTGTATTGCAAAATAGCTCTTGTTCTTTGGTAATACAGTCTAGGCCTGACGAAACCATAGACAAATCTGTTACGGCCTCCTAGTCCTTGACTGTACTTATATTTTTTTGATCTTGATTGATTTCTCGATCTCATAAGTCACTATGGTTATCGAATTAAATTAGGCTGTATTGCACTTTAACCTTGAACTACCCGTTCATAAAATTTCTGAAAAATTAAATGTTGCATAAAATCTCATACCCCACATCCACGGCAATCCCAGAAGGAAGTAGGACATGACCGCGCACAGCACGCACTCGAAAGTCCAGGGAACTAGCGCCAGCTTGATCACCGTGAAGAAGATCTTGCGCATGGCCGTTGGGTCCAAGTCCAGTCCAGCGCGTGTTAATATTATTGTTAACGCTATTTTCCTGCAGAAAAATGAAACATAATTTGATGAATCGCAAAATCAAGAAAAGAAATGTGGCTTCTCTTAAACTACAGTCAATTAAACTGCAAAAATAATTAATTTACCTTATATATGAAGTGACGACACGATACTCTTCATTAAAGTCGACAAAACCAATGTTCTTCATTAGGATACCAACAATCAGCATGCCTATTAGTGCAGGAAGGGTGGTAATCTTGACAAGCAGCCAGCCGCCGAAGTGGGCCGCGATCGTGAGAACAGCCAGCATGAAGAGCTGCCCGCCCGGCGCCGCGGTGTCGCCCAGGATCACCCACACTGTAGTCCATACTAAGATTCCTATAAATATTTTCAAATAAATAATAGAAAAAAAAATGGAAGGTCATTACTCAAAACTATTCTTTGTACTAAATAAGTCTTACCTATAATAAAGACTGAGAGAGTTTGAGCAAATTGCCGGTACGTCGGGCATAAGGGGTAGGGGCATATTTTTTGCCAGAAGGGTGGTTCCCAAGAAGGAATGCCGCTTTCTTCTTGATGACACTTTTGACAACACGCGTACCACCACGATCTGAAAAAAAAAAAGATAAAATGTTTAAGTATGTAGTTACTAATAGTAAAGTAAAATAAAATAAAACATAAACATGCATTAATTCAATGTCGTAAATAATAAAATGTTTTGGTTGTTTAATTTGCACGTAGAAATTATGCCAGACTGATTACTGCTTCTTAAGATGACTTGTACACCTATTAAAAACCAAGGATTTCCCAGGTACCCACCAAGTTCGTGAGACATTCACTAATAACTCGCACAACTTTACGCATACATTATACCCGTTTAATAATATAAGCAGGCATTCCTGCAAATATAGTAAATATATAACTATGTGCTGTTACCTCTCGATGTGATCGCTCTGCTGTGACAACGCCTTCTTAGAGTAGACGGAGGAGGTGGTGGAGTATTTCTTGTACCTGCCCTCGATGTGCGCCGGCCGGTCTGTCGGGCATAAGAAAGCAGATTGAGCCAAGTCACCAGCATGGATATATCGATTGTGGGACTCCGTGGGAAACTATACGGCTGTGAAACAACTGTACCGTTTCAGCTGGCGACATTGACCGAATGACAAAATAAAAATACAACAAAGTTATATTTAATTAATGTACATGTTAAACACAATTTTAAAGGCTCTGAAGTATTTGGACGAATAAGTACTTTTTTAATATAATAAAAAAGGTGTACAAATATGTCGGTTAGTACAAGTATCACGGCAAAACTACTTCATCCTCTGTCTTAACTCAAACCTGCAGTAAGTTTCAGCAAAGGGCGTTTTCACATTGAACGATAACGGTAACGACACGATATCGTCGGACTGGAAAATCCATACAACATACATACAACAAATCCATACTAAACGCTTTCACACTGTGTCGTCAACCGTCAACGGTATCGCCGCCGACAGATTGTCGTGCCGATAGCGGCTGTATATGTGTAAATATAAAAGACTAGAGGCTGCCCCGCGGTTTCACTCGCGCAGATTTCTCATAATCACAAACATAATTTTTTTCCCGTTCCCATGGGAATTTCGGGAAATCCTTTCTTAGTGCTCATCTACACTCCCTAAGGAACCTACATGCAAAATTTCAGCCCGCTATGCCCAGTAGTTTCGGCTCTGCGTTGTCAGTCAGTCAGTCAGTCAGTAACGGAAGAGTTTTATATATATTGATAAAGCAAATGTAACTTGTTCACTGCTGCCATTATTATCTCGAAAAATTTCAATTTTGGAATCGCGCGGATACTTTTGCTGTCGCAGTGTGACTAACCGCATAACAAGCTGTAGGTTATATCGAGTCACATACCGATGTCTTCCCGATATCGCCGGACGATATCGTTGTCGTCCGAGCTGACGATATATGAGTATCGTGTCGGCGTCGTTATCGTCGCAGTGTGAAAATGGCCATTCTCGGCTACCAGTATCCGTAGTAAAAGTTAAAAAGTGGCGCGCGGGCACCATCAACTAATTACTATCAAACTGTCTGTTTCTGTAACTGTGTAGTTAGCCGTGCTTAATGCACTATATCAAACTCGTAAATCAAGTATTTAAAGACCTGAATTTCCATCATCTCATCAATAACCGACAGTGCGCTGCGAACGCGTATTTGCATATTATTATTGTAACGGTAACTTTTATTTTGCCATTATTATTAATAATACTTACTCACCTAAAGTATGTACTTTTGACATGGGTGATTGTTAACAAGATATATTAGGTAAGTTAGTAGCTTAATATATATGTCAAGTCAGCGTAACATTTAACATGATTTCTGATCGTTTGTTTAAATATTGTAACAATACTAACCCCACGAGGAATCCATTTCAGCTGCCATCGCGTTGTGAAGGTTACTCTTGCGGCGGGAGGGGCCCTCCGCTTGCCCGGAGATGCGGCCATTCCTGCAATAATGTTTGTCAATTAACTATTTAACACTCTTCCTTTATGAAATTCTTCTCTTCTTTTATCCTAAGTATATAAAATACTAGAATGAAACGATCTCACTAATAACTAGGTATAAAAAATATTTAGCAGGGACCGATCAGCAAATAAACCTTGAAAATTTAATTACGGGTAACTGTTTGCAGCAAAATTTTTGGCAGTTAATTACGCAATTAAAATACCAAATTTGGTGGGATGCTTGCCACCCAACCCAGACGTTGGAATGAATTTTGAACCGGCTAATGTTGGAATAAGTAAGCTTTGCATTTTTATTTATTGCAGATGAACTGCCTCTTACGAAAAAATATTAGTTTATTCAAGAACTATAAATTACATCTTATTATATATAAAAATCAATTGTGGTTCGTTTGTCTTACTAAAACTCGAAAACTGCTGGGCCGATTTAGTTAATTTTGGTTTTGAAATGTATGTACAGGAAAGGTTTCAACGGTAAGAAAATATGAGAAATGGCGAGGTGTGTGACATGTCGATACGAAGTTCACCAGGACAGCTAGCATATAATATAAATATACTATTATACTAGGTATAGATCTCACGGGTTATGACATGTTAATACTTATTCTGATTCTAAAATATAGCTTGTGAATTGCGACTGTTTGAGGTGAACCTATGGAAATACGAAATCCAATTATAATTATGAATGATCCCATCATCAATAATGCTTCAATTTAGACAGTTTCCTATAACCTAACTTAGTAAGAATACTAAGTAGATGTTAAACGCCCATTTCAATAATAATAATAGTGCTTTTATTGAAATACAAACATGACAAATGCATTTTCACGCTTAAAAAATATATGAAGAAAGCATTGACATCGTCGCTGCAGCACATTGAATTTGTACAGCGTGACACTGACGCGGTCTGACTCCATCCGCAGTTTATACCTAGATGAGCTCCAGACCACACGGCGATGATTATCATCACCTGTCAATCATTCAAGTTGTCATGAAAGTTTAAAGATGTTATTACATACGATCTACCTGTAACGAGGCATGAGAGTAGACCACTTTCAAATAGCTTTGATAATAATGCCAGAAAAGTAATAGATACGCAAGTAGGTAACCCCGATATTGTTTTAATTATTTGAAGAAATAAACTTTAAAAAAAAAGGCAAGTATAAGGAATTTGCTCTGCTTTGAATTGCTCATTTACTACCTCTAAGGCGGAACAAAGTTCACCGGGTTAGCTAGTAATATAAATAAGTAAGTATTAGCACATTTAAATATCACCCTGAGATATTATTTGTTTAATCTCAAACCGGAAGTAATCAGTAATAAGTCACATGATCGAGCTGCGAATGCAAGCGTGCCCGCGTGTGTCATTCGAGGTGCGATGGATTGCGGCTGTGATGTGGGTCACACAACCTCACAGGTAGATAAACTCGACTCTAGGTTAAAGCTGTAGACACAGTGAACACATTCACCATTCAGTAAGTATACCTATTGAATTAAATTTTTTAATTACAACATTTTGGAAAAATACTAACTAGTACAAGAAGGCGTGGACAGATAAATTATGAGCATTAAACAAAATTAACTTATTCTTCGTTTATTACTTCTGCTATGTAGTTTTATAAGATATTTTAATAAATTCTTATTTTTTATTCTTTCTATAATTTTCTTTCTTTATCATTCATACTAGAGGCTGTCCCGCGGTTTTTCCCGCGCAGATTTCTCATAAACACAAAATTCCCGTTTTGTCCCGTTCCCGTGGGAATTTCAGGAAATCCCTTCTTAGTGCTCACCTACACTCCCTAAGGAACCTACATGCAAAATTTCAGCCCGCTACGCCCAGTAGTTTCGGCTCTGCGTTGTCTGTCAGTCAGTCAGTCAGTCAGTCAGTCAGTAACGGAAGAGTTTTATATATATTGATTGATTAGCTTTATAATTTTAATCGAATAAAAAAACCGTTTTGATTGGAAGCCCTAATCTAATGCATGTTCTGATATGGATTCGGTCGTAATTTATTTTTCAACTATTATTCATTCGATCGTCGTGAAAAGCTAACATATATTTAGGCGCAGTTTGCTAAATCAGTCGCTATTCCTTAGATAGAGCATTAGTTCTAAATTAAATATTAATTACCGAGTATATACATATACAAGTGAACAATGACAATAATAAATGCATGCGATATCCGACACAACTACAGCTCAACTGTGCTGCTTGCTGAGAGACATTATAAAGCATTTATTTGAAATGACCTAACATAGACTTAAAATGGATACAAAATTTGCTCTTATGGTTTGGAATTAAGTTATGCGCATTCTATTTTATATTTAGGTAATACTTTTTAATTTTATGTAATGTATCCATATTTTATATTTATATAAAGAATGTACCTCCTGAAGCGTCACAGTCTGCACCTGCTCTTTGGGATAAAAAATTAAAAGTGAGATATTCGTTATCGCAAACCACCCCTAATATTTAGGACGGCCTTTGATTATGTAATAAGTGATACCTACATGAATATTATAAATATAAAGTTGTTGATTAATTAAATTAAAACTAAAACATATACATATTTTATTTAAAATACTATCTGTCATCATAAAATAAATCGCAGTGTGCTAACGTCTTAATAGTCGCGCAAGTTATTGAAGTCTTGTAAAGGTTACTGCCACCTTGCGACTTGTAAGAACTTAATACGTATAATGAGTCTAAGAAAGAGTTCCACAAGGAAGATTTTTGTTTATTTAGATTAGATATTAAATTAAAAATTATTAATTACTTTACTTTAAAATATATCCTGACCTTTTTCGTCAAATATCCTTTCTTTTGGGTTTGCCATAGTCTGCTAAGAAAAAGGGTCTAAAATATAAATAAGATTTGTCATCTTATTACGAATCTTTTCCTTGACATTTTTTATTGACATCTATAATTATAAAAACTTTTTATAAAAAAATTAAACCTCCGAAAGAACTGAAAAGCATTAAATAATAGGGAAACATTTTCTATTAGGCCTTAATTTACTCACTTCTTAAAGTAATTTTGGATTACCAAGAAATTTTAAGTCGGCGCCACACCACACAAGCAAATTCATTATCTATGTAAAGCGCGATGCGCAGCGGCATACGTTTTTCGGTTATTTCTTTGAATTTCAGGTAATTTAGTAATCTTTATTCGTTGATTCTGTGGCACCGACTCAAAATTTCTTGGTAATCCAAAATTACTTTAAGAAGTGAGTAAATTAAGGCCTAATAGAAAATGTTTCCCTATTATTTAATGCTTTTCTGATTTTTCGGCGGTTTAATTTTTTTATAAAAAGTTTTTTTTTTTTGCTTTTCAGTTTTTTTTGGGCTAATTTTTTTGACCCCAGCAAATCACCCTTCACAGGGTGGTCGCACCCCACAAGGTGGCCACACAACCTGGTGAAGGTTGAGGGACTAACAGGATGAGGTTCGATCACGACCGGTCGGTGAGGCGATTTGTGAGGGAGGCCTATGTCCAGCAGTGGACGTCTTTCGGCTGATTTTATTTCATTTCCAAAGATATTGTAGGTAGGTATCAAAACTTATAATGTAACACGGAAATGCAACCTGTGAGTGGATAAATCGACCCGCCGACCAAAAAGTCACCCCTATTTTCCCACCCTTAGGGTGGGAATTTTATTTACAAATTTTTATGGGACCAACTTCAAGGAAAAAAGAATTATTAAAATCGGTCCACACAGTTAAAAGTTATGCGTGATCATACATAAAAGATAAATAAAATAAAAAAATATACGAGACGAATTGAGAACTTCCTCCTTTTTGTTTTTTCGTCGGTTAAAAAGCGGTTCAGCTTCGGTCGAACTTACTAATATAAATACATATATACCAAAAAGTTACCGCCAGCTTGACGTTTATTTGATTTGTTATACATATATAAGCTATAAATTTATATGTATACATATTAATGAATTTAAAAATGGTTCACTTAAATATTGACACAAATGTTCAATTCATATTGACATTAACGCTTTCGTAAAAATTGGTTTACTTCATCTTTAATACAGAACAGATGATTAATTATTGAATCAATAAAAAAGAGAACTGTCTATAATCCATATTAATATTTATATATATGAGATGTTTATCTTTGTTTTTAAAATTGGGAGAGGTAGGCGAATGCAGAGATCAACCGGTTTTTAAATACATTTCCGATGCGTTCTGATTTAGAACATATATTTCAGGTTTAGTTTAGGTTAGGAGGACGTACCGGGATCCAGATCGCGACAGGAGGGGAGCGTGCGCGGCGCAGGGGCCCAGCGGGCCCGGACCCGCCGCCGCCGTCTTGTTGCTCATACTTTACTACCGAATCGCTTGACGCAGATCCAACTTACAAAAAAGTAATTAAATTTAAATTATCGTCACAGTACAATTTATATTTATATTAAAAATTTGACAGTGCTACATATTACTATCACTTTTCTCGGTTACTTGCGCACGCGGCACAGTCGTCGGTCGAAGGTAACGCCTGTATTCTGGTTAACTAGTAACACGACTATATATTGCAACTACAGTGTACAGACTAAACTACTTGCAACGATTACTATGTGAATTGATTTTACGGATTACGGAACGGATTTCCAGACTGATTCAATAAATTGACCGCGACCAAGCGGCCTTGTTTAGCACATGTACGCTGCAGTACGCGACGTCTTTGATACATTTTTGAATGAACTCACGAATATATGAATACTTAACTAATGAAGCTAATTTAAACTTATATTATTATTAAAGTTTTTAATTTGTAAATACTTACAATAAAGTAATATTAATGGTAAGGTAGGGGGGAATACATATTTGCCGCATCTGTCATTGCCAGAAAAAGTCGTTCTTAGGAATCGTATTAGATCTTTTGTTGCATTGGCTACTACGAAACAAAAAACGACCAAGCGCGTCGAGAGGAGCGATGCGAAGGGATGGATCGGTTTCAGTTATTATGGCCCGGGAGTGTTTACTTACAAACATTTTTTGTTTATGGGACACATACCAAACACACTGGCATGATTGGACCGATGTGGCACTAAGCATCAATACAACTACGTAGGTACTTATTAATTCCATGACAACCACTTGCTAAATTTTATCTTCATAACAAAGTGGTTTCTTATTATAAACAAATTATGTACGTACATAAGGTTCATACTTACATATAAGACACTTTCGCCGAGAAAAAAGAGAATGTCATTTTATTTTATTTTATCATATTTAATAATATTATCATAATAAAATTTTAACTTGACAAAAATTAAAAATATATTAAGATGAGCAGGTTAATTTCGGCAGTATTTTCATGTATATTAAGAAGAAATAGCTAAAGTACTAAGTACAGTCACAGATTAGGAGGCCGTAGCAGATTTGTCTATGGTTTCGTCAGCCCTAGACTGTATTGCCAAAGAACAAGAGCTATTTTGCTATACAGAAAAACCGCAAGTGTTACACCGATCGTGTCCGCTACTGTACGTAGCGTAGCTGTGATTGTAACTCAATTTTAATTTAGTAAACTATACATACAGATTTGCTGTTAGTACTCTGTTCGGTCAGTTAATAGTCGTTTAATAAGTAGGGTCTCAAATTAAACCCTCAATTCATGAGATTATGTTGTAGGTTACTTTGGTTGTGTTATTTAATTTTGGAAAGCTGATGGCATTTTTATAATAAGCCTAAATTGCCACACACGATACTCTAGATATAATTTATTGTAAATAAAAGCTCTAAAATAATAAATTAACTTACCAATAATGTCTATTAAGTGCATCTGTCTCCAAAGATGAGTCCGAAGGTAGATAGCTGTCGTAGTGACAGTTGAGGCTGGTGTGAGACATCCTACATGGCACTGGGCGAGTGTTATTTCACAAGTGGCGGAGAGAGCAGGAGAGCGAGGCGAGGGCGTGAGTGGCTGAGGGCGCTCCGCTGGCTGGAGCTCGCTGCGCACCTATGCCGCGCCGAGAGTGCATCTTATAGCGAAGGCTCTGCGGCATGCTCGGCGCCGGCGCCCGCCGCGCCTCACCCCGGGCACGTGACTGCCTCGTCGCGCTCAGTCTCGCCGGCCGGCTCGCCGGTCATTGGCCGATGTGCAAAAAAATCACGTATGATCGAGAATGAAGCCTTTGCCATAGAAATGCGTGCTTAATCACATGTCAGGGTTGCCGATTGTCTTGTCGCTCTCGCTGGCAGCTGACCGACTGAGAGTACTTCAGGACTACTTACTGCAGCTTTAGCGTGCGGCAGTATCAGCTGGCGTGTTTACATGTCGCGACACAAACATGGCTCGTATGGCACCGCCCGCGCCCCCGTACCGCGGTCTACTTCCCGCCCATTATAAAGCGCATACATATACCTACATGTTGTTCCACGACAGCGATAAAAACACCCAAGGTCTTTGTTCTTCACAATGCGTACCTATATCATTTCGGATGAGTGGAACAATTAACGAATAAGGGGAATCGCTGTTGCTGGCAGCAGGACAATTCTGTCGGAACTAAATTATACAACTTTCTACTGGACTGGGCATGCTAGATCATATGAAAAACAAGTACCTTCTTAAACGTGGCTATAAATTAAATCGCCTTTATTTTGAAATGTAACTTATCGTTATTTATATGTAATTTATTATTCTAAAAAGTAAGAAATTAATCATAAAAATAATTAAATAAGATTTTTTTTTTGCATAGTTTGATTAAAAATTTTAAAAATATAAAGTTTATTTTTTTACTTTTATCTTTTTTTGCAAGCCATTTGAAATGCCTGTGAATATTATGATAATACTCGCGTGACGCAATTTTGCAGAATTGAATGCCTAGGCGCTCAAGATTCTCACAAATACATAATTATGTGGCCGTTCACTTTACCCCATGGTTCACGACTAAGTACGATCATACTATGATGCAGGGGAAGGGGCTCTACACTACATGGTTAGTAATTATAAAGGTTTATTGTAAAGAACACATTTACGTCTATGTTTTCTAAGATCTTTATGAACACTAGCTGACACGGCGAACTTCGTACCGCCCTGAATTCTAGATTTTTGAGAATATTCTATAGCCTATGTCACCCGGGGATAGTGTAGCTTCCCAAAAGTAAAATAATTGTTGAAATCGGTTCAGTAGTCTCGGAGCCTATCCAATGCAATCTACAACAAAATCTTTCCTCTTTATAATATTAGTATAGATGAGCGAGCATGTTGGTTTGTAACATCGTCCTTGTTCAAACTGAGATATTTTTTTGTATCCTACTTCCTACTATTATAATTTCATACTTGTTTGTACTCTTAGAGCAGGCTACTTTCCTCCACCAGACACAAATTAAAAGTTTTCGGAAACACAAGTACTCATTATATACAGGATGTTTTTGACAAGGCGGTAATAAATCAAAGGAGGTATTCTGCTCACCATAACTAACAACTTTTCCAAAGCAACAGGGGTCGCAATCTCAAAACAAAAATCAGCCGTCCCGTACATTGACCCCGTCAGCTGATCGAACCAATGTATGGAACAGCTGTTATTTTTTTGAGATTTTGACCCATGTTGCTTTGGGAAAGTTGTTAGTTATGGTGAGCAGAATCCCTCCTTTGATTTATTACCGCCTTGTCAGAAACACCCAGTAGAATGCCACGAAATAATACAATCAATGAACCTTACGAATATTTTGGTCTCCATCACAATTGGTAATAGAAATATTTGAGCAGCTCCTGTTCTAGACGGGACCACCTATCACCGACCTATCCATTATTTGTATTCTGTGTGTTATGCCGAAATAAAAAAAGTGACTGTTATTTACCGAGATTTCTTTCAATATTATTTTTTACGAAGTAACAATAGAATTGATACTTGTAGGAACAGCTTATCTAGTAACTAGAGGCTGCCCCGCGGTTTTTCCCGCGCAGATTTCTCATAAACACAAAATTCCCGTTTTCTCCCGTTCCCGTGGGAATTTCGGGAAATCCCTTCTTAGTGCTCACCTACACTCCCTAAGGAACCTACATGCAAAATTTCAGCCCACTACGCCCAGTAGTTTAGGCTCTGCGTTGTCTGTCAGTCAGTCAGTCAGTCAGTAACGGAAGAGTTTTATATATATTGATAATGTCATAAATACAAACACGGATTATCATTAGACTAATACAGGAGCGGCTATCAGCGCTCGCTCGTGGCGCGCAGCCCACCTTGTTGAAGTTGTCGCAATACCGATGGCCACCGTGATCATTGGGAATGAAAATTTCTAAATTAAAACCAACTCAGCATTGCCTTTTTGCTAAATTGTAGTAGGTATATTAATTTGATAATAATTAAATTGATAAAAAATTTCACTTTATCCAGTCAGAGGTATGATTCCTGGGTCCTTATCAAAAATCGCTGAGACGGCCAGCGAGGGGTTTTATTGGGCGCGTGCGCGTGCACCAATAACCCTGTCATTCAAAATTTAACTAACAATTTCAAGTATAGAATTAGAAAAGTTTATTGCCAAACAGTCACACACCATTAAAGTATAAATTAAGGTTAAATTGTGATTAAGAATTCACAGGCTTATTGGATGGTCGTGCTATAATTATTTTCATCTGAGAGAGTGAAGTTAAAGGTAAATTATGAATAAAGGCAACTGAAACTTTTAGGCTGCAGCCGGGTTAAAATTATAAATATGGATTTTTATAAAAAAAAATATAGTTTCCTAAATAAAATCAAAATTACAAACTCAAAATCAAGAAAACATAATTTGACCTGCAAAAGACATCAACGCACGTCAAAACTTCATTGTAAGTTAAACATTTTTTTTTTAGTAGCCTAATTTGTTTCCCACTGCTGGGAAAAGACCTCCCAGCTCTCTATCCACGTGTCCCTTTCCTGTGCCACCTGAATCCAGTCGGACAGATAGGAATCGATATCATCCCGCCATCTCCTTCTCCTCTCCTTCTTTCTCTTATTTAAGTTACTTTATTGTATTTTTTTTTGTCATATTTGTTTTGATAGGAATAAAGTATCATTAATTTATTATATTACTAATTACTTTAAAAAATATATTTAGTTACCGTTAGGTATATAATTAGTTTATCTGAATGGTAATCTCCTTCTAACTTTCTTTTCAGTTAAAAATTAAGTAGAAATACAAATTTGAGGAAACAAACGATTTTTTAGACTTACCTTTCAGAAGGAAGGTTCTCCCTATCTTTACTGCTCTCACTGGCCATGATGGATACTTTTCTCTGCGTGGGCTGTTCGATGGGCTTCGCCTCCTTGGGCGGCGGCGCGGCGGCGAGGTCGGCGGCGGCCGGCTGGCCAGCGGCGGCTGTAGCAGCGGCGGCGGGCTTTGACTCGCCGCCTCCCTGATCCCTGGACAGGTCGCTTAGATCGAACGGGTACTCCTTTATTGCAGTCATTCGTACACTAGTTTTGCGCACCTGTATTAACAACATTAAAAGCATATAACATTATATTGCCTCTGAAGCGTGATTTTTGTTTTTTGTTAACTCCTCTCCTCATTTAAATTAAAAATAATATTCATTGTTGTTTACTTCATATAAAATAATTTGCAAACAAAACGTTCCTAAATATATATAATTAGCATTATTTGTTTAAGTTTATTAACCTCTTCTTAAAACTGAACTTACATTTTGAACAGTTACACATAATTATGTTCAATGTTAATATATACATATATATAATTTTTTGTCAAAGTATCATAAAGGAATGGATTATGATTAATTCTAAAACGTTTGAATTAAAAACTTTAGTTTTCGCTTTCTCTACGCTGCGGCTGCGCCGCGCGGCTACTCGCGTTCCGTTCAAGCAACGACTGAACACTTCAGGCTCTTCTTCAGTTTAACCACAAAGCCTTCGTCAACTTACTACATGACTTGAGCGTGATTTAAATATTAACATCTACACTTATTTGTTTATATTGATTTTTGTTTGGTCTAACAAATATTAGTTTTAATATTTAAATCAAACTATTAGTTTTAATATTTATTATTTTACTAGGATTTTCGTAAATTAATATAACGCTAGTAATATAATTTATTACCCTTAGCAATTTTTCAAACTACAAAGTACTTGATTATTTTTTAACAGTTATGAATCATTTATTTATCTACCTTTTAGGTTATTAGTTTTCTACGTTTAAGAGAGATGTAGTCCAGAAAGATTCCCTGAAAGTGGGACTGGACCCGCCACATATTCTGAAACCGAAGCACTGCGAAAGCCCTTTTGAATGTCATTCAAAACGTTAATATTATTATTACGTTAATAAATATTTTAAAAAATCTGACAAAAATTTAATTTTAATATTTTTAGTGTTTTACCATTTTAATTGATCAATCATCAATTCACACATCGGTTCCTAATTATTAATAATGTCTACATTACACCAATCTAAATCGTTTTGGTTTGTATCAAAACAATTCCACGTTGTCACAAGCTGTGCAGTGCGTAATTATTTGCTTAAGTGGTCATCACATCACATGACCGCTCACGAGGATCCGACCGACAACTCTGAATCATTTACTGCGGGAGATCTAAAGTTCAAAACACTCTCATTAAATATGTGGCATTCCCAATTTGACAGATCTGTGATAGAATCTTAGGTCTAGTAAACTTATTCTTTGTACGGCAACAAATACATTACCTATATATAATTCAAAATTAATGTTGATATATTAGGACTTGTAAAAAAGATGACTTCTTGACTTTTTATGCTGTTCACAGTCATTAGATGATGAAATGAAGAAAACACAAGAACGACTGGGCCGATTTAGCACATTTTTATTTTGAAATATTTGTCAATTTAATTTTGTAGAGGCATAGGATATCACCACCTCATCTTTTTCAATAGTGTCGTAAACGGCGATTGGGAATAGCCGGCACAGGTCCTTCATTGAAATACCTGAAGAGCCACACTACGATCGGCGACCCGCCTGTCAAGCGTGGCAATTATGGCAAAGTCAAATGCAAGCTTGCTCACAAAAAATTAAGAGAGTTTAACTGGGAATGAGTTTATGCATCTGCCGTATAATATACCTGACCTTGCACCTTCAGATTTCCACCTGTTTCGGTCTCTTCAGAGGGCCTATTACGGCCACTTTTGCAATATTGCTTTGCGTCCTTATTCCGTTTTTTTTGTATAGACTTTGACACTCTACAGGACGAAAAGCAATATTGCAAATGAGGCCATAATAGGGCCTCAGATCTCTTTACGTAGTGTCAGGTTAACATCACGAGAGAACTGCCAAAACTACTTGATGTAGTTTTTTTGATCAGAAGCGCTAACATTTTTATAGCAATGGGATCATGTCCCTACCTCTAAGATGGCACAAAGTCTTCAAACAAAATGGTACCTACCACCTTTAATTTAATGTAAATGAACTATTTTAAAAAAAAAATGGAATTTTATATAAAATGCGAAAATACTTTTTCTCCTATCAAATACTATCCTGATGTTAGATCCAGAAAAATAAAAAAAACAAGGCTGCCTTGAACTCTATCTCAATCTAAAGATTTACTTCTTCCATTGCAATTAATAATTTATATGTATATAAACTCATGTGAATGGGGTAAGTATTTTCTTCCTTTTCAATTTTACAATTACTATTACCTGTTTTAATGTAAATCGATACTGTATGATTATTTCCTAAAAACATTACATGAATGAATGACGTGCGAACGTTCAATTTTGTCCTTTGTTCAGGCTATATGGGCTAACAAAGGAAAATAATTTACACATAAACAAGTGTTATGGTAAAACACAGTATCCAAGAGACAATCATTGATGAACGTCCATTTCAAGCTAACTACATGCATATCGCCTGTTGTTACTAAATAGTTCGCCAGTATTCTGATAATGCAAGAATCGTTTGTGGTTTTTTATTTTATTTTTATTTGAATAGTTATTTAGGCGTATGATACTTAAATGAATTTACTCTCATGCGTGTATTTGGAATAATGATGCTTATTTGGAACAAAATGTTAAGTAATGGTTTTACAATTCGTTATAGATGCCGCATCGTCATATGGAAGCTATACTTTTAAATGAGTAAATTGGTTAATTTTACGAAGATGTCATGTCGAATAATAGTGTCTATATAAAATTGTAGCAAAATAAAATATGAACTTATAACCGATGCACTCCAAATTGCATTTAAGTATAATTTTTTTAACAGAAAAAGATCCCGCCTTCAATAAACTGACACTTTACTGAGCACTTCCTCTTTTTCGAAGTCGGTTAAAATAATAAATAGGAGCCTTAAACCCTGTACTGTGTTTAACAAATACTTTTTAGAAAATCGGTTCGACCAAACATACAGTTCAAACTAAGAACGTACTTTTGTTTTGTAATTACTGTTGAACCCTCAAGTTACGAACCGGCGAACCGTATTGCTGATCTCAGATTTACAGATGGAATAGTATATTTCTTATTTCAGGCACATGCGTGATTGATAGATAAAGGATGACGTCCGCTGCTACATTGATTACAAACAGTGTCCACAACGGTGTGAGTACATGTTCAGATGTTGTCGATCTAGTTAGCACGTCACTCGGGATCTCTCGGGGCACTAGTGTTAATAATGCTAATTATAGTCAATAATTTGTTTTATCTGAATAAATTTATGCGTTGATGATGAAGATATTCGCTTCTCGGTCAACCTCGTTCGCTCGTTTTTCCCTACACAACCCGACCCAGTCAGACCCCTCATCAACTTAAGTAGAACTAGAGCTCTAATCATCTTAAAAATATCATGGTTACCTTAACATATACTTTCAATATCATTGAAGTAACACTGTACCAAATTTTTAATTGATAGGACAAATGGAAGGTGGTTAGATCCTCTCATCCATTATTCAAGAGCTGATTATCTTCAAACGGCAGATCAGGTCATGGTTACCTTAAAATATACTTTCAATATCATACATGTAACATGGTACCAAATTTCAACTCGATCGGACATAACGAAGCTAGTTAGATCCTCTCATCCATTATTCATGAGCTGATCATCTTCAAACGGCTGATCAGGTCATGGTTACCTTACCATATACTTTCTATATCATAGATATAACATGGTACCAAATTACAAATCGATCGGACATAAGGAAGCTAGTTAGATCCTCTCATCCATTATTCAAAAGCTGATCATCTTCAAACGGCAGATCAGGTCATAGTTACCTTACCAAATACTTTCTATAACATAGATGTAACATGGTACCAAATTTCAAATCGATCGGACATAAGGAAGCTAGTTAGATCCTCTTATCCATTATTCAAGAGCTGATCATCTTCAAACCACTGATCAGATCTTCATCAGATATGGCTAAGAACACTCGGCCTGAAATTATCTATGATACAAAAAAAACTAAACGAAAATCGGTTCAGCCGTTTGGGCTCTACGATGCCACAGACAGATACACATACAGACAGACAGACAGACAGACAGACAGACAGACATACCGACAGACAGACAGACCGACAGACAGACAGACAGACAGACAGATACACACGTTTAAATTATAACACCCCTCTCTGAATTTTTCGTTCGGGGGTTAATAAAATAATTATGTTAAATCATCCTTTTTTTTATTTATCCTTTTTTATTTAGTAGTACTAAAGTAGTTTTTAGAATTTGCTTTTGCTCATCCACCATGCAGCACCATTTTATTTTATCTTCTTTTCCGCTCACTTTTTATATCATTTTCCAGCACCACATTATAGAGGTAAGTACAGGTAATTAACAAGATTTTTGTTTTCTGCTTTGTAACACAAAAAAAATATATATAAAATTTGTCAAACACCATTTCAAATTTGTGTTCAACCTTTCTTAGTAATTAAGGTATAATTAACATCGTACCTACCTAGATACGCATAATATATATAATATATACTGGGTGTTTCTGACAAGGCAGTAATAAATTAAAGGAGGGATTCAGCTCACCATAACAAAAAACTTTCCCAAAGAAACATGGGTCGAAATCTCAAAAATAAAATCAGCTGTTCCATACATTTGCTCGATCAGCTGACGGGGTCAATGTACGGGACAGCTGATTATTGTTTTGATATTTTGACCTATGTTGCTTAGGGAAAGTTGTTAGGTATGCTGTGCCGAACCCCCCATTTCATTTATTACCGCCTTGTCAGAAACACCCTGTATATATATATATATATATATTTTAAATTTGACGTCAACTTGTGCTTAACTTGTTAGTCACGAGCTCATTCTACTTTATCACGTGTGTCAATGTCATATAATCACAATTTAATAAACAAACCAAGCAGAGTTATTACCTTTTCTTGTTAGCAATATTAAATATCCTTCGCTTTTCATTCGTTTTCATTAGATTAGCAAGAGATGTTAATCACAAAGTTAACACTGAAAAAACATTACAGTATATTTACTGATTTTATTTTATTAATATTACTAAACTGAGAAAAGACATCGCAAAATAATTATTTTCAAAACGGCAATAAAAATACGAGGAATGATATTAGAGTTGTATTTTATTTAGAAACAAAATTAAACATGTTTTAATATAGTTTTTTTATCTTTATGATCATATGCTTCTAGCTAATCGGTCAAATATTGTTCAATTGTAAGAACACATAAGTGGCTTAAAGTTCTTGGGTAGTATCATAGGTCGCTAATCTATTGTTGTTGTACAACACTTAAAGTATTATTAATTTAATGTTATCGGTATTCAGTCCGTGTGAAGTAATAATAGCTGGCCTGATTGCAGAATTTTAAAGCAATGAATAAAAAAAAAAACACTTTATTGCAATCAAAGAAAATGTCATGAATAAACCAGTGTTATCATTATTATTATATCATCAATTTATAAGGCATAATACATTAAATAAATTAGATGATTTTTCTTATCGCTGAAAGCTATTACTTAATAAAGATTGTTATATTATTTAATTCAAGCATGGAAGTGAAATAATTAGTGCGCAAGTGTAAGCATAGGAGAGAAATCTATTTGAGAGTTGTCTTAGGTATATATGTTACCATTATGTATTGAAGAGATTCTGCTCCTTAAAGAGTTGCACTTGATGGTTTAATTATATGATTTTAAATGTGTTTAATTTATCCTCAGGCTGGGCGAGCCGGTGCCCAGCTCGGGCGCTTCCTGAACAGTGACCGTGTCTCCGCCCGTCTCGACTTGCTGTCAATTAGAATACGCCAGAGATGTGAATTCGTATCATTGCTAAATATATATTTTTGAGAAATTTAATATTAAAAGCTCTATCTCATTTTGGATCTCCTGGTAATGTTTTTTTCTTTTTCATTTTCTTTTTATGGAGTTCAACCGAGGCTATAACGCTGACGAGTTACTTTCGCATTCAACTTATCAATGTGTATATGTAAGATAAGAACTGATATGGATGGAAAAAAAACAAATAATTTAATAAATAAACTTTAAAGTTAGATAGGTGGTACTTATATTTTAAGATCATAGAGTACCTAGTATTAGTAGATATCAGTACTTATGTGTATACGATGTCTAATTCTGATTTGTATCTACCATACTGTCGGGTCCTTTCCTGTGCAAGGCGTTTAATATTCATAAGGCGTTTGTATTGAAACGTATCCCCATCGGGCAGTGTCGCGGATCAAGGCAATGACAATTATGACTCAAGCAAAGGGAAACACACAAATAGGACAAGACGACAGTTATGCGATCAATTAAACAAATGAGTATTGTTATAAATCGCTATGAGATAAAGCGTTACAAATCAAACGCAATCTTTGAGAGTTGTTAGGAAACTAATCGATCAGCCTTTCATAACGATTAATTCCCACCATTGATCTTAAACGTAACAAAACAATTTTTTGCAATTATAATTATGATCATATAAACTATATGTCATATAGCAATACTGCTTTATAGACAGTCTTTTTTTATTATCGTTGTGAAAACTTTCAGGACTTAGTCTTTGCATGATATGACTCGTTTATTTTTTGGAATTTGTTTTGCCGGAAATTAATGCCGGTGGACCCCTTGTTCACCCCCTCACGCATTGCCCCCAGTCTCGTCTAGAGCCAGCTAAGCCACTGTAGGTCATTGCTCTGATGCTACATATCATAAGGACCTCAAGTGAGCACGGTTCATTATTTTTCCTTTTTTTTTAGGAATCAGTCCTGTATGGCTACCATGTGTTAAATTTTCCTCCACGATAAAAATACGACAATACATTCATTTCATTCATTCGTTTTGAAGTCACACTTACAACATAACCTTTTAATCAAGTATCCTTACATAAGTTTTACATGTTAATGTTTACTAGAGAGTTCAATGATTGAAGTTGAATGATGTTATGAATTTTCCCGAATGCGATAAATAGCACTGGGTACATAGAAGTTGATAGTACAGATTTTTCTACGAAGTAACTTATAATTTAGTTTACATATGTTCTTCATTATATTATTGAATTTAACAAATATATGTATATAGTAATAGACACATTGAGAAGCGCAGAGATATTTCGCTACGTTCATACCTTCGGACAAGGTATAAAATCTTCCAAGACCTAAAAAAAAAAAGTTGCATTTAGACAATTTTTTTGTCATCTATATTGCAACATTATAAGCTATCCGTTGTGAAAATTTGTTATTTTTCATCAAAAATGTGATAACTTGAGACAACCAACGTCAAGACTAAACATTTTGTACCTTCATTATCAGGCTGTAACGGAACATCTGAACTTAACCAACGAAAATTTTAGTTTTTTTCAGCAACATCGGTACATCTCAATTTGAACCATATCCTACGATTAAAATTTTTACAACAAAAATGATTTAGACACAAATGTTCCGTTTTAGCAGATATAATTAGTACAGAAATAAAATTATAGTGAGTTTGCCTTTTCATCAAAACCGTGACACTATGTCTTGTTACGCTCTTGTCGCAATCGGTCAGCATTTTTCTTTATAAGCGAGCGGTGATACTGACGTAAACCGTTCTAGCAATAAACATATGGTCGAAAAGAGATAGCACTAAACCGGAGATTTCTGCCCTTTTTCCTCATTGCTCAGTCATTTTTGGAGCTAGAAATATCGCGTTTTTGCAGCAAGTAGAGCACGATGCGGCGGATTTTACTGTATAATTACTGCAAAACGGTATAGTTATGAAATAACACGTTCTTGCAGCACATGAGCGAAAAAATATATATTATATATTTTTTCGAGAATGGCGGTAGCATCGCTTGTAACTGGCTCACCTATCTCTTGGGTCATTACCCTATCAGCTGATCACACTAAAATGAATGCGGGACTTGTTTTCATTTGTGATCTTGGGCCCTTTTCCTAAGTCAAAGCTGTTAGGTATGGTGAGCTGTATCACTTCTTTTTTATAACAGTGCTGGTCCTTATAAATTTTATTTCATTAATTCTTGTTGTTGCATTATTATGACATGACAATCGTATTGTCAAAATTAAGGTATTACATTTCACGTATTTACGTTTACAACGTTTATTTCGTGGTTTCCAACCTCTCTGTATTCTCTAAACAAAAAATCTATAGAAAAGGTATTTAGGTTGTTGTTGGTTATTGCTCTAGTACAAAAGTGGCTGTCAAAATAGAGAATGAGGCACTCCTCTCCTCTCTGGGCTGAGAAGAAAATTCTAGAAGTTTTATTAAATAATTGTTTTTTTGTTAATGATTTAATAGTGTTTAAATTATTTTGAATATTTTTTATATACTTACGTGAGTTAATAATTTTCTGAGCTGCCAAATGATTTAAAACTTCAGTCACAGTTTCCCTTGCAACATTTCACGAGCCAGATCGTTTTTTAAACATATAAATTGTTTGTAAATAACATTAGTGATATGGCACAATACACAATATAATATTTCAATTAAATAAATTGAATATCTTTTATTGTAGCGCGTGCGATATCGCAGATTGTCGAACTTGTAGAGCAGGCAAGAGTCGGGCGAGGTGCTGCTGCGCGGCGAGTCACGGGGCTCGAGTGGTCACTCAAACATCTGATTAGATAGGGGATAAGGGCAAGGAGTCAGATTCGATTGAGAAGATTCACTGAGCTGCTGGCCGGCCGCGGCTGGCGCGGCGGCGACGGAGCGGGGCGGCGGCGGCGCCGGCGTCTGTGCGGCTGTACGTGACTGACCTGTCTAAGGGCACTCAACAATGCTCTATGATTTAACACTTCCGTAGGGGTCCTCGGTTTTTTCAAGCAAAACGTGTTTATTTAATGTAGAACACTGCGTTTTTTTATAGTTTTTTTTGTCGATTTCTAAGCTTTTCAAAAATAACTCGAAAATTATACATTTAGTAGAAGCGTCATCGTCGTGTGCAAAGCAACATAATCACATTTTAGAAACTCCTAGGATAACTTTTACAACTCTATTGCTTGCTTACATCAGTTTTTTTTTTAACTTTGAGTTGTCACGCGGTATACAGAATTGCTTATGAACAGAACATATTCTATGGAGGTGAACACCAAAACTGTACAATACAAGTTAAATAGCACATTAGAGTTCATAAATGAGAAGGAAAGACACGGCAGTTCATTAGCAACGAGTATTCGTATCTGCAATGGGTTTCTATTATACATTATACAATACCACAGACCACAGAAGTATGTATGGATTTCATTGTTTGCCGCTAATTTAATTGGTACGACAATAGTTCAATAATCATTTTAATTAGAGACTTTGTTATTTATAAACGTGAATTGAATTGTTTGGCGGTAAACCAGCTACATACAGAAATATTAAACATTTCATGATATTATATTTGATGTCATATAAATATAAATATGAATAAGTTCACGTTCAATGATGTGTGAGTTGAATAAAAATTTGGCTTCATTTCGGTAAGCATTATACTATAATTAAGGGAAGCAGTAAGGGAAGGAGAGCTCGAGGCCGGCTTGCAGACGCAACCTTGTCCTAGACATGACAAACCTGATTGTTATTTTGAAACTAGCTGCACACGCGACTTCGTCCGCGTTCAATAATTACTTTCCATTTTATCACCGTTCTACCTTCCTTGGACCACGATAACCAAAACCAGATAAATTGGCAAAGTTGCTGCTCCAGGTTTAGTAGGACAAACGAAAAGCAATGCAAAAAAACTTTGTTATAAGGGGCGGAGTCTTGGAATTGCAACTGTCTGATAAATGCGACTTGCTTTAGTAACATCCTCTAAAATAATTACTTACTTACTTACGTTGTCTGGCAATCAGTCAGAAAGTTTTATAATGTTATATTGATTATCTGTCTATATCAGCAGTAGTGGACGTCTTTCGGCCTGTTGAGATGATGATAGTGAACCGAAGATTATCTTTATATACAACTAGTCCACCCGGCGAACTTCGTACCGCCTAACCTATAACTATCTTGTGCACGTATTATATACTTCTTATAAATCTATTAAAAAAAACCGCATCCAAATCCATCGCATAATTTTAAAGATTGAAGCATACATAGGGACAGACACGGGAAGCGAACTTATTTTATACTTACTACTAGAGGCTGTCCCGCGGGTTTTCCCGCGTAGATTTCTCATAAACACTAAAATCCCGTTTTTTCCCGTTCCCGTGGGAATTTCGGGAAATCCCTTCTTAGTGTTACCTATACTCCCCAAGAAACCCACGTGCCAATTTTCAGCTTTCTACGCCCAGTAGTTTCGGCTCTGCGTTGTCTGTCAGTCAGTCAGTCAGTCAGTCAGTAACGGAAGAGTTTTATATATATTGATGATGATGATACTGAAAAAATCTGTCAGGCTATCTTGTAAACGCATCGTTAATAAAATTGACATTTTCAAGTGGCTGTCAAACATAGCTTATACAATCGCGTCATATGACTTCTGTTGTGTGATGTGTGGGTGAATTTTACTAATTTATTATTATTTTGGCTGTGTGTCTTTTCCGATTACCGTGGTAAGTTCTAGTAAAAAGTCCCCAGCACACAGTATTACTACATAACGTACACAGACAAAATGACACTAAGATAATTTCTGACCTTCTTAATGTCGACAGAGGAGTTCCACAAGGCCCTGTTTAGGGCCTTCTCCTTTTTATACAAAAAAAGGTTTGAAGAATAGTTTATATAACCTGTAGTACACTGATGAACACCAACTGCCTAGGTATATATCTATAACACTTTTCACTTTGCGATCTCACTTTTTGGTATCATCAAAAATAATTCACCTACAAATTGTATTTTTTCTCTCTCTTAAAAACGATACGAACAATACGAGACATCCAATAAATAGGGTAAAAATAATAATACAGGGTAAAAATATTGAATTCGAGCTATCCCGGCTTACTTCGTTACGCCATATAATATAGATACTCCTAAAGACTTGGCTATGACTATGTTCTTTTGACTGCCCAGAATGGGCGAATAAAAAAACAAACAAAAACAACAAACCACCTGTCAAAATATCTAAACAATGGAAAAAATATTGCACCTTGGGTTACATTATTTGAGTTTAAGTAAGGATCCCTAAATTTTTGAAAATCTAATATAGCCTATGTCACTCGGGGATAGTGTAGCTTCCTACCAGTGAAATATTTTTTTGAATTGGTTCAGTATTTCCGGAGCCTATTCGTTACAAACAAACAAACAAATCTTTTCTCTTTATAATATAGGTATAGATGAATAATATGTCGATGAATATGTGTACTTGGGCCGAAAAATAACGTTTAAAAATCCGACACTTAAGGAAGTGGATCGTAGAATTAAAATTGCGTGGAATAAATACTGGTCTCTTAAACATATATTTAAGAGTAAACTACCCATACGCCTTAAGAAAAAAGCTATGGACATCACAGTGCTTCCTACACTCCTATATGGTTGCCAATGTTGGGCTCTCACTTCAAATATATTACATAAAATACAAGTTTTTCAGAACTTTAATAGACACCGCTAAGCTTGCATGCCACTAAAAATGGCGGTGGGCCGGCCACATAGCCAGATTATCAGGTGGAAGATGGACAGAGGGAGTCTTACACTTGTACCCGAGAAAAATTACTAGACCCAGAGGTAGACCACCGCGGCGCTGGCGAGATGATATCCACCCAGTGGCTGGAGGCGCTACATGGACGAGGCTGGCGGCGGACAGGCAGGAATAAAAACGGTTGGAGGAGGCCTTCACCCAACGATGGGTGCCCCACTAATACATTAAATATTTTTAGTTTAATAATTATAATAATAAAAAGTTTAAATTTTATGTTTAAGACGATATACGACAGATAAATCAAACGACTGAATGAACAGAGTCTATCTCTTTCATATAGCATACTGAGGGAAAGGGCCAGTAATATATCAGTCGCCCACATCGGTAACTACATTTTATTGGAAAAAGTAATAAATATTGAATATCTTTTAAATTATTACTTTTAAATCAAATCTGAATTACCAGAATTTAATTTTGTTTATAATCGTTATTCCTAGGTAGTTTTAACAAAAACTAGTAAGTAATGTCGAAGAATTAGCTATTCCCGTTTTTTAGAAAGGTTATCTTTGACGAAACAATGTATCGAGGTTTTTTGATTCCACTAGTGATTCTCAATTATAAAAAACTTTGTTATATCCTCAGAAAGGTTATATTAAAATTCCAGATCTTTACCTTCTATAGATTAAGAGAATGACTTGATCTAAAAAACCTTAAAAACTCATATAGCGTCTTAAGTTTAAATTGTAATATTTTATATGTTCTTATGTTTAATAAGTGCTAATAGTTTATAACTTGTAAACTTTAGAGTGGGAAATAAATGGCTATTATTATTACTTAAAAACACCAAAAACTCAATTCTGAAAGTCTGAAATAAAAGTAAAAAAAATATTTTCTTAACAATAAATAGTTTTTACGCAATTGCACTTTTGTTCATTGGTTTACTAAACTACATAAATAAGTATTTAAAATTAAATAAATAAGTACTTACTACCTAAAATAAAATTGTATGTACAGATCGCTTCAGTAGCGAGTAAAGTTTACCGAGCTACTGAAGCGACGCAGTGACTGACAACTTGCTTCACGGGCCTTCATCTTTGATACTATTATATAACTAGTTGTCCCGGCGAACTTCGTTCCGCGCCTTATTAAATTTAATATGGAAAATAAATTGTTGTTTTTGCTAACTTCCCCTCTATTTTTCCAAATTTTCTCACCTTAACTTAAATCTTCTTTCTTAAACCTTCCCTGGACTAGGTACTACGAATATTTTGAGACCAAAATCAGCTCAATCGGATCGGCCTTTCTCGAGTTTTAGCGGGACTAACGAACCACGATTTATTTTTATATATATAGTAGATACTAAAAGTAGATATATGATCTATGTGCACAGAGGACCGCAAGTACAAGTTAAAATAAATGTTAGCGCTTGTACCCTGTGGTTTTGTTTATTTTAAAGCGCTCTTAAATCAGTGTGTTTAAAGCCTGCTATTTCATTACCTACCTATTTAAAAGATAAGCTTTCGAAGACGATAAATCACATAATTAATAGGTAGGAAGAAATGAACTAACTAAGACCAGCTTAATTTGTGGTGTGTAAATTGACAGCAATATGGCTTTGCTTGCCCACAGCAATGAACTTAAATTGATTGATGTAAAAGGCTTGTTATCGACTGATAATCATTGTTATATTACGTTGTCACGATCATCATAAACATGATAAATAAGTCACATGCTCATTGCGTCACGAAACATCGTTAGTATGTGCCTCTCTCGTAGAGTTGAGATGTTCAGCGGCCGGCGCAGGCGTAGTAGTAAAGCGCTACATTTCGATATCTTTCAAAAAGTATATGTACCACCATCTATGCTAAACCATATTCCACTACGTAACAGCTCTACAAACTAATAAAAAAACAGTATGGTGAAAACAAATATCCCTGCTGTCGATAAAAAAAAACGATTTGTATACTTATCTTAAACGGAAAACCATTCAATAATGTAAACTACCTGTCAGGTAAAATACTAATAAACAATACAAATGGTAATAACCATACGTTCTACTATTAAATAACTATACCTTTGGACCACTTACAATAACTAATGAATGGGCTAATAGCTATTAGTAAGTATCAATATCTTTCTGTTAAAAAAAATAATATAAAACAATTTGTTTGGGTTTTGTAGTCAAGTATTGTTACAATCATAATAACTTTTTCTTTGTTTTGGTAATTGTAATTATTTAATAAACTAATAAACAAAACAAGTACGAATAGGTATTTCTAAAACAATAGAAAACAAGTAAAATCAGTTGATTAAAAAAAGGCATAACTTAGGTGCGTACTTACAGGTCGTAAAAAAGATAAGAATTTTGTGTCAATAACGTTCTAAAGCTGAAATATTAGAACTCATGGCTTCCTTGAATCAGTAGTACTGTGTGCTGATTCAGTAATGCAAATAAAAAAGTGTACAAACCGAGGTAGCTGAGCGCGAGGAGCGGCCCGTGCCACCCGTTACTTCCAGGTGCAGCTTGACGGCTTCCACCCCGGAGCGCTTGCTGCGCAGCTGAGCCTCGCTGTCCGCCGCCGCCGCCTCCGCGCCGCGCCGCGACCCTGAGCTGGACCCGTCTGGCTTGCACTTCCCACTTCGTACCACTGACTTTCCTCGGGTCTCCGACTTCACTTTTTGGTCCTTAGCACCACGCGAATCGACTTTCAACCAACGTTCACGCGTCTTCATCTTAATTTGCGCACATACTACTTCTTATTTCGATAAGTACTTCTGTTTTTGAGTTGTGACTTATTCAGAAGTCTAGATAAGATATTTGTTCCGAAGGTAAAAGAATAGTGATAAAAACTCTGAATCAGGTGTTGTCGTACGTGACTGCCGAGGCTCTTTATGTTAGCGCCTCGTCGACGACGTGATTACGATGAGCCTTGAACTACACGGGGGGCCGCTGAGATTTCGGACAGTGGACGCTTCATGTCCATGGGCGCTCGGCTGGCGCGTCCAAGGCGCTCTCCTCGTGAGAAGCCAGGCCGGGACTCGCGAGGCGCGCGTCGGGGCGGCGCGGCGGTGGCGCGGCGGGGCGGCGGCGGCGTCCGCGCGCGTGCATCGCCGCCAGCTGCCAGCACATGCCGCGTGCGCGTCCACTTGCCATCGCGTATTAATTGAAGTCATCTTGTGACACATTTTGTAACCTACTTGTCTCCGCTTTAATATACTATGTTATTAACACTAATGTCTATCGTCTTCAGCGTCTTACATAACCAAATAGTTAACTGACGATAATTAAGCACAAAACTTTATGTTAGTTGTCGGTGCTATTAATTTTCTAAATAAAAAGATATTTATAAACGCACAAACACACGAGTATAATAAAATTCGTCAAGTGCGATATATATAAATAAATCCACGCACTGAAGGTTCTGTATAAGTATACTTATAATTAGTCGAAGTTAGCACCATAAGCGATTTTTTTAATAATATTATCTTCTAAACTAAAATATTGCTCACATAACTGAGCAAGTTAAAAGAGCAAATAATCTAGGTACTTGTTGTCTTCTTCTATATTTTTATCTACACCTCGCATATGTTATTCACTTGTAATAACACTTAGAAGCTTTCTTTGGTCTTTTATCTAAAACCTATACAATACAACAGACCCCAAAAATACAAAGCAAGATTAATATCTAAATTAAAGTGTTAAAGGGTGCCAGATTTTTTATATGTTTCACGAATGAAGGTAGCTATAGCACCGCCGAGCGTCAAAGGCCTCTAAAAATGATACTTTTTTATTTAAGTTGTTATTGTGGTAGGCGCTAGTAGATATAGGCCTTATTATATTAAATTGAATATAAATATAAAGAAAACAAACTAATATAAATTCAGCTCTTTGCTTTTTGACCGAAGAAAAAAAAGGAGGAGGTACTCAATTCGCGTATACACGGTTACTTTTTATCGTGGAGGAAAATTAAACGCCGGGTAGGCATAGTTATACAGGACAGGACTGATTCCCGAAATCAATATTGAAAAATAATGAACCGTGCTCACTTGAAATAATTCGAAAGTTTTTCTAAAAAAAAACTAAAAACGTTGTGTAGCATCAGAGCAATTACTGAGTCAGGGGGTGGAGGGAAATGCGCAGGGGGGGTGAAAAAGAAGGCCATCGCCCTTAAATAAGATTTTTTTATTTATAGATATTTTCAAAAAAAATCAAAAGTAAAAAAAATATATTATAATTTATTCGAGTCATTTATCATGCAAAGACTTAGTCCTGAAATATTCCGCCAAGAAAAAAAAAATACCGTGTAGGTAGGTATATCTTTTTAAGTATGATCACGCATAACTTTTTACAGAGTAGACTGATTTTGATAAGTAATACTTTTTTAAAATCGACAGGGTATAATTTGAAGTTGGTCCCATAAAAATTTGCAAATGAAATTATATTATTATTAATTCATATTTTCCTTAAAGGGAGTGAAAATGGCTTTAGTATTCACTCACAGATTGTATTGCCGTGTTGTGATTTACATGAAAACTGCGTTATAAGTAAGTACTTAAAATAACTTAGTATACCTACCAAAATTACTTCAAGAAGTCGGTCTTAATAGAAAATGTTTCCCTATTATGTCTAGGGAAATTATAAATTGTTTGCATGGGCTCGTAGGCGTCAAATCGGGTAGTTCTGCTTTTTTGCATACCTACTTGTTGCCCTTATGAATAATCCAAGTTTGTCAAAAAGGTTTTTCAATTTTTGACCAAAACCTCGATAAAATCTGTTTTTTTTTTTATTTTGGTGATTAAAACCCTTTTTGCATGGTAATAGACTATATTTGCTTCAATTTGACACTATACTTATCTCTGTAGCTGTAGACCCAATAATAGTTTCCGAGATCAAGGTAAACCGCCATCGCCATCTGTGAAACGACTGATACTTCAGCTATGCTTGCTTATATTGAAACGCAATGAGCTACGCCTGTACGCCTGTACGGAATCTCTAGCGTTGTCTCCACTCAACTAAGGTTTTTGCGTCCTACAATAGAGGGCGTCACATCATTAAAATTTATTTGCGATGCTAGCGCCATTCTCGAAAAAAAATTATATCTTCTAAACTAAAGCAAATATCAAAAATGTGGCACAGTATAACACTAGATAATCTTGCTTAATATTTTTTGAGCTTAGTAAAGTAGTCCTTACTTAAATGAACAAAAATAAACACAGATTGTTGCTAAAAGTGGCCACTTTAAGCAACACTTTGTAGCTTTCTTTGGTCATTAATTTAAAATCTATACAACAGTGCCCTAAAAATACTATCTAGTGCCACATTTTTGCCTTAGTTTAGAAGATATAATTTTATTTCGAGAATGGCGCTAGCACAATTTTAGCGCAATGTAATGTAGCAAGCACATCAACCAAGCTGACATTGAGTTGTCCTCCAAAATTGATCCTGCGATCAGCGGAATTTTCTAAGGAACCCTAATAAGATGATGAAAAAGTATCGTTTTCTTAGAAAATTTTAGGAAGAGTTTTTCGGATGTCGATATTTTCCCTTTTAAACCCCCGAACGAAAATTCCGAGAGGGGTGTTATAATTTTAACGTGTGTATCTGTCTGTCTGTCTGTGTATCCGTCTGTGGCATCGTAGAGCCACAACGGCTGAACCGATTTTCGTTAGTTTTTTTTTGTATCATAGATAATTTCTGGCCGAGTGTTCTTAGCCATGTCTGATGAAGATCTGATTAGCCGTTTGAAGATGATCAGCTCTTGAATAATGGATGAGAGGATCTAACTAGCTTTCTTATGTCCGATCGATTTGAAATTTTGTACCATGTTACATTTATGATATAGAAAGTATTTGGTAAGGTAACCATGACCTGATCAGCCGTTTGAAGATGATCATCTCTTGAATAATGGATGAGAGGATCTAACTAGCTTCCTTATGTCCGATCGATTTGAAATTTGGTACCATGTTTCATCTATGATATTAAGAGTATATAGTAAGGTAAACATGACCTGATCTGCCGTTTGAACATAATCAGCCCTCAAATTGTGGATGACGGGATCTAACTACCTTCCATATGTCTTATAGGTTTGAAATTTGGTTTCGTGTTGCTTCAATTATATTGAAAGTATATGGTAAGGCAACCATGATCTTTTTAAGATGATAAGCTCTAGTTCTAGTTAAGTTGATGAGGGGTCTGACTGGGTCGGGGGTTTTTATTTTTTTAATTTGAGTTATTTATATTTAATCTAAGTTATGTTTCAGAGATCATACTGAGAAAAATGAGGTGTTAACTTTTTTTTGTATTATCGTGAGCTCTTGTCAATAACCAATAATTTAGAGAAAACAAGGACTTACACAAAAATTTTTTTTTTATAAAAAAAACTGCTCATTTCTTTTAAACTTTTATTAAAATGTTTATAATAGACCTCTATTAGACTAAAGTCTGTCAGTGAAAGTTGACTATGACTAGCAGAAGACAACTTCGGCTGAATGATGATTATTTTATTTTTGAGTTTATTAGTTTTATAAAATTTAACATGAATGATGATCAGGATACGTAGGTACTTAATTCTGCAAGTCACATGTATGCACTGTTTACTTACAAGTTTTTTTACATACAAATAAAATAACAAATATAATTACGTGCAAATAATAAAACTACAGACTACTGATATTAGTTTATTATAAGTACCACATTCACCTCCACGTTGGTCGGTTCAAAAATAAATGAGCTTATCAGCTTCACCTAACGAAATTTTCTCTAAAATTGGCAATTGATTGCGATGCGACCTATTGTGTGCATGGTGTGGTCATCTAATCAGAAACGCCCTGGTATTAATTTGAGTACATAATCCAGGAAATGCCTGGCAACACTGGCAACAGCATAATTGGCTCCACAAATTATTTTGTGTTTTGACGCCAAAATCGCGGAAAGTGAGTGGCAAGTGTTATAAAGTGTGGTCTTGGTGTTTTTCTATAAGTGTAATTGTTATTTTATAAAGAAAATCCACTCAAAACATAACAATTTTCACGAAATTACGCAAAGCAAAATCAAAGATAAAACTACGCTCATTTTCAAGTTTTTGCAATAGGGTTAAGAAAAGGGCTGAAGAAGCTACCAGAGCTTTCTCTACTTAAAGCAATCTAGTATCGCTGGTAGCAGTGCAGGAGGTCTATGTGGGCTCAAGGGAGCCGCTGGGGTCCGTAAGGGCTCCTAAGCGACTCCTCGGGTCTCATCAGGCTTCTTTGCTTTACAAGGGTCTATGCGGGCTCTGAAGCATCTACTGGGGTCCAAAAGAGCTTCCTTGCTTCTCTAAGGGTCTGCAACGGGCTCTCAAGCACCTACCAGTGTAGCAAAGAAAGGCTTTCGCCAATAAAAAATTAATACATTACTGCCTACAGCGATCTGGTATTGCTTGGTAATGCACTGGAGGTCTGTGGGGGCTTGGGGGAGCCGCTAGGGGTCTGTAAGGGCTCCAAAGCGACTCTGCGGGTCTCATCAGCCTTCTTTGCGTGAGCAATTACTGGGGTTCGAGAGGGTTCTGGTGCTTCAAGGGTTGCACGGCTCTAAAGCCCATCAGGGTAGAAATAAAGGCTACAGTCAATGAAAAATCCACATCAGAATGCATTGATAGTGAAAAAAATTATATTATAATTTGCGGCCCAGCTGACCAACTGACTGAGCTGTGGGAGCATCCACGCTTCGGATGGCTCCAATCAATGTGGGGATATGTACAATGGCTCCAATTACGCGAGCTAAGTGCAGGCACTAATCAACCCCCACTAGAGAAGAAGAAGAAGATGAAGAAGAATCCATGATACTAAAAGGTTATAAAACAATAATTATGATTAGTGTAGGTAGTTTATATATTTAAAAGACTAGAGTACATTTCATCGATCTTCATTCTGAATGGTGCTGCTGCTAACGCTGATTGATTTTCGTTTTTCATATTTTCCAGCCGTGACCACCACTGGGAAATATTAAAAATTAAGCTGATACCTTTGGTTGTATACAAGTTGAAGTGTAATGATTTTTTCTTTTAAAAAAACTTGACACATCAGTACTGTAGTATTACTCATTTAAATATAATATGTTTGTATCAACTGTACATAGTAAGTAGTACGCATGGTAGCTTCCACGCTCCACCGTACTGAAGTTACGACGTGCATAAATTGCACTGCTGTTGCTCTTTCAAGACAATGTGCTACTGCCACGGCGCCAGAACTGCTGTTTTGGACGCTTTCGATTGTAACGTATTGAGAACATCAGGGCACTGCAGTGGCACTGAAAAGGTTTATTTCTTAGAAAACGGTGAGAAGTAAACCTATACAGATTTTTGATTAGAAAATGGAGGGTTGGTTTTAATGTTGCCTATTTGTTTTTTTTTATAATACTCCTCATTATCCATACCATCATTTATGGTTGTCCTCTTGAGGTCCAGCAGCCGTGGTACCACCAGCCTGGTGAGCAGGTAGCCGGCCGGCGTGGTGACGGCGATGGCCACCACTGTGAGCCGCACGATGTCTTCCGCGTACTGCACGCGAGGATCTTCAGGACTCACCCTACCAAGGATCAGCGTGTTTAAGAGTACAGGGCAGAGAACTGCCTGCAAAAAAAGAAAGTAGGTAGTAAAACAAAAAGGTTTAATAATGGTGTTGTTATAATATGATTGAATAAATTATCGCTAATCAAGCAAAGCAATCTCTCTCACCTCTAGGTAATCCGTTTGTAATAAAGCTAAGAAAATTCTAGAGGAACACAGAACAGTTTCCAGTAAGACAGAGCTCTACATCATCCAGTCTTAAAGTTGCGCCAGGAATTTGGTATTCGGAAGCCCTAACTTAAATCCAGGTCAAGGGGGAATCCTTGTTTTCTTTATTTATCGCTTCTTGTATTTTTTATAGTTTTGGCTTCCAGTCTTTAAGTGTTTTAAAAGAAGTTATTGAATTTTTACAACAGATAGAACTTAAAATTGGAAAGATACTTTTAATAAACGAAATGGCATGTAATCGGAGATCTTAATGATATGCTCTCACTTTAGTCTCCATATGTTAAGATCTTTTCCCTTAGTTGGAAGATTACACTTATTATATCAATACAGAATTAATACATATTACAAGTAATTGCCTCTCATTAGTTTCGTGCGCATTCCGCTGGAAAAATTTAGATTAATAGCTGGATGAAAGCGGCTCCTAATAAAAAAATATGTGTTGGAATAATTTTGCTGTTCTACCTTTTATGATATCATATCAGATTAATAAGTATATGATAGTTGGGAGTGTTCTTTACAATTGTATTTAATCAGACCAGGTTTTAACAAAGACTATTGTCTATACAACTTGTATATTTACTTAAGAGCAGCTGACACGGCGAACGTCGCACCGCCTTGCGTTCTAATTTTCGCGAATATTCTATAGCCTATGTCACCAGGGGATAATGTAGCTTCCCAACAGTGAAATAATTTTTCAAATCGGACCAGTACTTTCAGAGCGTACTTTAATTCAATAGTCAACAAACAAAGAAACACACAATCAAATCTTTTTTCTTTATTATTGGTATAGATTAAATAAGAATTTCGAAATGTTTACCTCAACGATAGTTTTAGGCGTCCACAAGCAGCACACGACCAGCCTCTCGCGCAGGGGCATGCCCCAGCTGACCGCGGCGGCCGCTGCGAGGCGGACCATCAAGCCAACAAACAACACTGCGAGCCCGATGGGCAGGACCTCCAGGGTTTTCTGGTCGAGCTACAGCAAAAGTGAACCGCCTTCATTTTTTTTATAAACGTTCAGAATTGCAATTAAAAGAATTAACTGTATTTTCGCTGCAATAATTGGACGTTTCTGACAAGTAGGAACCTACTTAATAAAATAATGGATTGGTTCAGCTCACCATAATCATACCTATACTTTCCCTAACAAATGTAAAAATCTTGAAAATGCCATTTTATCGTCCACGCAAAGGAGTATATCCCAAGTAGCACTGAAGAATTTTGTTTAAATCGCATATATCTTAACAGTGCCTGTATTGTGATTTAACTAAATAAAAAACGATTTCATATAGTCACATATTTCTTAAAGGCTATATAGTATTCCAATACCGCTTTTTGAGAAAATAAAGATTATACAAATCGTAGTTAAATCATCTTAAACCTATTCAGTATTAATTAAGGTTTCAGATAAACCATAAAACTCTCTTTTCACTCAACTCTCATTATTTGTAAACTGAATTAAATCATTAAGGGATAGTTGTTCGACTTATACAGTCGCTCTAATGCAAAAAAGATTTGCTATCCAAACTAAAAGCCATATTAAGACGTTTGTCCTCAAATCAGTTTTTGCTAGGCAAAACACAAATAAATTTTGTATTAATTATTATTTTATAAGTAATTATTGATTTAGAGGGACGGTTTGTACAAGATGGAGAAAAATTAAATTAGCAAAGACGTTGAAAAATTAAAAAAATAACCTTTAACACAGAAATGTCCCTTTCCCATAATTTTCCTTTTACTTAATGTCCCTTTCTACAATTGTATTTTCCCAAAATGACCCTTTCTCAAAATGTACCACATCGAAAAAACCTTTGTCGTTATGTCCCTTTTGCTTTTATTTTTTGTAGACAGTTTCGAAGAAATATTTGCGAACGGTGCATTATGGGTCTAAATTGTAGGGCCTTTCACTCTTAATCGATGCAAAGTAGGTAGGTATTTACGGTCACGGACTCGTTTAGCATAATACATTTTGTATGATTAGTCTTTGAATAAGTATTTGATACACTTAAATAAGTTAAAAGTATTAGGTTGCCAATGCAGGTAGTTTATATATATTTTCCGAACTAGCTCTAACACAGCTTTCTTAGCTAAACAAAATATGATAACTCGATGATATGACAGCATTGAAAACCATTGCTGATTTTCTTATGGTATGTACTTTTGTGGTTCTTAAAAAGCAGCAAAAGGCAGTGAAATAAATTATTACAACAGTTTTTGTTTTGCCACAAGTGTGAGCAGAATGGTCTGATAGAAATACTTGCCACACACACTTGACTTTATATGCAAGCTCTGCTGTTGTTTAAATGCACTTTATTGCTAAAACACCATAAAAAACATAATAACTTTCTTTGAAAACCATAACGCTTTTAAAGAATTCTCAAAACGTCCTTTTCGCAAAATGTGCTTTTCGCAAAATGACCCGTTCGAAAAATGACCATTTCTTCACTACCTCAAGTTTACATGTACAAAAGGGACACTATAAAAAAAAGTCATTTTGCGAAAGGAACTATAAGCGGAAGTGATGAATACTTACAAAAGCTTGAATTCGAAATTATCCTTTTAAATTCTGCCATATAGACATAGCCAAGTCACGTCACTTCCTACCCGAATCGCCAACATGCCAGCCACAAACATAGATCATATTAATTCGTTTGAACAACCTTGTAATGCATTCTGATAAACACAATTGTACATAAACATCTAATTTATGTGTCTCATAATATTGCATACGTCTATCACTTTCAACACTTACACTTGGTATTAGAAAAACTAACTCTGTTGCAAAACAAAGAAATCTTGATTTAAGAAATCAAAGTAAAGGATCAAATAAATCAGAAAAGTATTCATGAAATCAATTGGAAGTATCACTTAAATCGTTGAGGATTTACTTAATCAAACTAAAGGATCACTTAATACTGTGAGATAACGTCGGCTCCGTGCTTAAGTGTTCAAACTCCATTTTGGTCGAAAATGACTTTTTGATGCAGGATTGTTAACGATGTAATTTAGGTCCAGAAGGTCAAGTAAAAAAAGGCTTTTCCTAGAAAAAATACAATAAATTTCACGTTTTAAATTTTGAAGCCCACATCATCGTAACAAAAATTCCGTGCTTGTTTAGCCAACCTCCACAGCATTACCCAAAGTCCCGCATCGAAATATTTGTAGCGTGCTTGAGTGTTCAAACTCCAGCCGGCCGACCAATCACAGCACAGTACGTCACGCTACCCGGCCATTTTGTTTTTTCTGTGATGAACTTGGTTGCTCCTTTAGTTTGCTTGCAAAAACCTAATAAATTAGTTTTATTGTGTTCAAAACTAAGAAAACTAACTGCGAGTAACGTTTAAAGCTGCAGCAGGATGGCGAGTACCAATTTCAAAACAAGCAAAAAATGTTCATTTCCGAATAGAAACTTAAACGTACTGATACAGGATGTTAATAAATTCACTTTGTAATAAAACGGTTGAGAATTAAGTATATTATTATGTTAATTCTGTTTGATAGTCCTTTTGTCTGTCTTTCACAATGGTTCAACACAACAACCAAATTTTTAACAATAATTAAGTAGGTATATTTTATCATTTCGTTATGTTTATGTTATTATTACTTGAGTCTAAATTAATTTTTTTTTTATTTCTTGATTTTAATTTCTTATACCTTTTATCATCTAAAAACAAGTTTTTTTACGAAGTAATTTAATCATCCTGTATATGGTATTAGGAGGTTGGAAAAACAAGCACGCAACAATTTTAAGGAACACTGTGCTATCTCCATGGCAGGAGTGTTGTATTTCCATGAACGAACATTTTTATTCGCAGTTTTGTTCAACCTCCATTTTAAAAGTATGATAAAATACGTAAAATCACAGCATCGTAAACAAATTTATTGGAAATTCCATATATTAGACTAAAAACTATAAATTTGCATTTATCATTCCTGAAACTAAACATCTCGTTTGATAATAAGTAAAAAAACCTTCTCCTGAACAGTGTACAAATGGAAGTTGAACATTCAAGCACGGAGGCGGCGATAAGAAATCTTGATTTAAGAAATCAAAGTAAGGGATCAAATAAATCAGAATAGTATTCATGAAATCAATCGGAAGTATCACTTAAATCGTTGAGGATTTACTTAATCAAACTAAAGGATCACTTAATACTGTGAGATTTAAATGTTACTTACGTTTGATTTAGTAAAACGATTAAGTATTAAGTGAGATTTGAGGAAATCGTTTTTGAGTAAAACATTTCTAAAATAGCATTATTTCAAATCGAACTTATTAATCTTTGATTTAATTGATACTCAACTACCCTTTTGAATCCTTACTTTTCTAAATTCAGATTTCGTCAAGTAAAACAAGATTATACGCCATTTTGAACTTTTAGAAAACAAAATCGAAGTGATATCGTGAAAAAAGTGTGGATTTCAGTTAAATGTGACTAGTGTAATAGTTTTTATTGAAGTAATAAGTGATTATGTGATGAGAAAAGGTAATATTAATGACATAAATGATAACTTTATTTTTATTCCATATACAATTATTCTTTATTTTATTGTTATTTCAAGCTATTTCGAGGGCCCGTTTGTTTTATGGCTCTTTCTATCGATTTTACACGATAAATGGTCATGCGTTTAAGATTTTTATTGCTTACGACGAAATAAAACGGATTTCTAATTGTCATATTTACTTATAGTTTACAAATTCTTAACACTAAGTAAAGTTCTTGTGTTGTAGCATAAAATGTTCACCATATTTTCTTTATTATGATTACTTAAATTGAAAACGTTTTAAATTTTTCTTCGCTTAGCAAAAATTGCATTAGTGAAATAGATTATAAAACAGTTTTAATTTTGCATTTAAATCTATTTTGCTGTCTTAACTTAAACTTCAAGATATCGCGAAACCTTAGATAAGGAATCTGGAAAACCCTATTAAATCCCAATTTCTTAAGTAAGGTTAAAGTATGATTTAGCAGTAGTATTAACTCCCCCTTCGTTTTCTCCTAAATACCGTGCCCACTTTTTCTTAACTGACCCTCCAAGCAAGTCTTAGGGATATCTTGAGGGACATAATAGTTTTGGCCAAGGCAATAGCTGGAATTAGCCATGTTGCCTTCAAGAAATCTTCAATACTCAGTTAAATCTATCGGTTGCTACTTGGGATTGGTACCGTAAAGTATGTTCCAGTGTAAGCAAAGAGCGCAGGTTCGCACAGGGCCCACAGCACGCGGTAGGCGGTGGCCGCCGGGTTCTGGTTCAGCTTCCAGGCCTCGCCGTCGCGCGCCCAGTGCCGCGCCGCTGTCGCGTTGCACACCAGCACCGCCACGCCACCTGGAAGACAGATATACTTATAATTATCTTTTATTTTTAAATAAATAAGTATAGTTTCTCTGTGCGTGATCTAATCAAGAAATGATGAAATCCGCAGAAAAAACAAAATTCACCGACATATCCTAAAGAATTGCGAAACTTAAGTGGCAATAGGCAGGGCACATAGCTCGACGAACAGATGGTCGCTGGGATCGAAAAGTTCTCATCGGAAGACGTAGAGTAGGCAGGCCCCCCAGAAGGTTGCCAGACGACTTGGTATGAGGTTTGGTCAAGACCGGTCGTTGTGGCGATTTATGGGAAAGGCCTATTCCCAGCAGTGGCCGTCTTTCGGCTGAAAACATGTGGTAGTTAATAATCCAGTTCCAGTTCGATAATAAATATTTTAATAACAGACTAGTTACTATATCCTTAGCGGATAATTTGTTGTTTTATTTGTAGCTGCATTTTATAGGTACCTTGGTGAACACATTAGATTAGAGCTCGCTGTGTAATAAATAATAAAATAAAATCGCAAATAACTGACGCACGACTGCCGCGTAATCAAATATTGAAGAAAGGTTTACCCGAGACCATTTTGTAAATGAACGTTTTATTTATCCAAAGTATAAACTTCCGCAAGCCTGTTATGCCGAGTGATAATAAATGTTCAGTTGAGAGTTTGGCGCACAGTTCCCGAACTATAAATAAGTAATTTAATCTGGATACAGCATAGTTCGCCCTTTGTCGCCAGCGATCGCAAGAGGCAACAGTTTTGGTTAAAACCGTGTTTTATCGTTTACCGAACTGCAGTTATATGCTGAAAATGTTGATATTGCCTCTGGTTCATGTTGTAATTTGATTATGATTCTATGAACAATTATGAACTCTGCGAAAAAGTATCTCGTATGCTTAAGGGTCCGTAGAAGAAAAATAATTGCTGTATGGACTGACCAGTTCCACTCCACCCAAACATCGAAGTGATATAGTTTCCAAAAAGCCCTCCAACCAGCACTAGCAGAACCCTCAGCGTAGCGACGTGGGGGTCGCCTCTGTGCGGGACGACCCTCGCCAGGCTGCCCCACGCCGCGCCGAGCACCACTCCCGCGAGCATTGTTAGCACTGCCTGAAATACGTACATATTAATACGTACCGAACAAACCAGTCAGCTGATCATGTTTTTTTAGATTTCGACACATGTTGCTTATGAAAAGTTTTTAGGGTCTGAATCACTACTTTGATTTATAACGCACTAATGAGATAATAACACATCACACTCACAGCCCCTAACTAGGAAGTACCTGTATCTAGGGTGCTGAAACATATACAGAGATGAACATTACTGCCAGACCGGGAAACAAACATCGATATTTATCATAACAATGTTCGTCCCCGCCGGGAATCGAACCCGGTACACCCGCGTCTCAGTCCACATCACTGCCAACTGAGCCCCGGAGCAGTGAAATAGAAAGACACACTTCAGTTTACAAAAAAATACTCTCCCGAGTTGCGACCGCGCACCGGAAGACGTAGAGTACGTACCTTCAGATGAACTTTGCGGGGGGCAAATAATGTGAATCTTGGCACTCAATTTAATACCTATGTAGATTTCATATTGGCTCTTGAAGTAAATACTAATAACCTAGGGCCTGATACCGTTTCTAATCGCACACCTTTACTATCCTATAAGTGTCATCAGCAATGTAGAGAGCGTAGCTGTAAACAACGCCAAAAAAGCCAACGCTTAAGGCCGTGTCGATGCCCCCAGCGGTGCAGAACAGCTGCACCCAGTCGCGCGCCGGCGCCGCCGCCGCCTGCAGGCTGGCCAGGGTCGGCATGAGCACGGGGCATGACACCGAGCAGTAGAATGACCCCAGGAGCATACCTTAAATAGATAGAAAACACTTTGCAGTAAGTACTGCAAACTGAAAGGCTTTAACGGATTCTATCAATAAAATGTTGTTTTTTTTTTAATTACAAAAAACTTCATTTATTCATAACATTCGGTTTAAAATATATTTTAAACGAATGCATATGTGATTGGTTCACCGAAACATGAAATGCGTTGCGAACGTGATTCGGTCATCCACCTCCATTGAACGTTTTACAAAACAAATTTAATTTTAAATGCAATTGAGTACTTTTGCAAGATAAAAATCATTTAAATAAGAGTATGTGTAATATATGCAGAGTAGGCAGACCACCAGCCCGATGGTCTGACGACCTAGTGAAGATCGCCGGTAGGCAGTGGATCAGACTGGCGCAGGACCGTGGTGCATGGCGTGCGAGAGAAGAGGCCTATGTCCAGCAGTGGGCTCTTACAGGCTGATGATGATTATGATGAGTAATATGTGGTAAGATAAGAGTGTTACTTCATTTCTGTAAATAAACTTTTTTCTTTTTTAAAGGTCCTTATATAAATGAAAGAATGATTATCGTGTATATTTTTAAAATGCCATCAAAACATCCATTATTATTTCATGCATATCATAGGTATACAAATAATCGTTGCATGAATATTCTAGTCTTAGGTTTTAAAGATAATTTAATATTTGTAATGGTTACAATGTTTTGTTCTAGAGGATTGGATAAAGAACCGAAATGAATGAATAGGCCTTCATAAAATGTTACTAGGCTATACAAATATTTTACATATTATCTCGAGGTACCTACTTAGATATATTAATCACACACCAGTGAGTTCATATTAAATGCAATGTTTTAGATTGTGAATAATGGGGCGCAATAAATAGAAAACCAATTATTACTCGCACTCCCAGTGTCGCAGTCAATTTGGTTCCATTTAAAATGGATATCGCATTCGATTAACATTAAAAGATACATTCGCCTGATTTCGGTGTATGTGTTTCCGATTTGGATTATATGGAATGTGAGGACACCGGATTACGCTATGCTTTTGTATCCTAGTATCTAGACTGACATGAATACGAGTTGTTACCAACCCGTTTAAATGTATGATTAATGATCCTCGATGTCAAGGGGCTTAGTTTACACAAATTATTATTTAAATAATAAAATATATTTAAAATATAAATTAAATTATTGAATGCAACGTTTAAAAAAATCTAATGATTTTACATTCAGTAAGCAGCGGTTGATATTTAAATATGACAACTTATGGGTTTGGCTAGCAAAAACACATAGGTATCTTTAGAGTAGGTATGATAAATGTCACTTTTACTCTTACCCCAAATCCAAGGCAACCCAATAAGTAGGTTAGTGCAGGCAGCCACAGCGAGCACCTCGAGGGCCCAGGGCAGCGCACCGAGGGAGGCCAGCCGCCTCCACTCCGACCTCATATATCCGAGGTCCCATCCGAGCGAGCCTTTACCGAGGATTACAACGGGATAAATTTTCCTGCAGTACAGTAATAAAGCAATTGGTTAGCAAGAGCCTTTTTAAATATTGTATATAGCTGGTAGTTCACCACTACGAATTTACAAGGATATTTTACTAGTCAACCGATAGGTGACCGATAGAAAATCTCTTAAACATAAGATTTAAATATTTACGATTGTTTCTCGGTTATTTTAATTCTTACAACCTTAAAATGAGATACTCAACTCGACTATTTAAGTTAGTTTCAGGATTTACATCCAATAATATATAAATAATAAAACTAGTCGACCCGGCGAACTTCGTACCGCCTAACCTTTAACTTCGAATTGGCAGACCCAAGAACACGTGGCAGCGCGCTATGAAGGAGGATCTGGAGCACACGTAGAGAACCTGGGAGGAAGTCTGCGATATTGCTCAAGACCGTCGAGTGTGGCGGCGATTTGTTTCAGTCCTTTGCTCCCCAGCAGAGATTGGGCAAAACTAACTAACTAACTAACTAACCTTTAACTTTCTTGTGAACGTATTATACTTATAAACCTTCCTCTTGAATCACTCTATCCATTAAAGAAAACCGCATCAAAATCCGTTGCATAGTTTTAAAGATATAAGCATACATAGGGACAGACGCGGGAAGCGACTTTGTTTTATACTATGTATTGATGATGATATTGATGCTTAGGAGAATTATGTACGTTAGGTTTTGTCTTGGTATGGTCTCGCTAAGGACTTCATGTTATCATTTTTTTAAAAATAATATTTCAAATCTGTTTAATCACCTTAAGAAGCCATCAACTTCAGGGTAGTCTCTCATGTCTAGATAGTCCAGGTGTCGAGCTAATATGCCAGTGGCCAGTGCAGCTAGCAGCGGCGGCAACGAGGTGGCGCCCGCGAGCAGCTGGCCCGCGGCCCACGCGGCGCCCGCCACCGCCGCCGGCCGGAACCACGGCCCGTCCCATCGCCAGCCTTCCCCAAACGCGCACCATAACACTCCCCATGATAGTATTCCTGTTTATACTTAGGTATTAGTAATGTGTTAGGCTTTTAAATGTACAATAATATCTGTACTTTAACATTGTAGAAGGCAAAATAAATATATTGAGTATTGAGTATATAATAATATACTTAATAATAACTACGATGAACCTGTATCACTGTAATAACATTTTTATTAAATAAACTTTTTTTTTTAATTCAAAAACGAACAATTTATAGGTATATTTGTATATTTGCAATATTATCATCAAAATAAATTATCACTAGGTACTATGTCAAACACTCTTACTTAGCTTAAATACTTTGAGAAAGCGATTTTACCCTAAAACTTTTGTTACGGGTAAAACTGCTAAGTAGTTAAGTACTTAACTAGTTTTTAATTATAATCTCAATAACTCTTTTAAATAATAATAAATTGTCAAACATTAAATCATATCAATTAAACTTACTTACATACTTCTTATAGTTAAATAATTATTAAAATAATGCAATAACTTACCTAAAAGTAAAAGCGTAGTGTAATGAGAAATATAGCTTGCGGACAAACACCGTGACTTCTTTTTTATTTCATCTGAATTTAAATCATTTACTTTGAAATTTCCAACGATATTAATTGATCTGGAAAACAACGTTAAAACTTATTTTTAGTTATAAACTAATAATCACGAGTACCTACTTACTTACTTACTTACTTTGTAATCAATTTTATTTACAATGGAACTTCTGAACTCATTTTCACTGACAAATTGGTAGGCATTAAAAATATTACACACATTAAATCTTACAATTCAAACCAAACGGTAATGCCCTTTCGTAGCAGTGTTAAACTCGAACATAATCTAAACAATATGGTCCAACAGTGAGTGATGAGCGCTATGAAGAAAAGGCTATTTTGTGGAACATTATGTCATAGATTTGAGCTCACTTTGATTTCTGCCAATGCTCTCGCCATCCATTTTAGGAATGAAACTTTCTTGCTTGGTCACTACTATGGTTAAATGGGACTAGAAACTATATATAACGGCGCAGCGAAATTTAGGAGGCATATACGTACTTACGTACTTACTCACGTTTTAAGTCCTAGCTGTCTGAATACTGTGTGGACTCCACTATCGACTACACCGGTAAGGTCTCTCTCCTTATCTGATTTGAACGAACGGGACAAATAAATTACTGTAAACGTACGTTTTGGGAGTGAACCATGTTTTTTTTTCTGAGATTTCATCATAATAATAAAAGAGGCACAAAACGCCCTGGTAATGCAGGATTAACTATACCTACTTGTACCATTTAGGTAGCTGTTTCAAAAGTCAAAGGTCAAAAATGATTAATTCAATATAGGATACAAGATATCACTCATTGAAAGTCAATTAGACTAATCTAATGCTATTGATACCTTATTTGGTAAAGTATCCTATACTGCGAGAGGCAAGTTTGTTCAGGGTGCCCACCAATTGGCTCAGGCAAACAAATGTTTGCCTTGCCTTACGACAATGGTCGCCTGGTTCGCGTTTGTATCATTCAAATGCATATCTTGCAACGGCGGAGTGGTTGGACAAAATGGTTTTAACAGTCTGATAGGTTCTAGCAGATAACAATTTATATTTTTTCTGTTTAATGTAGAACATATTTATACCTATATCTAGACTCGATAAAAAATAAATCATTTTTACGTTTTTTACAAACAACTAGTAGGTTTTAATTTAATTAGTTGATAGGACTGCATCTTAATATTAAAAAAACCTTGACACAAAATTTCCCGACACAGACACAGCTCACCGCACGCAACGTACTTTACATCATGAAAAAATATAAAACAAAGAATAATGCGATTTCCCAACAAGTGAATTTACACAGTACAAACACTTTCCGAATACAACATACTTACATTCTGTTACTTGCAGTTGTAGGTTGTAGGATTTCTTATATATATATATATATATTTTTTTTATGTAAGGAACAGTAGTCAGAGCATCCAGCTAGACTATGGTGAATTATGTAAAACACTTTTGTTAAATTACCATTATTAAAATATATAAAGTAAATAATTCCTGATGTTAGTGATAAAAAATATATATTTTATTATTAATTGGTTGGATTCATTCATAGAGTGATTATGATTAATTGGCCATGCCATCGAACTTGGACCATAAGTTGGACAATAAAAAACACTATTGAAACTTGATAAAATTTTATTTTCAATTAACAAAACTTTAACCGACGAAGAAAATAATAATGTTCTTAATTCACTTGCATTAAAAAAAGTTTTGGTCGTAAGGTCAGATTAATCTTAATTGATATGTGTATCACTTAATGACATCATGATTGTTCCTAGACATTTTATTGAAATCATTTGAGTATTGAGTCGTATTTTTAAATTTTAAATATACTTACAATATTATTATTCAACCGTAATTGTATTTTATATTTACATTTTCTTATACATAAATATTAACATTAGCGTATTAAAGTTATTTGAATGCTTAAAAAAACTTACTAGCATAACCTTATTGTCAAAAATATTCTAGACAAAAGAGTTACGTAGTTAACTCATTAAAGAAGCAAAGAAACGTATATTTGTAAACCGTATACAATAAAACCTTGGTAATGACAGTTTTGTTTAAGTGATCAAGTAGGCTTGTCATTGGCCACTTTATCATTAATTTACTTTGTTGTTCTCATATCCATTAAAATCTTCGTCTAAAAATAAAAAATAAAACTGCTGAATATATTTGTAGTTTTTAGATTAACTCAAAACTACAGGTAACAAAAAATCAAAGTGTTAGTATTTGTTGCGGCATGGCCCACCCTCTCTTACTTATTTGCTTATTTGGATATAAAGTTTCAAATATTTGGTTCAATTCATATTTCAATCGGTATAGAGTTTTGCCATTTATAGCGCACAAACAAACAATCCGACCAAAAAAAAATTGTTTCCCTAGTGCAAACTAACACATTGAAATTGGCTTGAAGTAAATTTCAAACCAATCTAAATCCCCGGGTAGCGAATACACTTGCACCCTAAGTACAGATATAGTATGTATTTATGTACATGAGTAAAATATTAGGGTTGAAACGAAATAACTTAGGTACTTACCCTTGGCCTTAGTTAGTCCCAAGTTATTGTCATACCTTGCTGTCACTTTTCTTCTTATAAAAAATAGGATTCTATACTTATATAATTTTCTAGATTAAAAACATTTTTTTTCTATACGAACAAATAAAAATAATTTGAAAATTATTTAAGCGCCACTCTGTGACGGGCAGCTGGTTCCTCTATAATTTGGTTTTATTAAATATAAAAAAGCCTTCGCCTTGTATGCGAAACCTTTTGGCACTACTTCAACTCTTTTCTTAAAAATATAAAGGTTCTACTTATTATAGCAGCAGGTACAGAGATAATAATATGCTTAGTCCCAATGTAACGAAATAAAGACTTAAATTTATGGTTTCGTGGTCTAATTAAATTTGATATATAATTTTTAAAATTAAATACTCACTGTATTCCATTTAATTTAATATAAAATCACTTTCTTCGAGAACAATTAATTTATTTGAACTTAAAAACGTTGTAAGTAGATAAAATTAATAGTCGTGTCTCAGAGCCGCGGGCAGCGGCCAGTGTGAGCTAGCAAGATCTTCAGTCCTCGGTCACGACACCATGCTGCTCGACTAATCAATTAAAAATACATTTAACTGTTAAGCATTTTATTTGAGCTCATATTCATTGAAGGAAACGTTTTAATTTGAGTGGATAGCAACGCTAAGGTATGCACCCGCGAAAAAAAAAAACTTTTAAACTAAGGCAAAAATCAAAAATTTTAAACAGTATTCCACTAGATAATGCAACTTATATTTTAAGAAGACTGTAGGCTAGAGGAATACAGTTTTACATTTTTAATATTTGCCTTAGTTTAGAAGATATTGATTTTTTTCGCAGGTGGCTACTTTAGCTGTGCTATGCCTTATAATAATAGTTTATTTTATAGAACCCTACGTGAAATATTTAACTAGTCAACATAAACTGCAGTCAAGGGATGTTGTAAAATTTTGTTTTAATAATTATTGTTTAGATTCTCGTCTTTATGGATTTCAAATCAAAGATTATAAATAATAAAAAAAATATATATATAATTTAATTTTAATATCTCATTTCATTTTGTATTTTTTTTTTACTTCCATTTATTGAATGACGTGGAGTGTTGTTAGGGCTGTAGACACCTGAAAATAGTAATATATGATTATTCTACTAGCTGCGGTTTTAGTTGCGGTAATAAAAAAAATATAATTTGGCTTTTATTAAGTTAATTTTTATCTCTCTAGATCTAGATCATCGTTCACGAAAAACATTCGACTATCCGCTAAAAAATATTTGCATTAAATTTAACCACTATACCTAAATAAAACAGGAAATCAAATTATTAATAATAAAATTATTAATTATTTTTTCCATGTACAAAGTTTTTGCATACCCATGTTAATTTAGCCAAATAAATAACAACACCAACATAAAAGCTATCAGGAAAAGCGTTTCCCACCCTACAACAGAACAAGGCGTATTCTGTAGACGAACATACCTTCGGGAGCCACTCGCGAGTCCTGAGCCAACAAAACTGGCCCCAGAGCAGTTGTAAGTGTGGACCCCAATGTCGATGTTATGAGGATGGCAATAACGATCACATTCGAGTGTAACTGTGCTATACGTTTGTCTTCACTCGTTGACCCTTTGCTCCACAGAGAGTCAGTCGCCACGCGAACTAAAACAGCCTGGAGAAGATATTACTTACTTTAAGAATTATAGAAATACTTTGGAGGTCCATTACATTAAAGACTTAATTAAAAAAATCCTATTGAGATATATATATATACTAGAGGCTGCCCCGCGGTTTTTCCCGCGCTGATTTCTCATAAACACAAAATTCCCGTTTGTTCCCGTTCCCGTGGGAATTTCGAGAAATACCTTCTTAGTGCTCACCTACACTCCCTAAGGAACCTACATGCAAAATTTCAGCCCGCTACGCCCAGTAGTTTCGGCTCTGCGTTGTCTGTCAGTCAGTCAGTCAGTCAGTCAGTAACGGAAGAGTTTTATATATCGCACACCTAGATCAAAACAGTTTCAACTCGAAATAATCAATAATTGAGTTATTTATACCAGTGGATTGAGCATTTTTTTACGCATTGTGTAGTTTAATAGGTTTATTTTTATCTGCCATAGTTCCCGAAAGATGGCGCTAAAACACTGTTTTGTTGAAATTTGTCGGTAATTTACACCCCAACAAAAGGGTTTCATTTTTAGTTTACACCTACACTTCAAGCGTTTGCACGTACAATTAATCTTTTAAAACAGTGTTATTTTGAGTTGATACTATTTTCGTTAATGATCGTTCAGAAAATAAAAGTGACATTTCGAGTTGGATCAGTTTTGATGGTTAATATTGCTCAAATAAATGTGACTTTTCTAATTGAAACAGTCTTCGACGTTCAGATAAGATTTTTTTTAAAGTATATTTTGTGTTGCATCTGTTTTGGACCAAAACTTTTTAAATTTTGAGTTGTCTCTCTTTTGTTGGATCATTTGTTTTTCTCATTTATTTCAGTGAAATTTAAGCTTAAAAATTATTGAATAAGCTATAAATGTTGGGTTTTTTAAGTTGAAGCGGTATTGGACGTAAACGAAGCCGCAAAATTGCTTACTGTATGTTTTATTTACTGTTTTCGAGTTGACACTGTGTATCGAAACCTGATAGAATTTTTTTATCTTGTTTATAGAGTAATGTCGGGAATTTGACGACAATATTAGCAAACATGATTGGGGAACAAAATGAATAATAATTATTATTATCCTATCATTCACTTCGTATTGAAACACGAATCAAAACGTTGACAATGCAGTAAATAAGTCCAATTTTAGAAGAAAACTTAGCCCTATCACGATCACCGCACACAGTTAGATTGTCAGATCGGAAAAAAATCTCTTTTTTCATCACAATTAGCTATGCTTATTATAATGACTAAATTATAATAAGCATTTTATAAATGGGTGACAAAAATAAATATTATTTGGTAAATTTTCGTCGATTAAGATAAGATTTCATGATGTTAAGTGCCAATTTCTCAAGTAATTTACCGTACTGTTGATTTTACTAAAAAAAAGTTTTTATGAATATTAAACTAGTCGACCCGGCGAATTTCGTACCGCCTACATTTATGACTATCTTGTGCACGTATTAAACTTAAAACCTTCCTCTTGATTAATATATCTGTTAAAAAAACCGCAGTAAAATCCGTTGCATTATTTTAAAGATTTAAGCATACATAGGGACAGACGTAGGAAGCGACTTTATTTTATACTTTGTATTGATTTAAATTTTAGTATTGTATTTTATTACTAACTCAAATATTTTTCGAGCCTTCATCCATTTTCCCCTTATTTAAAAGTGTAACAATTCAAAAATATTTGTACAAAACAGCTTCAACTTTAATTGACACAAAAAAAAAATTAATTGTCATAGTACAAAACAGTAACAATTCGAAAATTCAATATTATACCTCACTACATTTAGTTAAAAAAAAATCAATAAAGCACTCGATTATTTTGTTTTTTTTCTCCATTTTTTTGAAATATTAGTTACCTTCTAGCTGTGATAGAAAAAAAGAAATCAGTTTTTCGTGATTTCTGAAAAAAATGGTTTTTTGAGTTGACACTGTTTTGTACTAGGTGTGCGATATATTGATATACAGGATGTTTCTGACAAGGCGGTAATAAAGCAAAGGGGGGATTCATCTCAAAAAAAAAAAAAACAGCTGTTCCATACATTGGTTCGATCAGCTGACGGGGTCAATGTATGGAACAGCTGATTTTTGTTTTGAGATTTCGACCCATGTTGCTTTGGGAAAGTTGTTAGGTATGGTGAGCTGAGTCCCTCCTTTGATTTATTACCGCCTTGTCAGAAACACCCAGTACATATTGTATAGTACCCATAAGTCTCGTAACTCGTAAGTATGTTACCACGTTAGTTAAAAAAGACACGAATAAGTGTTTTAGTATTAGATGTTGTTCGTGCGTTAAACTTTTTTTTTTCAATGTAATATGCAGAATTAGGGTACAGATCTGTAGCTGGCACATCTGGCTTATCTGTACACTATTAAATATTCTATATCTATAGTTCATTATCTATACATGTATAAATCTCTATGGGAAATAGAACCTGCATATGTCTTTTCGTCTGTCCATGCATTAGTACCGTAACTGTAATAGAAAACATTTTCACATATTGCGAGTCCCAGTCTTCATAATAGAAGATCGTAAGAAACACTAGGTATAGCTAATGCTCTCCTCGTTTTAATTAACATATGGACAAACAACTAGGTCTATGCTAAGTCCATGTGTTGTATACAAACATACGCATAACTGCACATATCGCAACGTAACGCCGCAGGCATCGCGAGTAAAGTCCATCGATCGACATAACTCAAACAAGTATCTAAACGATATTGAACCCTATCAAAGAAGTAGGTGGGCTGGGCAGTGGGCACTGCCGGGGTCGTTAGCGGCTGATGGACAGAGGATCCGTTTACATTGCCCAAGTTCTCGACCAAACTTATCAGTTCCATAAGTTAATTCTGCGCCGTAATGTCTCCCACCCGAATGATTGCTCGAACTCGATCGCTATTCGATTTGGGACCTATGACAAAGAAGGATGTAGTCTCCTTTGATAACTTTTTTATTTAAAATGTTGTATTATTCATGTGTTTAACTGTATGTTAGCAGTACCTATTAGGAACTTTTTATAGGTAATTAACACTTTAATTACTAAAAAATGAAGTTTTAAATCAATGCATATGTAGTTTAAATGATTAAATTTTTAAATAATGATATGGATTTTTGTTTTTTTTTATAAATAGAGTGAACCAAGAGGAAGGTTTATAGGTATAATTCATGCAAAACATTGTATTTGGTTAGGCGGCACGAAGTTCGCTGGGTTCACTTGTACCTAATCATTTATTTTAATACTAGAGGCTGCCCCGCGGTTTCACTCGCGCAGATTTCTCTTAAACACTAAAATCACTCAACGAAGTCAATTTTTTCATACAAACTACAAAAGTGCCGTCAATCCCGTTCCCGTGGGAATTTAGTAAATTCCTTTCTTTGAACACCCTACATTCATTGAGTATACTTCGGACCAGATTTCACGTCGATACACTCAATAAAGACGATTTTTCACACTAACTAAAAAGTCCAGTAATTCCCGTTTCAGTGGGAATTTCGGGAAATCCTTTCTTAGTGCTCACCTACACTCCCTACATGGAACCTACATGCCAAATTTCAGCTTTGTATGCCCGTAGTTTCGGCTCTGCGTTGTTTGTCAGTCAGTCAGTCAGTCAGTCAGTCAGTAACGGAAGAGATTTATATATATTGACTAGAGGCTGTCCCGCGGTTTTTCCCGTGCAGATTTCTCATAAACACAAAATTCCCGTTTTGTCCCGTTCCCGTGGGAATTTCGGTAAATCCCTTCTTAGTGCTCACCTACACTCCCTAAGGAACCTACATGCAAAATTTCAGCCCGCTACGCCCAGTAGTTTCGGCTCTGCGTTGTCTGTCAGTCAGTCAGTCAGTCAGTCAGTAACGGAAGAGTTTTATATATATTGATTTGAAATTTGGTACTCAGTCCAGGCTGTGGATAACTAGATCTGTTATCTAAGGATCTTATATAAGTCCATGTACTTATTTGCCATCCACAATACAAACGCACCGGTTACTCTTATCTTCACTTATTAAACAATCGTTGTGTTTCTACTATTTTATCATGTTCCGACCAAATAGTTTAGAGAAGAATTATGTCACACAGTAGCTCGTTAATCTCGTTATACAGTAGTAATATTAGAAGAAAGTTTAAAGCCACTGTGTAGGGGCGGGCCAGCCGCCGCCTTACAGCGTGCCATGATTAATTACAACAAAGTGTTCACGATTCTAATATTAAACTCTATCAATTTTCCTTGTGCAACGTCTAAAACAAATGTAGGGGATGTCAAGTCTTGGAGTTTTCATTTAGTAAGTAATTATGAAAATAGAGTGCAGCATAGGGACCGGATTCCACGGTTGAAGTTTGCAATTAATGCAGGACGAACACCTTAATTAAATGGTGTCTGCTCTATGATAGTTTAACGTGGTAAAATGATTTCATTTTAACATAAGATAAGGAGAACTTCATTAAAAAAAAAAGTTAAATACTTAGTTAAATATTTAATCGTTTTTATCGTCTACTAAAGGGCGGCCCGCGGCTTCGCCAGCACATTTTTCCTTGTTAAATCAAATTTCAAATTTCCCGTAGGAATTTCTTAATAAAAGTAGCCTATATCCTTTCTCAGACTCTCTACGCTATCTATATACCAAATTTTATTTAAATCAGTTCAGTAATTAGTTTTGTCAGGAAAGCGAGACAGACAGATAGACAAACAGACGGACAGAGTTACTTTCGCATTTATTTTATATTATTAATTATGGATTTTTTAAGCATTGTTTAACCTCCAAATCAAAACTTATATTTTACATTCGTAATAATTTAACTCTGTCTATCTTTGTGTTACGCACTTACGCCTAACCCAAACTAAGAAACAGATATGGCCAAAAATTGGTAAGAAGATAGCTGAGACGGACTTATTATATTAAGAACAGAATTTTGTAATTTTTTGGTTAGAAGGGAAATTGCGCTAGCAAAGCCGCGGGGCGCATATTACTATGGAGTATTAGTAGGTTAATAAGGCAATGATACATTTATATTATAGCATAAGCCTATTAGTAGATCCTACTTAATAGGACGAACAGTGTACTTGACGAGTTCCCGGTAAGCTTACCTCTACAATGGCCTTAGGTATCCAAGTACAAACTACGAATAGAGCCTCTTTCACCGAGAGCGCGTTGGCCAGGGCCACCAGGAAGGCTGTGACGAGCCGCAGAGCCAGCGCGCCCAGCACGCAGCACACTATGAGACCCACCTCGGAGCCCGACGTCCAGGATACCTGCTGATCAACTTATTTTTGTACCAACTATTAGTACCATTATTGTAGTAGAACATACGGTGTTTTTTTTAAACATGAAATATTTGATGTCCTTGTTACGAAAGGAAACAAAACATTAATGCCAAATAAAGTTAAATGTATCACAAGACTAATTGAGTACCTATAGTCATATTTTATTAGTCAGTTATTTAATGAAATATACAATAAAAGGGAAAAAATATTATTTTATAGTTTGAAATGATTAACTATTCACAGTCAATGTTCATTAATCTGATTGAACGAGAACTGAAGGAATATTACTTTGATTAAGCCCACATTATTTTACAAAGTGAGGTTAGTGAACTGTCAGTCATTTCGTCTAATAAAAATTTCGACTATTAGCTATTGTATGATATGTTTCTATCTTGCTATAGTAAGCGCTGCAGTTGCTGATAAAAAATACTGGTTTAGTAACAAAATGTTTAATCGTTATTTTTGATAAAGTATCTTAATCTAAATAATTTAAGTCTTCTAGCACAACGGAGCTAAATCAATAGTGACTCAGACCGTACACAGTTACCAGAACGACTTAGCCTAGCCTAACTAAACAAAGCGCGAGATAAGCCTTATTTCACGTTGTTTGACTAATTAATTCAGAGTTAATTTCTCTGTAGATCATAAATCAAGATTATCCCCAAAACACAAAAACTTTGACAGGCGTTGATGACGTACCTACCAAACCCACTTTGAACATGCGATATAAGAGCGGCCTTGTTCTTAAATTGATAGAGGCAAAAAATAATTAATTAATCCAAAAACAAACTCGCTTCGACCTTCGTCAATACTAACTAACGATGTGTTTCGTTGGTGTAGTCAAACAATAGCAGCCAACTTTCATTCTAATAGCCCGATGACGACTGCGGGCAGTCGTTGCTAGGAGGGTTTTGGCTTCGTAGTTTAGTTAAAAATGACCGTTTTTTCATGAATATAGCAAGATAGTTTTTTTCCCAAACGTGTAAAGTTTATTTTCCCTGTAATTTTATTTTTGAAAGTTCAGTTTACCTCTAAATAATATCCACTAAGCGTAAAAAGCATAGGCTCAAATATTCTCCAGGCAAGCTTGTAGACCTCAGCAACCGGGTTGTCATTGACCGGCCAGCCCCGGCGCGCCCAGCGCGTGCCCGCCGTGCCCGCGCAAACCATTATTGCCACTCCAGCTGAAACAAGAATATATACTTCCACCTTTCCTTAACATCACTTTATCAAAGCGCCACACAAGATGTTTATAAGTAAGGTGGTATATATTAACGGAGCAAAAAAACATCAGCTGTTCCTTACCTTTAATAACTCCGTAAACTGATCGATGATTTTCATTTTAAGATATCGATCCAAGTTACTTTGGGCAAATTACTAGGTATGATGAGCTGAATTAATACTTTAATCTATTAGAGTTCCTGAACATTACGGCCGCAGCCGAATGCCTTCAATATTTTTGAACAGCGGGACTGCCGCGCTGCTTGCGGCCTAATGAGAAGGGGCCCTTGGCAGATTTTCAGAAACAACTGTATATGTATGTATCTTGTTTGACCTGTGTTTGTCCGACTGACTGTCACAGAACTCTCAGAGATGGTTGTATGGAGGCAAGCGAGGTTGTCACTATTGTGTGTTTAAGTAGCGAATGCGAAAATATAATGAACACTTTGGTAGTTGTCCTATAATCGAGATATTCTATTTGTTTCTATACGTTGTGTAATTTTTGTTTTTTTTTTCATAATTTCTGGTAACATGAACCCATAATATCATCAACAATCAAGAAAGATTTTAAGTCTTGAACTTTGCTATTTAAAATTGCTAAAAGTGCCTGCATAAAAATACTAAGAGAAAATATACAAAAGTAGGTACCTATGTCGTTTGTGCAATAAACCTCAATTAATATCGTCATTAATATAGCTAGACAAATGAGACTGTATCAGAGAACTTAGTTAATGTTTAATTAATAATAATTGGCAGGAAGGTTGATTGCGTCTGAAAACAAGACTCGCCTATGATAACGCTGCTTAGTCTAAATATTGTTTATGATTCTATTGGAATATAAATTTGTAGTTGATTGATCTATGTAGTGTCCTCGATATAAATGTCTTTGTCTAAGAAAATCGACTAACTAGTTCTATTGATATTAAGTAGCACGCAGGCGCAGCGGTCAAATACGTATTTTATTGACTAGGATATGTACTAAAAGTGCAAAGTCTGTGTATGCAACTCAACGACAATGAATAGGATATCATAATCATTTCAGCCGAAAGACGTCCACTGCTGGACATAGGCCTCCTCCATAAATCACCACAGCGACCGGTCTTGAGCGACTCTCATCCAGTGTACTCCCGCAGCTTGCACCACGTTACACCGCAAGTACCCAAATTGATTAAAATCGGATTATCTGACCTAATCTTTAGGACTAAATATATTTTTAAAATAGGCATATTCCCCCTTACCACAAAAAAGTTAGACCGGTCTAAATCACCAATTTGTATGACAAAATCGTGATTTAATTCTAGTTTAGTGATTAAAACCAGGTTTAACTCTTTTAGTGGTATAGCCGCTTTAGTTTTACCTCAGTTCAAATTACAAGTTCAATAACAGCAGAGCCCACCTGTCCCGCCCCAGCCAACATGCGCTCCAGCATATGTTACTAATAGTCCCCCGGAGAACATCAGTAGACTTCGGACGGCAGGTGCGTAGAGGTCCTCGTGGTCCGGCACGCAGCTCAGCAGCAGCCCCCACGTCACCCCCAGTGCCACGCCTAACGGTATTGCCAGGAGCGCCTAGGTAAATTAACATAGCATGGTTGGTACGGTGAGCACTGAACGAATGTTTAAACTTATGTGCTATTTCATAGTGAAAAGCAATATTTTGAACTTCACTCGAGCTAAATGTAAAATCTCTGGCATCGTCGGTCGCTTGCATGCGATGTCTCATAAAAATGCATGCAAAGAAAATTTGGCAACACAGTATTACAGTTTATTTAAGTTGTTTTTAGTGCTGTCTTACATTTCTTACTGAGTACATTTACTTAACGACCGTTTGGTATAGCTTTTCATAAGTATATACATTTGAACTTTAAAAACGTTGGACAACATCAGATTTTCAAGTATGTAGGAAAATTACAAAATAATACTTTTGAGCTGTCTTTAGATTAGATACTGTATGTAACGAAAGGACCAAAATCTATGAATTGAATGCTGTCACTTATAAGAAGTAGACTTCAAGGCGCTTCTGATGGGATAATGTTTCATCACAATTTAATATTTCAAATTCCGAGAGAAAAGCACTCGGACGAAGCTATCATACAGGAACGTTATCACTTAACCTACCTTTACTATCTTATAGGAGACGGAACCTTCTAGAAATACGGCGCTATTGATGATGCCAAATAATCCTTCAGTGACGGCGGTGTCCAACCCTCCCGCGTTGAGCACCAGCAGCGGTAGTTGGTTCCTAGCGCCCAGGGCTCGGCTCTCAAGGGCCAGCGCCGTCGGAGCTATCACTGCTGGCGAGACCGATGCCAAGATCGCACCCAGGTGTAGACCTAAGAAAATAATACAACAGTTTTACCCTTACTTGTTCAAATATTTAAAGGTATAGGGAACTGTTTTCCATAGACTTCGACGGCGTGGTTGTTTTATTTTTACCGATTTTCTGTACTTATGTAAATTTATATTTATTATATATCTATATATATAAAATCCAAATACCACTGATCTACTCACTCACTCACTCACTCATTATCGCCCAGCCGAAACCGCTGAAGATAGAAAGATGAAATTTGGACAGCAGCTTCCTTACGTGACGTAGGCACCCACTAAGACGGGATTTTGGGATAACTTAACCGGGACGCCGTATACAGGGTGTAACAGTTTGTATGAAACTCCTAAACTACTGGGTTTAGAATGTTGAAATTTAGACTGTGGATTCTTTTTGTATCACCAACATCATAAATGGTTTAGTTTTTTTTTAATTTTGCCCCTGAGGTCTTATACAGGGTGAAATATGTTTTTTGCTAAAATCAAAACTAATGACACTAGAGACTTGAAATTTTCAAAATAAGCTCCTTATAATATTACAACATCAAATATGATATCAAAACTGCGTTTATTAGTCCTGAAAGCCTTAATACAGGGTGTTAAAGTTTGTATGAAAAACCGAAACCGCTCATTATTTTTCTTAGAAATTGAAGTGGTCGATGTTTCTAGATTGTTGTGGGCACTAATTACGAAAAAAACGGGACACCGTATACAGGGTGTAACGTCTGGATTTAGAAAGTTGAAATTTACACTGTAGATTCTCTTTGATTCGAAATGGGTGATGTTTCTAGATTGTTGGGGGCGCTAATTACAAAAAGAACGAGACGCCGTATACAGGGTGTAACGTCTGGATTTATAAAGTTGAAATTTACACTGTAGATTCTCTTTGATTTGAAATGAGTGATGTTTCTAGATTGTTAGGGGGGGGTAAATTACGAAAAACAAATGGGACGCCGTATACAGGGTGTAACGCCTGGATTTAGAAAGTTGAAATTTACACTGTAAATTCTCTTTGATTCGAAATGGGTGATGTTTCTAGATTGTTGGGGGCGCTAATTACAAAAAGAACGAGACGCCGTATACAGGGTGTAACGTCTGGATTTAGAAATTTGAAATTTACACTGAAGATTCTCTTTGATTTGAAATTAGTGATGTTTCTAGATTGTTAGGGGGGGTTAATTACGAAAAACAAATGGGACGCCGTATACAGGGTGTAACGTCTGGATTTAGAAAGTTGAAATTTACACTGTAGATTCTCTTTGATTTGAAATGAGTGATGTTTCTAGATTGTTACGGGGGGGGGGGGGGGGGGTTAATTACGAAAACAAATGGGACGCCGTATACTGGGTGTAACGTCTGGATTTAGAAAGTTGAAATTTACACTGTAGATTCTCTTTGATCTGAAATGGGTGATGTTTCTAGATTGCTGGGGGCGCTAATTACGAAAAACAAACGGGACGCCGTATAACAGTAACAGTGTGTATGAAACTCCTAAACGTCTGGATTCAGAATGTTGAAATTTAGACTGTGGATTCTTTTTGTATCACCAACATTATAAATGATTTAGTTTTTTTTTATTTTGCCTCTGAGGTCTTATACAGGATGAAATATGTTTTTTGCTTAAATCTAAACTAATGATACTAGAGACATGAAATTTTCAAAATAAGTTCCTTATAATACTCAAACATCAAATATGATATCAAAACTGCGTTTATTAGTCCTGAAAGCTTTGATACAGGGTGTTAAAGTTTGTATGAAAAACCGAAACCCCTCATTATTTTTCTTAGAAATTGAAATGGTCGATGTTTCTAGATTGTTGGGGGCGCTAATTACGAAAAAAAACGGGACGCCGTATACAGAGTGTAACGTCTGGATTTAGAAAGTTGAGATTTACATTGTAGATTCTCTTTGATTCGAAATGGGTGATGTTTCTAGATTGTTGGGGGCGCTAATTACGAAAAACAAACGAGACGCCGTATACAGTGTGTATGAAACTCTTAAAATGTCTGGATTCAGAATGTTGAAATTTACACTGTAAATTCTCTTTGCATTAAAAACATCATAAGTAGTTTTTTTTTCCCCTGAGTTCTTAAGTTCATAAAAAGGGTAAAACAAGTTTATCGCTAAAATCTAAACTATTGACACTAGAAACTTTAAAAATTTTCTAAATAAGTTCCTGTTAATATTAAAACATCAAACCCAACTAGCAACGAAGGTCGTATAAGATTTACTCTTTCGACTATAGATCGTAAGACACTTGTATAAACGATCCTAAAATGTTAAAAAGCTGTATAAAAGCGGCTATCTGGATTATTTTGCATTCAACGCTTTTTGGCTCTATAAACATGTCTAGTAAACGTTTATACGATGAAATCATATCGCATTTACTCGATTGTTGTATAAATGTATCTCTTGATCGCCATTATACAACAATAAGTCGTAAGACAGCTCTTTAAAAGCAACTGAATTGCTAATTTGTCGTCAAACTAGCTATTATAGCACAATCTATCGACATTTAATTTTAACAGCATAATTGTGGAGTAAACGCGGTTCATACGATAAAACAGCATCTTAGTTACTTTAATAGCACTTTATGTCGTATGATAACTCTATGGAATGCTTTTATTCGACTTAACTAATTAGGTTGAGTAAAAGCTTTCAAATTATTCTTTTACAGCCTTTTCGGTCTCTAAAGGTTATTTGAAAGCCATTTTACATCGATATAGTGGTATAAATGCTTTTTGAAATCTTTTACAGGACTATCTGCCATTTTGTTACATGATACCAAAATAAACAACGTAATTTGCTTTTTTTATTCGCAAAATGGATTTTAATCGATGGAAAAGGATTAAAAGAAGTGGAGGATTCCGACGTAAAGTAAATAAGATGTATACACGATTGAAACAGTCAAGATCTTCATTGGCTATAACCACGAGTCAAGAGCGTTTAATTGATAGGCGTGAGGGTTCCATAGCGTATAATAATTACTACTACTATTAGGTACTATTAGGTATTCTGTAACAACGGCCATATAGACCACCGTTTGCAATTTATTGAATTTGCCAGTATGTTTTTCTAAGTCATGGGTGTTTATCTTATACTTATTGTGTTTGTTTTTATAATTTTATAAGTTAGTTGGTAGGTACCTAAAGAATTTGACTAAACTATTTTTTTTTTTTTTATAATAAAGAGATACTTAAGTAAGTACTTACAATTTTGTTTTGTATTAAGTGATCCTACTTGCAATAATAACATTCGTCGCTTGGATAGTGATAATAAATTGAATATTCTGAACAATTCGGACACCAGAAAAATGAGGTGCGCAGTAATAATTTTATTCTCTTCTCAGATAATATAAAATGACGTGGTTTTGATCCATTTTTAATTACAAAATGACATGAGTAACATTTAAGCATTATAAAAAAATGTGTTTTCTTCCAAGGCCATTTTGCTTCCTTAAGCTTCTTTAAGTCCTCTTTTTTTATGAATTTATCTATATCCAAGTAGACTACCATTTTAAATTGTCACCCATAAAAAAAAAGCTAATTTTACCTAAAATATTGTATTCTATGAACTTACGCAAACCAAATTCAATGTAACTTAACTATTCAATGTGTTTTTTTTTTTAAGTTAGATTGATGGTATAGGCAGTTTTAAAACACGGCCGCGCGCCCCGTCTCAAACAGAGGCGCAGATCGGCTCTTGTCTGATCGGTCAATCTTTCCAAAATTTAAAAATGTTTCAAAATATGCAAAAATTTAGCGAAGTTGACGGTATAAAATTTATTGATAGTAAAATAATTATTTTATACTAAGTAGCTGACCCGGCAAACTCCGGATCGCCCTAGATATAAGTTAGCACGATTATTATAACATTATCTACCCGCTAAAAACTTGGCTGTATGTACTTTGTTATTTTGCCCGCCCAGAATTAAAGAATTTAAAAACAACGTCAAATCAATCAACCTTTTGATTAAAAATGGATACAACAGTAACGGAAAACTTAGTATTGGAAATTATAAGTAATTGTTGTTTTTTACTAACTTTCCCTCAATTTTTCCAAATTTTCTTACCTTTTCAACCTTCTCTGGACTACTACAAACATTTCAAGACTAAAAGCTAAATCGGCCCAGCCGTTCTGGAGTTTTTGCGAGACTAACAAACCACGATTCATTTTTATATATTGGTAGATAGATAGTAGGTAGTAGAAGTAGATTTTGCACTAAGGAACCCTAAACTATCTGTAATGGCGTCCCTAGAAGTCGTAAGATGGAAATCTCATTTCAATCTTTCGACTAACAGCTGAGAGAATGCTCTGTGATGATAAATGAGTTGCTATTATTTGTTATTGATGGCGAATTTATTTTAAATGTTAAATTGACATTATTTGTTATTCATTATTTACATAGAAATCTTGGGGCCCATTGAAATATTAACTATAATGCTAGGTATATAGACGGAAAATTTTATTCCGCACATGAAAGTAAGACCCTACGACCTAACTTTAACAGGTAACTAATTACCTGTCATCATTTGGCTTGATGGCTTAAAAACGTAATGGTTAATACGATGGCAAAATATACTTATATTTATTAGGTTTGACACTTCAACTGACATAAATTACACGTATAAAATAAAAAGTCTATAAGTGCTGCTTGGGTGCAGTTACACGATAAAAAAGTCGAGTGATTGCAACCAAATTGCTTTATAACTATAAATAAGTCGAATAAAAGCGGTTCTACCGACTTGGAAAAAGCAGATGTGTCGAATAATGGCATTCTGATAGCCATTATGGTACTAAGTAGCATTCTAGTTGCGATTACTCGATATTTATTCGACTAAATGGCTACTCATACGATAATCTTACGATATTTACTGGATCTAAAGCTGAGAGAAGTGCGCCCAAATCGCGTTGAGAGAACGTGCACAGAGCATTTACACGACTTTTTAAAGATCCTTCTTACGACCAATAGCTGAAAGAGAAACGTGCTGCTGTAATTTTTTTACGACACGATTTGCTGGTTGGGAATTTGGTATCATAACTGTTTTCATAGTTACTGGAGTCCTTGATACAAAGTTTTTATGAAAAACCGAAACCGCTTATTATTTTTCTTACAAATCGAAATGGGTGATGTTTCTAGGTTTTTGAAATCGTTATTACAAAAAAGACATCATCATTTTAATTTATAAACGCAAAATGTAAATCGATATGTGTGGAGTTTTTTTTAAGGATATTGGGGGTTCTGATTACGAAAAAGTAAGAAATTTTAAAATCCAACATGGTGGACATAAAGTTTAATTATAAAGGGGCGTCCTCTTAGTTAATGCGGACGCTGATACAGAGGTTTAACAGTTTGTATATATGAAAATAAAAATGGTTGTTGAAGTATACTGGATAAGAGTCGCGCAGGACCAATATACAGCAGTGAACGTCTATCGGTAGCGAGCGACGATGATGATGAAAGTAAATGGAGTATACGGGTAGATGAACTGGGTTTTTTTTTTGAAGCGTCAGAGTATGCATATAGGCTAAGGTTAGTTTGTGTATTCAGAAAAACGGATATTAAAGCTTGCAGCCCAAACAGCTAAAGATTTTTGTATTGTAAAAGGAAACTGCTTGATATTGTTTCTTTAGGGGTTTGGATTAGAAATTAGAAATGATTTCCTGATATTTCTGAGTATAACAACAGATTAGAGAGTATAACAAAACAAATGAACAAGTAATTTACATTTATTATAAAAATGCGCTTGCGAAGCTGCGGGCAAAAGCTAGTATATATATATATAATTAGAAATCCGATTACCTTCGCAAGTAAAAATAGGTCATTTTGACTATAGAACATGCTCAAAAATTCAAAATGCAAGGCGGTACAAGTTCGCCGTATCAGCTAGGTTTTAATAAACATAGTTTTGTGGCTAACTCTACGGGGTTAAAGTCTAAGGTGTAAACTTGCAAACATTGCGAGTCTAATAGCTTGCGAGTTGACGACAGACTCATTTTCTCAATATTTATAAGCAAAAAAATTAATAAGTTTAAGATTATCGTAGTATAAGTACTGTAAAACATATTAAAGAAAAATAGTTATTTGTTCACATTATATGTATTAAACATTATTATTACCAATGTGAATTTGGCGCTAACTGCAATTTATTTTAGCAGCATAGCGTAAAGTTTTCCTTCTATGTCGCCAACAAGTTTTTTACAACACTCGTAGAGAAAAGTTAGTCATTTAATTTAAAGCCACGTACTCACTCGAGATACTTACTTAAAGCACACTGAGTTTTCTGTTTTAATTGTGTTCTCGCTCTACATTGTTCAAGTGATTACATGGAGTTAATTTATATGCTTTTTATCAACACAATTAAAATAAGCCGGAGGTATTGCGCAGACAATAAGAGCGTGTGCTGAATGATGCTGACTAAACCCGACCCGTGGTTAGGTTGTATTTGCATTACATGTCAATAAATGTCTTACTTATTTCATAATTGATTGTTTATTTTTTATTACATACATATTTATATTATGTCACTTGTGAAAACTTATAATTGGCTCTCAGTTGTCACTGTTATTGTGTATTTTAGCCGTTACTTGTCCGTGTATATTATAAATAATTAAGTTTTAACATGAAAAAAAAAAACGCTATGGGTTTTTTTTTACATAGCCTCTTTAGTGTACCACTGCTGGGCAAGGCCTTCCCCGCTTGCTTCCATTGATCTCTGCTTATTTGTCGAATATTCACAACAATGGGCATCTCACCCCAATACCAAGTGAACTGGAGGAGGACGTGTGCAAGCACGGCGACGGACAAGCACTCGACGAGCCACGGCAGCGAGGCCAGCGAGAGCACGCGCGCGGGCTGCCGCCGGATGTAGGCCCACGTCCAGCCGAGCGGCCCGCGGGTCAGGATTATCACCGGGTACACCCTCCTGTGGTTAACAACCGTATATTTATGTTAGGTCAGTCGCCGCACAGCGTTGCCTGAGTAATTATATTTTGCACATAATTATATTTGCAGGATTTAATTATATTTATAATGCCGTTTTAAAGATTTTCTTTAGATGATAATGGCTGTGTGATAATTTATTTTGAGATTTTAATGTAGGGTATCTGCTTTACAATAAGCGTAGGGAAGATCATAAACTTTAAATTAATTAAATTAATAAAATATGCACGCGGTTGCTACGCGGTAGCTGTAAGAAAATTTTCACATCAGTGAGGCGTAAAACTTTTAAGATGTTTTCGAATTATTTTAAAATATCTGTTAAAATTTGTTTCTTGATTTATAATAAACAACAATTCCAGTCCGTTGTTAAAAGCTTCTTAGCTTCATTCCAATCATTAAATTATTAATGCATTTTAGAACTCAACAGACATTGCAAAAGTGACTTATTCAAATTGAAATAAGAATGATTATTGATTAGAGGGTTGTATTATTTCTTTTGCATCTCTTTTAAATGCTTTTAAATGAAATGCGTTTCCTGCAAAGATTAAAAGGTAATATTTAAGGAGACGATACTGAGCTAAAGGTAAAAATAATGTTGCGATCGAGCGTCGGAGCTGCGATGGATCCTGATAATAAGTTTATTATGCCATTCCCGAATGCTTTGCGAACGTGGAGGAATGTAAATAAGGTGGTTTTCAGTTCTGAATAGTTTGCAAAGGTAAAGTAAAAGGATAGAGTTTTTGTTCTGAGGAATTCATGTAAATATAGCTTGATAGACTAGTAAATGTGTAGTAAAATATGTTTTTTTTTTAATTTTTTATTTTAAGTTTTTTGTATTTCTTTACAATTTTGACTTGCATTTGGTTTCTTATTTTACCTTAAATGGTAATCGATGGCATCAGCGAGTGGATCCTCTAGCATATTTCTTGGTCCAAAATGTCTATAGAGAGCTCCGACTAAAGTCATGCCGACGACGGGCGTGATGGTGCAGTACCGCTCCAGGGTGTGCCCGCAGACGTAGCCCGCGACGACCAGGGCTGTCAGGTCGAAGGCCAGCCCGCCCGGCAGCACCGCGTCCCGGACAAGGAACCACGCTGTGCCCCATAGTGTCAGTGCTGTAACAATGGTACATCTTTTTATATAAAGACTCGCAGCCCTACGCGAACTATTTATATTTGAATAGATACAACCTGTTCGTCCCAAAGCATTTTTTGGTCGAATTTTCAGACAAGAAAAATAAGTACATTATAGGTTGAGCACATATTATAATGAAATCACAACAAACCATACCATTATAACCTCAGAGTAAGAAAACCGCCGCTTTATAACAGCCAAATTGAAGATTTTCATATTGACAGCTATTTCGTTATATTTAAAGAGATTTACTTACTTGTTACTAAATTGTGATTTATGAGACTGAATATCTTAGGGCTTTAAAGGGTAAAAGTGTTGCTTAGAAAAATTATTATGACTCTCGTGGTCGCGAATCATCATTTTTGAATAAATATTACGTTATTTAATTGTTTTTTTGATAAACATTTTTTTTTTTTATATTAATACCCAAAACTAGATCATACTTTACTACATATTAAGTAGGTAGTAATATTATTAGTCGTACACTTAAATAATTAATTTATCTACAAAATATAGTTTTATTATCAGGAATGATATTACTTTTGATCTTTTGGGTAGAATATATTTAAAATCAAATAAATGTGTATAAGTATTTGTGTGGGCGTGGCATGCTACTCTTACGATTTCATTTAGGGTAAAATATTAATTTAACATAGATCAGCGATAATCTAACTTAAACCTTTTAGTTTTGAAATTATCATTGTTAAGAAAATATATCGAGTTGAAAGATGTTAAGTGAATTTGATCCTGAGAGCAAATAAAGTTGTGATAACATTCTAATACAGATTAATTGTTATGTATGTTGTCAAGTATGACACAAACTTTTTTTATTTCAAGTTTGGTAGAGTTTGATAAAGGTAGTCTGAGTCAAGGCGTGCCCCGGAGCGCTCTCACCACACGCGCAGACACCGATGTATTGTCTCAGTTCCGCGGCAGACGGCGCACTCCTCAATAACTTCCTAGGGAAATTGGAATTCTCTTCCGCCCTCTCGCTGGCCTGGCTGAAAACAAAACATTTGATTCCTGAGTTTACCAGATATGACTAGTTTTAAACAATTGTACAGAAAAGCGAGCACACGAGCTTGCTAGTTATCTATTTTTGGTGCAAAGTCATCTTATAATGATGATTTATTTGAAGATGAGATTGAGATATAGATAGAGGTAAACTTTCACTGCAAGGGAAATAACATTTGGAAATCCAGAGTACAGAGTACAGTACATTTAACTAGCTCCTTTCCTAGTTTGTATTACATTATTGTAATAATTCAATCAATTTGTTATATTACACAAAATGTTAATTACTTACTCACGTTTTGAAGCAACCGAGATGAAAAACTGGAGAGTTTGTTTCAGTTCCTGTTATTTGGCTTCGGTTTACTGTAAATTAAAATATCTGCATTGGTCGTAGACTTGGCATACTAAATACAACTTATAATTATTTATTTACATTAAATAAATAATTACCGAGCTATTTAGTGTTTTTTTATAAAATTTAAATCTTGGCACAGAATCTCGAAATTAAAAAGTGGCAACACTGTATGGAAATTTGTCAAATTTTCGAAAATTTCCATACGGTGTTGCCACTTTTTAATTTCTAGATTTTTGTGCCGCAACTTTACCTTAAAATATGTAATTGCAATCAATGTTTTAATTTAAGAATATTGTAATATTTTAAGTCGATTAATTGTAATTATTATTAATATATAATTATATATATTACATTATAATAAAGAGTCTATCTATACAGTGTGTCCGGGGAAGTTATAACATAGTAAAGTAAAAAAAAAAGTAAAAAATGATTTATTCAATACAGGATACAAGATATCGCTTATTGAAAGTCAATTAGACTAATCTAATTAATATTGATACCTTATTTCGTAAAGTATCCTATACTGATAGAGGCGAGGTAGTTCAGGGTGCCCACTAATTGGCTCAGGCAAACAATGTTTGCCTTGCCTTACGACACTGGTCGCCTGGAGACGCCCCCAAACGAGCCCTCCTCTGTCAAATGATTCTACTCCCTTTCGCAATGATTTTACAGCGTAGAGAAGAAAGGGGTAACAAACTCTACTTTACAATTTCTCTCTTTTTTTTTTTTTTTTTTTGTTCTTATAATATGTGACATTACAATTCAATTTACAATACAAAGAACATAAATTAATAAGATTTAAAGTACATACATGAAATAATGAAAATATCGTGCAGAGCTAGACTACTTCCATGCGTCTTTGTCGTTTTCATAATCATCAACATTGTAATAAGCTTTCTTAATCAAACCTTTTTTGATACGAGTTTTAAACTCATTATCATTCAGGATCAAAATCTCTTCTGGGATCTTGTTATAAAATCTTACTTCGTTTCCTATAAAGCATTTGTTTGTCCGTTTTAGTCTGTTCTGTGGAATACTTAGTTTGTTTTTGCTACGCGTTCTAAGGTCTTTAATTTTATCACATTTTTTATCAAACATATGTAAGTTTTTACGAGTATACATAATAATTTCAAAGACGTACTGGGACGGAAGCGTCAAAATATCAATTTCTTTGAATTTTTGTCTGAGGGACTCGCGAGCTTTAAGCTGATAAATGTTTCTAATTGCGCGTTTTTGTAGTATAAAAATGACGTTAATATCTGCAGCTCTTCCCCATAGAAGCAAGCCATAGGTCATTAAGCTATGAAAGTAACTGAAATACACAAGTCTCGCGGTAGAAACATCAGTTAATTTTCTGATTTTCCAGATTGCGTACGCAGCCGAACTGAGCCTTGCCGCAAGATTTGAGATATGGGGGCCCCACTGAAGTTTCGAATCTAGAGTGATACCAAGGAATACAGTTTGATTTACCAGATTAAGCTTGTTATTGTCCAAATGTATGTCTGTATCATAAGCAGTCACATTTGGCAAGGAAAACTTAATGCAATTAGTTTTCTTTGCGTTCAAAAGTAAATTATTAGAAGTAAACCATTGAGAAATCTCCACTAATGTTTTGTTTATATCTAAGTTGAGGGAGTCACCTCGTTTAACTTTAAATGTTAAAGAGGTGTCGTCCGCAAAGAGGACAACATCAGTAAGTTTATCTAACATGTAAGGGAGATCATTTATGTAGACTAGGAACAGGAAAGGCCCCAATATCGATCCCTGAGGTACACCAATCTTGATAGGACAACCTGCAGACACCGCACCACCCACGTCCACTCGTTGGTCGCGATCAGTAAGATAAGAGGCAAGTAGATCAAGTGATTTATCAATTAAGCCATAGTGCTGTAATTTAAGTAGCAAAGTCTCATGATCAACGCAGTCAAAAGCCTTCGAGAGGTCACAGAAAACCCCAATAGCATCGTGAGAATCCTCCCAGGCTCCATAGACATCGCTGATGAGTTTGTGACCTGCGTCTAAGGTAGACCGCCCTTTCCTAAAACCAAATTGATTTTTGTGTAGGAAGTTATTGACTGAGAAGTGAGACGCTAATTGTGCAAGAATAAGTTTTTCAAATATTTTACTTAAGGCTGGAAGAACCGCGATTGGTCTATAATCAGTGGGGTTTTCGGTATTTCCAGATTTAAAAATTGGAATGATTTTGCTGTACTTCAATAAATTTGGAAAAATGCCTTTTTCGATACAAGAGTTAAAAATTAATGCTAGATGAGGCGCTATTAGTGTTATAACAGGTTGAAGTACTTTAATTGATATCCCCCATAAGTCTTCTGTCTTTTTTAAATTGAGTTCCTTAAATATCTTAATAATGCATTGCGGTCCAACATGGCGAAACGTGAGTGGAGGCGGGGCGATGTCAACATGTTCCTTAAGTATAGATTCCGCGGCGCTGGCAGATGCGTTAAGGTCTTTAGTGGTTTGAAATGGGATGTTAGCAAAGAATGATTCGAATTCATTCGCAATTTCCGACTTATCTGTTACGACTTTACCATTTAAGTTTAAAGCTTGAATGCTTTCCTTACCGTTAGCTTTACCAGTTTCTTTATTAATAATACGCCAGACAGTTTTACTTTTATTTTTCGAATTTCTAATTTTATTATTAAAATTAATAGATTTAGCTTTGGTGCAAACTATCTTAAACAATTTAGAATAACTCCTAACATGTTCAAGAAATGAAGGGTCTTGATCAAAAGTTTTCCTATCATATAACTCATATAGGGCATCTCTGCTTTTCCTAATTCCCGGCGTCGCCCAAGTACTAAAATTTGAATTTTTATTACTGCAAACTTTTTTGAATTTAAATATAACATCGAATTCAATCCGTATCGCGGAAAATAACTCTTGATATAGTGTATTGGGATCATCTGCCTCAAAGCTCAGCAAGGCAAGGCGCATCTGAAGACTATGATAAAATCTTTCCATACGACTTTGGTTCATTGGCCTATAAACTAACGAGTTTTCTTTTTCTTGTTCAACTGTGTACAATAAAACATTTAGACCCTTATGATCTGACCTTAAAGAAGTTAACAATGATTTTAAGGGTGTATTCTATGATCAATTTCATCGATGAAAACACTCCATATGGGGGGTCGCAGCCTCACCCCCCCTCAGTATGACGTTTTTAATTTTTTTTTTGCAAAAATCGACCCCGCCTACTTTTAAATTCACAGTTAAAGGTCTAAGGCTCACAGAACCTTCATTAAGGTCTTGATCGAAGGCTAAGTAGTTAGGCTACCTAAGTTACTAACAAAATAACCAAGTATTGCTTTTACTTTTTTTTTTAAAGATGATAAACCAAAAAAAAAAATTTTTTTTTGTGCATTTTTTACTGTTTTTTAAAGTTTCCACAAAAAAATGCAGATACTTTTTTTTAATTTTTTGTGTTTTATTGTTAGCTTTTGAGTTGTTCTCCAAATTGGTATTAGATTTATTTCTCTAGGTTTATTACTTCAGATATTATCAACTACCAAAAATACCCTTCGCTTTTACCTTTTAATTTAAGATTTCAGTTTAACCCACTTTTATTAAAAAATAAAGTCAATATTTAATTATTTTGCTAGTTATTTAGGTAGCCTACCTACTTAGCCTTCGTACAAGACCTAAATTAAGAGTCCTTTTACGCGAACAGTGGCGCCACTCTAGAAAAAAAAATATTTTCTAAAGTAAGGCTTTTAGCAACAAACAGTAAAACATAAACATTCTAAACCTAGATATTATTTTAAATACTAAAAAAATACTAGGGACCAAGATTTTATGCACAAGGGAGCACTTTTTTCTGAAAAAAAGCCTGTCTTTGGAAAAAAAAATTTTTTCTAGAGTGGCGCTACTGTTCGCGTAAAAGGACTCTTAATTTAGGTCTTGTACGAAGGCTAAGTAGCTAGGCTACATAAATAACTAGCAAAAGAATTAAATATTGACTTTATTTTTTAATAAAAGTGGGTTAAACTGAAATCTTAAATTAAAAGGTAAAAGCGAAGGGTCTTTTTGGTAGTTGATAATTTCTGAAGTAATAGACCTAGAGAAATAAATCTAATACCAATTTGGAGAACAACTCAAAAGCTAACAATAAAACACAAAAAATTAAAAAAAGTATCTGCATTTTTTTGTGGAAACTTTGAAAAACCGTAAAAAATGCATAAAAAAAAATTTTTTTTTTTGGTTTATCATCTTTAAAAAAAAAAGTAAAGGCAATACTTGGTTATTTTGTTAGTAACTTAGGTAGCCTAACTACTTAGCCTTCGATCAAGACCTTAATGAAGGTTCTGTGAGCCTTAGACCTTTAACTGTGAATTTAAAAGTAGGCGGGGTCGATTTTTGCAAAAAAAAAATTAAAAACGTCATACTGAGGGGGGGGTGAGGCTGCGACCCCCCATATGGGGTGTTTTCATCGATGAAATTGATCATAGAATACACCCTTAAAATTATGTTATAACTTCCCCGGACACACTGTATATTTAAGTAAGGTAATGATAATTGTGTTAAGTTGATTGATTGCAATAAAGTGTCTATCTTAATAATTTTCAAGAACACTACGCCTGTGTACGTCTTCACATAGATTTTATAACGAAAAGGAATCCACGTGTGACTCTTCTTACGATATTCACTTGGGTTATTATTAAAACGTTCTCGTATTCCGAATAATAAGCCTATCCAATTTCTCTCATATAAGAATTTTCAATAAGGAGCGAACTTTATTATGAGCGTAGTAGGTAACGGCAATGAAGGAGTTTCTCTCTTGTGGATGGGTACTGAATTATCTAAACACCTTAATATGTATAGCTTCGGCTTCACAGATTATTTACATAGAATTTCAAATTAAATTTTAAGGTGTTGGATTTAGTAATACATCAATTTATATTTACAGTGTTTAGGATGTTTATTGGCCATCATAGTAATTTGTTCACACTCAGCACTGATTTTACTTCCTAACAATTAAACACAGTTAAATGCAACGTCTTGAAACAATGCGCGGTCTCGACTGCCCTCTTGTAATAATAAAGTTCGTCGGTCGCATGCGCACTACGTTCAATTGCCATAATTGAAAAAAGAATTAATCACCGGCTGAAGTGATCGGGAGGAGCGCGGCGCGGACACAATGCGGCCTGTTTCAAAATAGTCCACCACAAGTTATTGAAACAACGGCTGGCGCTCTCTGCCACACGTTCTCTTGTAGTTTTAAATTACATTAAACACAACATAATCGAGTAGTTTTTATCAGGCTCTGCGGTTTTTAACAAAAAAAAAACTAAAAATGTACAGTTAATTACATTTGAGTTGTTGTTTTTTTTTAATTGGAATTGAAACAAGTTTATTTATTTTTGGTATCATAGCAAGCTTCAAAAAATTTTCTTTTTATAGTATGCACACCACTCTAAGTCGACAGTTTATATCTCCAAGCGAAGTAAACTATAAAATAGTTACCTAATATTGCACGTAACAATGCCTATACAAGAGCAGTAAATCTGAGGATTTATTACTTTCCACGGGTATTTCATCGCGCAACTAGAAAATATGAGGCTATTCAGTTCCACCGGCTCTATTCATAGTTTTAAACGTGTAGTTAGTGAAACTATAGAAGCGCTTATTCAGACTTTTCTTTTTAAAGTAATGATAGAGTTGGGTCCCTGCGAATGTAAACTTGGGGAAGGTTCTCTAGAGAAAGGGAAGTCATTTCAGCGGTAAACAATATTGCAGGGTCGGAAGTTTCTTTCACGCCAGACCTACTCCACTTGAGTTGGCAAACGGCGAGCTGCTAAAGAGCGGGCAATTTGACGGTCCTCCGCCGGATACTGGCTGCTCATTAACTATGAACGCAGTCATCAAGACGCTTCTTTACTAGAAAAAACCCGTTTTACTATAGCACTCAGCCCGTTAATGCTGAGTTGTGGCCTTTTTGAGCGGTGGCTGCCACAAAGTGCATATAAATTGCAACGGTAATTGAACTTCGCTATGAAAGGAACACCGAGTGTTTCTGAAGGAAGAGTATATCTTCAGCAATAGATTGCTTCAGAACATTGCTGTATAAGGATTTGTAGTTTTTCTTAAAAGTAAAGCCTAGGTGTTGCAAAATAATAATATTTTAAAATAATAAAACTATGTTTAACGGTCAAAAAAACAATAACTTTATGATTACCGAAAAACGTTGCCGGGCTTTACGACCATTTTAAGTGATAATTAATAAAATTTACATTTACATACACTGAAGTGATGTCCAGTCCATTTCAATAAGTTAAATAATTTTATTGATAATAAAAACTTTTTATAAAAAAATTAAACCGCCGAAAAAACTGAAAAGCATTAAATAATAGGGAAACATTTTCTATTAGGCCTTAATTTACTCACTTCTTAAAGTAATTTTGGATTACCAAGAAATTTTAAGTCGGCGCCACACCACACAAGCAAATTCATTATCTATGTAAAGCGCGATGCGCAGCGGCATACGTTTTTCGGTTATTTCTTTGAATTTCAGGTAATTTAGTGATCTTTATTCGTTGATTCTGTGGCACCGACTCAAAAGGAGATTGACCATTCTGGACCAAATGCTGCCCACGCATGTGAATATTTTTTTTCTTCTTCACATGAAGAGATATATATATGAAAAATAAAAAATAAAAATTAAAACCACGGATTTATAATATATACGTAGTACCTTAAAACTTATTTTTTTGGTGATCTTACATTTGATATATAGTTTTTTATCGTTTATGTTAAATAATATTATTATTATCTTACCTATTCTACCTCCCGAGTCCGGTTCCGACCTCACTAGTCTCGTTCGAAGCAACTTTTTTTTGTAGCAAGTTCTATATGAAAATGATAAATAAAGAGTGATTTGCCAGAATTTAGAGAAATCGAAAGTCTCTCTTGCTCATATTCAGATTTGGTATGTGCCTATCTCTTTCGCGCACGCTGGGTTTCGCTATACCTGCGTGCTTGCGCACGTGCCCTTTTGTTTGTATTGCAGTCTAACTTCGCTCTTGGAACCGTTGTGTTGTGTACTGTGCGCTTATCTATCTTATTTTAATCAAACTTGCGCCTAGCTATTACAGCGAGCATGTACGCACCACAGAGACATTTATTATTCAAAACTATGTCGGTCGCCTCGACGACCTCTCCGATTTTTCGATGCCAACCAGCAACGTACAACTGATTCGAGCGCACATAAAGAGCAGACATACATCGGCAAAAGTGTATCATTGCTATATTTTAATTGACGAGAACAATCATGGGCTCGATTCTGTTCAACATTATTGCTGCTCATGTTATATCGGGCGAAGAACGATCGGCAGTTGTGCCCACGTTGTTTGCCTAGTTTGGTTTTTGGGATGGGCTAGGCACCAAGACGTTGTGAGGCGCCCTGCTTTATTTTTAGATTCCATAATTATAGACGACGATGATGATGACGATTGATATGGTATTTTTAAATGTTTATCCTTAAATAAATGTTGATATTTTAAATGATACACCGTCTTTTATTTTTAAAATAAGCTGTTGGTTAGGATTTTTCGTCAATGTAAAATAGATTATTTTTCAATATTCCTTGGATAGATTCTTAAGCGCTTTAGGTTACAGACTACTGTTAGTCTAATGAACATTATGCACTATGATTCAATGCTGGGCAGCCTTGGTCCAGCGTCCATACAAAAATGGTCAATCTCCTTTCTTGGTAATCCAAAATTACTTTAAGAAGTGAGTAAATTAAGGCCTAATAGAAAATGTTTCCCTATTATTTAATGCTTTTCAGTTATTTCGGCGGTTTAATTTTTTTATAAAAAGTTTTTATTTTTTGCTTTTCAGTTTTTTTTGGGCTAATTTTTTTACCCCAGCTAATCATACTTCACCGGGTGGTCGCACCCCACAAGGTGGCCACACAACCTGGTGAAGGTTGAGGGACTAACAGGATGAGGTTCGATCACGACCGGTCGGTGAGGCGATTTGTGAGGGAGGCCTATGTCCAGCAGTGGACGTCTTTTGGCTGATTTTATTTCATTTCCAAAGATATTGTAAGTAGGTATCAAAAGTTATAATGTAACACGGAAATGCAACCTGTGAGTGGATAAATCGACCCGCCGACCAAAAAGCCACCCCTATTTTTATTTCCAAATTTTTATGGGACCAACTTCAAGGTATACCCTACCGAGTAAAAAAAGAATTATCAAAATCGGTCCACACAGTAAAAAGTTATGCGTGATCATACATAAAAAAAAAAATAAAAAAAAAAAAAAAAATATATACGCGACGAATTGAGAACCTCCTCCTTTTTGTTTTTTCGTCGGTTAAATAAAATTATGTCTCATTATAACAGGCGAAGAACTAGACCATTAAGGACATTAAGGGTTCCGTCTTTCAAGCATGTGTGAATGTGTACTTTACGATTATTTGTTTATTATTTTAACAGAAACGTTAAAAGATCAGAAACGCCTTACGATTATTGAATTGAAAGTCGGGACAGTAATATTGCAATAAAGATTCCACAGGGCATTGATTCTTTCATCCTATTCATAGTAAAATGCACGTTTGCTCTGTAACGCTCTGTAGTAGCTGAGCACTGCGCTCTCGAGCTCGTGTGTAGTGACGCGGCGGGCGTCGCGCGTCGCCTCGCCCCGTCGTCGATTTGTTCAAGAGGCTTCCTTCCACTATGTAAAGACGCCGGGATGTCGCTTTAAAGAATATTCAGATTTATCAAAAGCTCTCACACAATATTTCCATATAAATTTTATACTACAAGTGTTCGAGAATAGCATGAAATGAGTTGCTATAAATTTTGTTTAACTATAATCTTTTATTTTATTTGACTGCTCCGTTGCTCAGTTTGCAGTAATTTGGACTGAGAAGCGTGTGCACTGGGTTCTATTCCCGGCGAAACGAACATAGTTATGATGAATATCAATGTTTGTTTCCGGTCTGGGTCTAATGTTCGTCGCTGTATATATGTTTCGGGCGCCCTAGATACAGGTTCCTTCTAGTTAGGGACACTGAGTGTGGTGCGTTAAAAAAATAATATTGTTTTTAACATAGAGGTATATAAATTTATGGCCTATGTCCAGCAGAGGACGTCTTTCGGCTGAGATAATGATGTTTCAATTTATTTTTACCTACCTTGTATAATAATAGGTAAGTGACTAATAAATAAATGAAATACTTATGTAAATACTATAGGTATAGGATTTTTAGTCAAGCACTAGAGGCTGCCCCGCGGTTTTTCCCGCGCAGATTTCTCATAAACACAAAAATCCCGTTTTTCCCGTTCCCGTGGGAATTTCGGGAAATCCCTTCTTAGTGCTCACCTACACTCCCCAAGGAACCCACGTGCCAATTTTCAGCTTTCTACGCCCAGTAGTTTTGGCTCTGCGTTGTCTGTCAGTCAGTCAGTCAGTCAGTAACGGAAGAGTTTTATATATATTGATTACGGAAAATTTTTGGTAAAAATATTTTGGGCTGTCATTGTTTGATTTGAAAATAGTACATCATTTAATAACTTTTCCAAAGTTTAAACCACAGGTTTTATAGGTTATTAATCTGTAAACACGTTTAAAATATTAAGCACCCTAAATAAAGGCTATGTTCGTTTTACTAAATGTTCATAAAACAGTTACATAGCGCTTGGCAGCAATATTCAAGAAATACTCATTTTATGTTTCATTTATTTAAGTGGCTATTTGCACCCCGCGTGTCCCTGCCAGCCATTCAAATACAAACAAGTGAAGTTTTTAAATAAGCATTATGAATTAACTGATTGTTTTATTTTGCCATTCGCTTGAATGAATATTTAAAAAACTGTTAAATGCTAAGCTTATTTATGAAACCTCTCAATGGGTTTTTTCGATATTGCCACTCCAAAGCCATTGTTCTTTGCAAATTTTACCTTCCATTTATTCATTTCGAATTTCCTACAAAATATATTTTAGTACGGTCAAAAACTGTAGATTTTAAACGGTAGCATATATGTAGTAATGTTTAGTATTTAAGCCTTTAAGGTTGCAAAGGTTTGAAACTGTATTATCAAACATAAAGAAATAATTGTATACATTCTACATTTTAGATTAACTATTTTCAGAGATTTAAATTTTAAGTTTGGTAAAGTAAAACATTACGAAGTCGTGAAATTTTAACATATCTGGCACGCGCTGAGACTCACAGACAGCTGGCGTTGAATTCAAAATTGCATTTTATTTTAAAAACGTTATAAATAAATCTAGTTATACTTACTTAAATATCTTCAATTATAGCGACATTATAAAAGTTCCATTCAACATTTGAGATTATGACAAAAGCAAGTGGTCAGATTATTTTGCGCTAACGTAGGCCATTATAACACGTGTTGAACACCTGGTTGGTTACACAGCATGGACCGGGCTGAGACAGGTCTTACAGGAATTGGAAGCTACCAATTACGTCAGTTTCCGGTACGGGTGCATTGTTTCCGTCGTCGTCGACTGTGACGGCACCGCCGGCGCCCCGCGCTTCCGTTTACCCTGATTTGGCGTCACAACAGACTATACCTATCTAACGACTCATCAATATGTAATCTAAAACACCTTTTGTTTCTCAATCACATAGTACAGCTAAAACTACTTGAGATGGAGACCTCAAATTTGTAATGTACTTATTGTTTCCAGAATAAATAAAGAATTCCGAATTATTTGTAAAAAGCGAATAAAAAAAATGTTGTTCCTCTAAGCATTCTCTAGTCCCAGTCACACAAGCCCTCACAGCAAAAAAAAAACTAATTTAAAATAAAAAATACATATAAGCATGAATTAAGGAAGGAGTTTCCGAAATTCCCATGGGTGCTGAAAAAAAAAAACTCCTGTGAAAAAACTAATTTAAAATAAAAAAATACATATAAGCATGAATTAAGGGAGGAGTTTCCGAAATTCCCATGGGTGCTGAAAAAAATAACTCCTGTGCTCGTGAAAAATGCGAAGACGAACTGAGCGTGCCAAGCTGGTCGAGGAGGGATCTCGCTCTGGTGCACCTTGCACAGCACACTTAACCGTTTTATTAATTTGAATTTCCTGAACTTTTATCCTATTTCACAAAATATAATTTCAGACAAGAATGCTATTTCTTAATTGTCAAATAATTTCAAACAAAGAAAGCTATTTCTTAATTCTTAAAAAAAACTATTAAAATGGTCAAAAATGCTCTCCATATCGCCGCAATCACCGTGCTAGCTGCGTTAATGACTAAGAGCAAGTTACGAACATTAACTTTTATTTTGTTACTATCACTCGTCGCCCGGCAAACTTCTTACCGCCTCGCTGTCAGCCTAACCTATGTAGTGAAAACTGCATAAAAATTCGTTGCATAATTATTTAAGCATACATATACATAGCGACAGACAGAAGGAACTTTGTTTTATATTATGTATTGATTTATGAAAATGAGGTTTTCTTATATTATCTATAGAATCTATCTATCTATATCTTTCAAGAATAGGGTACAATACAGGATTGTAATGTATGTAACACTTGTGTTATCCTATTTTTTATCAATTATTTTGACTATATTTATAAAAAATATTATACTTAGTGGTTATGAAAATCAAATTTTAATATCATATTCGGTACAAGCAAAAAGAAAAATACCTTGGCCCACTTAGCTCCGTCCCTCGGAACAGCTCTTCACATGAATTCAGTCACGTGAATAAAGTGTTCAGCTCCTTCTCTGCTCATGTGTTGTCGTATTACATTAGAGACAAGTTTTATTTCGTAAGATTGTTTGGTAAAGTATGCTTTAAAAAGATTTCTTTGCAAAAAAAAATATTCCGCGAAACTTCTACATTATTGTTTTTGAATCGCTTGTAAGGCAGATTGGTACGGAAAAGGTTGTCACTTCTGAAGGATTTTGTTAAAATTCTCGTTAGCTTAATAAGTGATACGCAATCCACCTGACAAGCACTTCGTGCACTGCAAGATGTGGTGGTTATGTGTGTATACGTTTACCTGCCTAGCTACCTTAGCAAAACGAATTCCGGGTCCTCCTATTAGGCGGAGCGTTTTGTCATTAATTTGCTGCCCTATTATCCTGCCTGACCTGTTTTCGATACTTTACGTGACATTCATACCTATATGTATTCGTTATAATAAAGATACTTATTACTTACTAGCTTTAGGATGAATGAAGTAGTTTATTATTATTAGCTTTAGCTATACTGGTACCACATGCAGAATGTTTTGTGTAAAGGTATTATTGGAGCGAGGAGCAGACGTGAAGTTTTAATTAAATAAAACAATTTATTAACTAACCACTTAGGTTTAGTTCATAGACAGTTGAACCCGGTTGATACTTGATTCCTAACTACAGTATATTAATCTTATATATTTCTTAGATAAAAAGAAGAATACAGTACCTACTATATAACTCATTTATGTAACTTAGTCTATATTTAAAAGAAAACTTTATCTATCGGTAATAAGTTTTTAGGAATTTAGCTAACAAACGGACGTTTAATCCAAAGTTGTGGCTGGTGTCAATCAACTAGAAAGTTCCGTCTATTGTTTATTAGGAGGCTCCGAGCCTGGAAACTACATGCGAACATTCGAAGTTGTTGCGTAAGCGTTCACGAGACAAAGCACCCTTAACTTTACAACTCATTTTAAACAGAGGATGGCCCCTTTAATTTATTAAACAAGTCAACAGATTTAGAATAGAAAAGGGGTAGAAGGAAAGGTAGTTTAGATCAGTTTGGATGTGCATTACCCAACAGTAACGTGGCTTTAGACTGTTGTTTGTAGCAATACAGACTTAGCTTTCGTGAAATTAATAAATAGGTTTTAAGGTCTACTATTTTCACTAAACACTCAGAGACACTTTGATTAGTGCGAGTGATTAGTGTGTTTAATGTTTAGCACTACGTAACGAACATCTGCTCACTAAAACTCGAGAGCGGCCGGGTCGTCATTATAGCAGACTAGAGGCTGCCCCGCGGTTTTTCCCGCGCTGATTTCTCATAAACACAAAAATCCCGTTTTTTCCCGTTCCCATGGGAATTTCGGTAAAACCTTTCTTAGTGCTCACCTACAATTCCTAAGAAACCTACATGCAAAATTTCAGCCCGCTACGCCCAGTAGTTTCGGCTGTGCGTTGTCTGTCAGTCAGTAACGGAAGAGTTTTACATATATTGATTTTGGTTTAGAAATGTTCGTAGTAGTCCAGGTAAGGTTTAAAAGGTGAGAAAATATGGAAAAATGTAGGTGAAGTTAAAATTGTTATGCGCGAAACGTAATTTGCCGGGACAGCTAGTTTAGTATAAAAAAACACGTATTATTGCTATTTTTTTTGGGAGTTGGGAGGGATTCGTATTGTTGATAAATTATTACTTACAGTTTCCTCTTTTAGTCTATAGGAGTAAATTTTCAATCACTGGCATTTTGAATCCATAAAATAGTTTAACTATAATAGACAAATAAGTATTATCGCTTAAAACTATAGTGGAAGAGAAAGTGATTAGCGAGTCCATTACAATAATGCATTCAGGGTGTTGTTGGGGCTCCCGTGGAGATGCAGTGCTCCGGGGATGTTTGCGGACTGATGAATTTATGCCATCATGAGAAAGCGTTGTGCCTCCATGCTAGCACACCTCCGCGGGAGCACTAACGACACCTGAAGGTATTTAAAAACCGGAGGGACTCTGCAATACTGCAGCATTGGTAGCAGCTCCATGCAAAATTGTAAATAGTTTTAGCATTAATTTAATGTATTACTAACGCAAGTTATGTGCTTTAATAACAAGCTTGTTGTAATCAAGATTTCTGTTTTTTTTTTTTAATTGAATTGAATTGAATTGAAAGTGAAATAATCAGTTTAACTTGGGCTTGAGGCAAGAATATATTAAATACTTACTTAGAGTGATTATACGAGTAGGTATATATTTATGGAGGATAGGACGGGCAACACAAAAGAGTACATTAGACTTTAGATCTAATACCAATACTGTTAAGGAGATATACGAGAACGACCGAGGAACAAAGGATATCCTTTTCCCTCAAACATACTGAGGGAAAAAGACAGTCATATGTCAGTCGCCCACATCGGTTACTACATTTTATTGGAAAAAGTAATGAATATTAAATATCTTTTTAATTATTACTTTTAAATCTAATTTGAATTACCAGAATTTGATATACTTTATCATCATTATTCCTATGTAGTTTCAACAAAAACTATTTAGGAATTTCGAAGAACTAGCTATTCCCGTTTTTTGGAATGGCTATCTTTGACGAAATAATGTATCGAGGTTTTTTGATTCCACTAGTGATTCTCAGTTATAAAAATTTTTGTTATATATCCTCAAAAACATTATATTAAAGTTCCAGATCTTAACCTATTAAAGATTAAGAGAATTACTTGATTTAAAAAACCTTCAAAAGTCATATAGCGTCTTAAGAAGAAAGATTTGTTTGTTTGTATTGAATAGGCTCCGAGACTACTGAATTGATTTTAAAAGTTCTTTCACTGGTTGGGAAGCTACACTATTTCCGGATGACAAAGGCTATAGAAAATTCTCAAAAATTCAGAATGCAGGGCCGGTACGAAGTTCGTGTGTGTGTGTGTCAGCTAGTATCCATTAAAAAAATAGATTCTCTGTATGGAACCTACCAGAATTTAGTATGAGCTTGAATAATCTAGAACAAGACAGCGCCGTTTCCCTGCATGAAAGTCGTTGAGCTCTCAGCTCGTAGCTCGCAGCCTCGCGGCCTACGTGGTCGTCTGGACGTGCCAGCACGCAATCTAACCTTATGTATGGATCTGTACACGCAACATTTATGTATCCATTCGTAAATAAAAAAACACTTTGGGTAACCTTTATATTATCAACAGATTACATTTTAGTGTTAATAAAAGAAAAGTAAATAATAGACTAACCAGTAGCCGACTGCACGTAGCAGCAGCAACGACGCCGACGCGACGGCGCGGCGTGTCGTGCGGGCAACATCACGGGTTTTATCTGTTTCCATAAAATACTGTCCGTATCATATATCTATATAGGTATAGTTAACTAGCGATGTAACGTCTGCTTACAAAGGTACACCTTAGTATTTACCAGTGGTCGTCTGCTGCTGTTTCGTACACGTAACTAGATAGGTTTTATAGTGTCATGCCAGCACATGCATGTTTGACATTACCGCATTCATTCTACATGATGTTACTAAAAAGGTGGCAAAAAATTATATGAGTGATTCAGCTCCATTAGTTGTTATTGTTCCGTATGGTGAGCTGGATTAGAATTACTCAGTAAAATAAATTTATTTAGTTTCACCCTGTCTTGTTAAATCACTCTTACAAATAAAGGTCTTGGATCGCTTTCATTTAATGTTTTAATCGATCTTCGTCGCTGGAACTTTTGTGTCCCCTGATTTATCGCGTCACAATACAATTTATTGCCAACGAATCAAGATTATTTATTTGTTGATCGATATGCGGTAGTAAGATTTGATAATTAGTTTTTTTGCAAAAAAACTAGGGATTTTGATGTTTCAATTATACTAGGTTTTTTTTGCAAAATAACTGCTTTATGTCAGGATGATTGAAAAAAAAAGTAATGCTTATATCAAATTATCCGGGTTTTCGCAAAATCCCTAGTTTTTTTTTGCAAAAAACCTAATTATCAAATCTTACTACCACAGATACAAACATGGTTTTCATAGAAGCCTTTTGATAATGGTTGTAATAAACTGTTAAGAGGCAAGTGTTACGATTAAACATTGGCTTGACATGTTTTTGAAGTAGGTACCTACTGTATCTAATGGCAAGCTTTTTACGAGTGGCTGATGAAGCAAATATCATATTCAGACTCAAAAGCATTTTTCTCAGCGGCCGCCGCGCCGCGCGGAGATTGAACCGTTCTCGGCATTCGCATTGGGATGCATTCTACTTAGAAGGAAATCTTATATAGAAATCTTTTGCATTGCTTACTTGAATAACTCTACTTTGCTCCCATATTTGATACTAAGTTCTCAAGTACTTTCCTACAAGTATTGACTTTACAATATCAAATCCTTTAAATATTTGTATGTTTAAAACGGGTCAATATGTTTTTACCTAAAACTGCATTGAACTATAATTCAATTTGTAAAAAAAATTGTAAAAATAGTACAGTGTTATAAAATACGACATGACAAGTAGGTAAAAAAGAAAATGGGAGTAAAAAGTTCATTTAATACATGAACATATACCACCTATAACTAAGCATATATAATTATTGTAACTTCTAAAAGACTTCTCCGAGTATTAAAGAACGCGTTGCGATGCGCTGCATCACGTAGGTAGTGCCCTCGCCTTCGTGATCCAAGTGCTGCACCCAAGTAAGCACATTAATTTTGTTCAAAATCTTACAAACTGGCCTTTAAGCTAAAGCCTTAACTCCTCGTCCTCGTTGTTAAAATATTATCAACTTTGAAAATCCTCGCTGGATTACATCGTCTTCAAGAAAAAGATGCTTAAAGTTACTTTTCTTGTTATTCTTACTTCAGCGTGCTAATGAGGTTTAATAAATATTTTTTTATGGAAGACTTAAGTACTTACTTAAACTTAATAAATTCTTATGCTTTTGTATGTAGGTATATTTGTAGAAGCTGCCAGAGCTCCGCTGTACCCGCGCGGCTGCAGTCCCGCCGGCGCGCCGACACGCACCGCGCCCGTGTCTCGGGAGTATTAAATTTTTCCCCGGGGATGCCTTACAAGCCTCAGCCTCGCTGCACTCAATTTACCGCCCGCAGGCTTCACTCTGAATACAGATTTGTTGGCACTGTAATAGGAAATATGACCGAAAGAATTTCTATTGTTCCTAACAATAATCCTTTCTATTTTTATTTTTCGATATACTTAATGATAACTTTAAAAATCAAATTCATAAAGCGGATGGTGGTGTGCGTGTTTCCACTTAATAAATGGTAAGTGAGATGACATTCACAGTCAGTGTTTTGAGTTTCCTCTTTCAAGTTTGATCTCAGACAAGTCGTTCTCGTCTACAAATGATCCTGGCTGAGGCCGTCTCATCCTTCGCCGAGCGTATACCCACTGTGTTGAAGTCGCTACTCAACTACTTAGTATATTAATTTGGAGTGGAGAACGAGTTCAAGTTAAATTTTTACAGTGTGGAGTGCAATCTCTGACTCCGTTCGACTGTGAACGTCAGCCTTAACAACTTGGATAACTTTAGTCGTAATTACACTTTTATTATTTAAAACGCTTATTTTAAAGTATTTTAGTAGGACGTGAAACAACGTTATAAAATAACGAACTACAGCTTATTAATATCACCCCAATCAGCCACCCTTAATGGCTTTAGTGCTCATTACGTCTCCAATATAACTTGCTCTAACCAGCTTTATTGCTTTGTAAGGGCTCGCAATGTCGCGTGGAGTAAGAATTGTTACCATGTAAATCAGTAGAGCATTCAAAATTGTGTACAATTAAAGTTCGGTGTGCGCGGAGGGGACTAGTTTCAGTTTTCACCACTCGTTGTTTCGCCTTTGTGAACTCTGCTAACATGATTCAAAGGACTGACAAAGTTTCAATAAATGCAAACAAGGAACTCGTGCCGCGCAGTCTCACGGAACAATTAACTAGCTATTTGAAGCCTCCGAATTAAATAACAAACGTTTTACAAAAGCTAAAACAGTTCATTTTGGTATTTTTCAGTTTCATATTCCAGTCGTGTTTTACTTCTCAGGTCAGGAGTGAAGTTATCCTGTCAACTTGCGTCGTGTCTCGTCTCATCTAGGATATCCAGTCCGAGAGACCGCAAGATCGGTTCGCAATTTGACGCAGCCGCAGAAATTAGATTATGCAAATTGTGGGAATATTTCAATCGATCCCACATTGAACACAAGACGCTAGAAGCTTAGAAACTTCTAAGCGTAGATTACATTTCTAGAATGTTACTATATTAATATCTGAAGGTTTGTTTTTCAATATTAGGAATTAATAACTATCTAAGTACTAAGATTTTTTTTACAAGGACTTTTCAGCCACAATAGATAATTAATCAATATGCAAACAATAATTATTTAAAAGATACTAAATATTTTATTACTAATATACATTTATGTTTTTGTTTTCTTTAAATTATCATTACGCTCTTGATTAGATATTATATATTTGTTTTTTTTTTAATAGAAAAAGTTAATAACACTGACAATATAACAACTTCGATTCATAAAACATTAAATACCAATGTTTAATATGCTTCGAAATAATATAATTGACTATATTTACACAAGAACATAAATTCGCAAAACAGTGAGACAAGGAAAATACAAAAACACCAAAAGCTCCAATTTATGGCTCTATTAGGCATTCCTAGGGGTGATATATTTTCTCATGTAACAATACGTTCAAGCATAATTGCCGCATGCTGCTTTGTATGCCACGAAACCGAGTTTTGAAAAAGAAAAAAAAGCCGAAAATTATTACTTAAAACTACTTTAATAATGTCTATTCGATCTACTGATATATCCGAAGTCACAATCGTTTGATACAGTTCATATACATTTATTAACAATATTATGAAACCCTTCTGTTCTTCTTCTTTGAGGGTTGAAACAAAACGAAAAATTAATAAAAGGCGAAAATAACGGAGCGGATTTACTACATTAGTTGAATGTTAAAATAATATAATAATTGTTAACTAGTCGACCCGGCGAACTTCGTACCGCCTTACTTATTTCTAAAATGTGCATGTATTATACATATAAACCTACCTCTTGAATCACTCTATCTATTAAAGTAAACCGCATCAAAATCCGTTGCATAATTTTGAAGATATAAGCATATTGATATTGATATTGATGATATTGATGATAAGACTTAAGACTGGCTGAGGTATGAGTTGGTTGGTTAGTTTATTTAATTAACTGTTGTAAAGCAATCATATACACAACAAATAATTTTACACTGAAAGATCTCTGAGCTTTTAAATCATCTAATCAGTTTATTGCAAAACTTGTGGAATGTTTATGTACTCCTAGCTGAGCGAGTCTTAAATAAATAAACTTTTACTTGTTATGATAGTAATTAGGTAGATAGGTTTAGCCAAGTTAGATAGGAAATACTTTGCAACCATTTTTTGTATATTAACACCTATGTCGTCCTATACAGCCGAAAGTTTTAGTGCACTACTACCGATGCTAGGTGCGAGGCTCAAAAAATAGGTACCTTCCTTAAAAAAATATACTACCGGTTATCCTAAAATAATAAATTGTCGGCCTCAAGGGCTTAAAGTTCCTAGGTTAGCTTAATCTAGTTAGTTTTTGTGGGCGCAAGCCCCACATACCTCTATTTTTTGCATTTCCCCCGTAACAAAAAAAAAGGTTTACTTTATTCTATCATAAAAGACAAACACGCGCATCTTTCCAAGTTCAAAGTTTCGTGCAAACCGCAGCGAATAAATCATTGTGAATCCGTGCTAGAATGTAGTTCTCTAATCATTCTACGGAAATGCAAAGCACACGGAGAGTAATTTGCTGCTCGCATGCGTCCCAGAAACTGCCATTTACATTAAACTACGCTAAAGCGACAATCTTAACTTTGACTGCACTAACTTAATGACGTCTCGGTATTATACAGGGTTACCGGTTAGTAGACCTGACCATTTCAGGAGTGACAATAGGGGCCATTACCAATAATTGTAGCCCTCAAGTACCCAGGTCAAAACACAACCGTTTTCGAATTCCGAATTATTGAACTTTTTACTTTTTTCATAAATCAATAAATGGTTTACATAAATAATACTAAAATTAATAATAATAATATGAGTTTTATAACCCTCTCAAATGCAATTTTAATTTGAATTTTAGCAAAGGAATTTTTTCAGTGGCATTTTGTTAAGAAATTATGCTAGGATTTTTAACGGATTATTTAAAAAACATAGACTTAGATCTACGTCTTCTAAGCTTTCTAAAATGCTATCATATTTGGTTCAAACATGCATTATCTTCTGAATGTAGGTAAATATACATCAAAGGGGTCAGGTCGTACAATTCGAGCTAGGAGAATTTCATTATTTGATTAATTAAAAGTTATAAAAATGAAATGAAATATATTGTAAAAAGAGAAAAAAATGTTTTACATAACCACCTTAATTCCTGACACACACCCACATTCTTCGTGGCGAAACAGTCTTTACGATACCACTGGTTAGCTGACGTCGAATTTAAATTATTGGTAATAGGGGTCATTCTCCTGTCGCCTCCTGAAATAGTCAGGTCTACTTACCAGTAACCCTGTATATCTTGCTGTACTACGTAGGTTTATTTTCGATAATCATGTGATGTGGCATGTGGCGAGATGAATAGATTAATCGACGGCCATTTGTGATGGAGAGTATCATTGTTTGCAATTTTTTTTTTTTGTTTCATCTAAACCGATTGCCACTTTTTAAACTAATTGCATATAAACAATTGATTGAATATATACATAGGTTTATTTTATGCAATTAATGTTTTAGCTAAGGATTTACTCTTTTTGTGGGCTCCCTCGACGACCCACAATCCTAGGCGGTGCGCTGGTTACTGACTGAAGAGGGTGGAGGCTTGAAGGAAACTCAGGAGCTTGTATTTTCTCTTTTCTTTATTGGAGGCCCGGTGGTCGGCAGGAAGCCCAGACCCCAAAAATGGCCTTACTTATCTTACAAATTAACTATTTACATGAGCTTAGCCTAGAGCGCGTGTGAGACCTAGCAGGCCAATCGCGGGCGTTTCCTCCCTCACCCCTTCACCCGTAGGTGACGAAGGCGGGGGTGAGGGGAGGCCTGCGAGATCCCACTTACACACAACTACCCTCTCTAAACTAATCAATATATATAAAACTCTTCCGTTACTGACTGACTGACTGACTGACTGACAGACAACGCAGAGCCGAAACTACTGGGCGTAGCGGGCTGAAATTTTGCATGAAGGTTCCTTAGGGAGTGTAGGTGAGCACTAAGAAGGGATTTCCCGAAATTCCCACGGGAACGGGGAAAAACGGGATTTTTGTGTTTATGAGAAATCTACGCGGGAAAAACCGCGGGGCAGCCTCTAGTACAAATATAAGCTACCTGCTATTCCCTAAAGGTTCATAGCTTATGTACTACTTATTTACTATACTGAATATCAAGTTATTCTCTATTTATTTCTATATGACTAGCCTTTAATTACTTACTATTTACTATTTAGGCAGTACCTAGCCTACCTAGGTTGTATTTCCTAAAAGGTTACCAGAATAACATTACCATTTCCATAATACTTTATTAAAACCTTTTTTACCCAATTTTTACCAATCAATCAGACCTTTACCTTTACCGACTCGTTACATACCGCTCATTACATGTATTTACCTCAAAGTTTATACCAAATTTTATTTACAAACTTATATCTTATTCTATAAAAATGCCCTACAGGGTTCTTTTATTTTAAAAATCTTAAACTAATATCTATTTACAGAGTCCATATGAGGCCGTTACACTTGTCGCGAACACTTTTAGACCAGTAAAATTAAAAAAATGTTAGTAAGTAACATTACATTATTTTGTATATTACTTTATTAAAAATTAAATATCAGATTATATCGTACGGCGAGCTCATTAATCATTGTCTAAAAAACTGTGGCCTATGAGATGAATTTTAATGAAATTTAAGGCTGGGCTGGGTCACGTATGCCCTTGATTCTTTAATTATTTATTTGTGAAAATTGTACAAGTCGATCGAAGTGTACGATCTTTGTATGATATCATAGGTTCGTCTTTCATGTTCATCTAAAAGCTAAAAAGGTTTTTTTTTAAATAAGGAACTGGGTAATACAAAAAAGCATGAATTATGGATTGCATCAGCTAAATGTCATCAGTGACTACTTTGTTACACCGGTATCTTCCCAGTATCACTAAAAAACCTTTTTAGAAGTAGGCAAACATTCGCAGTGATGTGGACTGTGACGCGGAAGCACTAGGTTCGATTCCGGGGGAGAACATTATGATGAATATCGATGTTTGTTTACCGATCTGGGTGGATGTGTTCGTGTCTGTATATGTTTCGGGCACTCTACTAGTTGAGCCAACACTGAGTGTGATACTATTTTATTTATTTATTTATATCGCTGAAAGTATTATTTTGAAAAATTAAACCTTTCTTCATAGCAACTTGTTTATGAAAAATCATTCTCGCAAAATCATACTTTAAATGTAATATTATCTTTATGTCCACAGAAATAGAGTTCATATAACCAATTGTGCAGAATTCTGAACCTGTATTTCCTTTACTGATGTTACCTTTACCAACTTCAACGAGAGTGGAGGCAGTAGCGGCGTGAGTAAACCGCTGTCCCCAGGCAAGTCGCTTTAGAATTTGAAAAGACGACAAAAGGATGCGAGCCAACCGAGCCACTCTTCTGAAACTTACATCATACTATTACGGTATGTTTTATTAAATTCCAATCCTAGTTTATGTAAACCAATTTATGAAGATAAAAGAGGCCTTTAGTTAAATTTTTGCATCGTTTGGAGCGAAGATCCTCAAATTTTCTCTTGAGATAAGAGCTAGCTATAACAGTTATTTTGATTATTATACACTAGCGTGTGCGTGCATCCTGCGGCTTTGCCATCGCAATTTCCCTTCTGACTGCAAAATAAAAAGAAATCGTTCAGTATTTCAGGATAAAAAGTATTATATGCCCGTCTCGTTACCTACTCGTTGCATAACACACAGACAGACAAAAATACTTTCGGTCGCATTTATAACATTAATATCACCATTTGCGGCTTTTTAAGAGTGCGCCAGCCGCGATCTTCCGCAATACTAACGCCAATCTCGAAAAAAGCTACAACACACAGTATACCTTTAAAAATTCTAAACAAATACTATTCATTTCGGCCATAGAAGTCAATTTTTTCTAAAAAAAAAGGCCGCAAGTATCGCGGTGGCAACCCTCACAGCTATTATTAACTTAAAAAAATATAGGTATTTCAGAAAATATATTTTCTTCCTTCTAGCGCAAAAATAAAGATTGATCGTTTCTTATTTTTCTGTCTTTTTATATGAGGCTTTGGGTGGTTTCTTTGAATTAAAAAACTGTTTGGCTTGTCGAGGTATGCTCTGGTTGAGTAGTATTTAGTACCTTGTATACTGCAGAGTTAATAATACACATTATTTATATATCAATATATATAAAACTCTTCCGTTAGTGACTGACTGACAGACAACGCAGAGCCAAAACTACTGGACGTAGCGGGCTGAAATTTTGCAAATGAGTTCCTTGGGGAGTGTAGGTGAGTACTAAGAAAGGATTTCCCGAAATTCCCATGGGAACAGGAAAAAACAGGATTTTGGTAGTTATGAGAAATATGCGCGGGTGAAACCGCGGGGCAGCCTCTAGTTTTTTTATATTTTGAGTGACAGTAGTTTGATTTTCATGATTCACACATGGGCCTAGTATAAAAATTCTTTGTATTTATATCACATGGAGCCCAAGCAGAATGCGTTCGGGGGCTTGCTGCTGATACCACAGAATACCTAATCTGATACGCATTTCAGTGCAATAGAAATTGCGTTGCGCGTTGTGTAAACAGTTATTACTCGTGGGGCAGCTAATTACCCTAAATTACCTGTGACGAGGGTCACGATACCTACACATATATCCCTACACTAAATTTCGAATACATCTGCATGTAAATTACAAATTTAACCCTATTCAGTTTTGATCGTCTGAAATGTAAATTAAAACATAAATTTTACTAGTTCTGTCATAAATTCACTTGTAACATTAGCTTCACATACAAACTTCATTAGTTTATAATTTTAAACCAAACTGCTCTGAAATATTATATATACCTACCTAGATACACTAACCGAATAACCTCTTGGTCAACTCTTGAAAATCAAGGAGTAACGAAAATATTTTAAACACTGTAAAGTTATGCCCAGCACTGCGAAGGTAAGGCGCCCCCGGAGGTGCAGCCAAGAGCCGACAAATATGGAATTTAATTTCCTTGCCGCCACCGCCCGGGCCTGCCGCCGCCGCGCCCGCGCCTGTCGCCGCCGCCGCTGCCGCGCCTCGCCCGCGTCTGACATACCGCCCACTCTGGTTGTATCTTTTATAACTCTTCTAAGACCTACTACGCTAGGTATCTTAAACTTATTGTCTTCTTCGTTCTTTATTTCATGATTTATTAGTTTATTTTTTAATTTTTGTTACCTACGTTAATATAAATGGCTCACAGTTTAAACCATTAATTGTTATTACGCTCAACTTTTTAAAAACGTAAAAGCTTAAGAGGCGTTTGAAAAATATCTGGTCATTATTTCAAACACCGTTACCCTGTGACATAATCCGATTGCCTGAAGTAACGAGCGGACTGAAATAGACGGGTCGTCAAGTATAGTTGTCCACGTTTTTCAAGCCTTCTCGCTCATGAACCAGCCGGGCGGCCGGGCGCAGCTCGATGGGTGGCTCCTCGTCGTGCTTTCAGAGAAAAATTGTAGCGACTTATAATTGTCATAAAAACCTTGGCGATGCTATGTCAAAGAGAGCAACGTCAAACGTCATTATTTTGGTAGACAGCGCCTGGCTCGCCTTATCGCTTTTATCGCAATGGCTGTACAACTAGTTATTTACTGTGCACTAGACATTGTACATGTTGCACAAGTAGGTATCTAATAAGCGTTGAGCAGGCAAACGCGTAGGTGACCAAAATACTGAATTTATGTTTTTTACCTACTTGAAATGGACAGATTTAATTCAACATTTTTCATCAATCAAAATTAATAACAATACAAAGGAAAGGATTTTTTTTTTAACTGCTACATAATTATATTGATTATTTGATTATATTGATGTAATTTCAAAAACAAGTTGAGTGAGCTTTCACGTTAATTAAAAAACAAATAGGTATATATAGTTAGATATAATAGGTACCTAAACCACTTAAATAACTTTTCAAAATGCTTTTTTTTTTGTTGTCATGCAAAAGTAATTTCTTTTTATGATTCATGCATTAGCCCGCTACGCTGGTAACTCAAAGGAACGCAAATTAAGGGTAGGTACGTTAGCAAAATTATATATGCTTTTAAAATACATTTCGCTAGATAATGCAATTTGTTACATGTCGCTTGCTCATTGCTTTTATTATTAGTGGCCATTACAGGCTTCATTACTTTAGGGTTCAGCGCAGGAACGCTCCGCCCGCTTTGTCGCTTTTGCCTTACAAAGTAAAACTTCAGTAATTTTCTCTAATTAATAAAATTCTGCTAATTTTATACTATAGTATATTTTTGTCCAAGATACCACAAATATTTCAATGTATTGTTACCAGAAATTATTCTTACTTACATTTTTGCATACAAAGTCACAGGCGGTTGAGGATAAAAATCGTATTTGTATTTTCAGTGCGCAACATCAGTTATGGGCAGATAGATACATACCTGTTTATTACAATCAATTAATATTACAACAATTATAACTTTCTTAAATGAATAAATATTTGATTGCAACGGGCGGCCTTATCGCTTATGATGTTGATGAAAATTTATAATACCACTTTTAGAGCGAGTTCAGGAAAGCGAGGTAAGAAAGGTCCAGTGGATCCCTTCATAAACCTTCACCCTTATAAGCAGAAAAAATTGTTTCAAGTTATGAAGTTGGATTTCCCTCACAGATTTAATAAAAAGGAAAGTGCATTGTAAACAGTAGAAATAAGTGTTTACGAAAGCGTCAGTAAAAAGGACCGCGCCATTTTGGATTGGAGTGGCCATTACCCGCGCCGACTGCGGAAAGAACGCTCGCAATTGCATTCAAATGTCGCTTTTAATTTTGCAAAATGCAAAGCGTAAATTCGCATTTGCGGGCGGCACGATAACTGCCCGCCTGAAAGCTTTGCTTACCTGAATCTTCAGGAGGCATTGCTTGCTTAATGCTTTCTTTCTCTCTTTGACATCTTACAGTTTAATAAATAGTTCCATGATACTTAATTTATACCTACATTAATCATTTATTTATACGCTGCCACATACAACCTTTGTTAAATTATCATCCGTGATGAATTGAAGTAGAACTACTTTATACGGGCTCAAGACGCAATTCAAATTTAAAAAAACTATAAACTACATACATATAGGTATTAAGTCTAGCTATCTTTCCGTATTGTCGGAAATAATGAAAAGTGACGTGAGGCTAGAAACGAGCAAGCTTGGTGCCCTAGGAGAATACGATGATAAGACGGTGTGAATTTGATATCTGCTTGGATACTGTCTCTAAATAAGGTATCGTATGCAACGCCACGAATAGGCCGCCATTATTCCACTAGATGCAAATAACTCACACAGTCCACCTTGCGAGCGAGGCGCCCTCATGTAAGACCACGCCGCAGCAGCTCTTTGAAAATTTAACAGAGATGAGGATATCTACAATAACAGTGTCTCATAACATTGTTTTTATTAGAAATAACATAACATTATAATTTGTAAACATTTCGTTGTCGGCGCAACAAGGAACAGGCGGCGTTCAAATGGCTTTTATATTTGACGCTAACAGGCTATAAATCCTGGCGGAATGGATTCAATAAAAGTTTTGAAGATGACTTTGAGAGGTTTAACAACTTGCTCTTTAAGTCTGCTGCTTAACTTAGAACAGGAAAATCCGAATTAAAACAGGTATTAATACGGTGAAACCATATATTAAGAAAACATCATATCTGACTTATTTATTACTGGCAAGGACAATTTTAAAATTATTTAAGATTAGTAGGCGCCCCGCGGCTTTGCCAGCGCATTTCCCTTAAAACATCGAGTACCTATGGAGTAGCCCAATGTCCTTTCTGAGGCTCTAGACTAACAAACAGCATACCAAATTTTATTTAAATCGGTTTAGTAGTTTTGTCGTGAAAGCGAGACAGACAGACAAACAGAGAGAGTTATATATATCAGTATATTGACATGGATAATAAAACATGGTATAAAAAAAATATAGTCAAAAAATGAGCAAAATTCATTTTGAACGGTCAACAACACGAGCTCAAGGCTATTCTGTAAATAGCAAATGCACTAAAGTTTAGAACAGCGGGCGCTAAGAAATATGCTGTGTCCGGAGTCCGGACCGGACCGCAAATAGCCCGGAACATTGTGCCGAGCAAACATAATGTTGTTTCAGAGCGACGCTGTTTTGTGATGCAACATGCATGACACCGCACTATGAGAACCATCGCCGGAGCGACGACACCACTGCCTGAGTTTTATTATGACTTCGCGGGTGACGATGATGATTGCGACGCTGCCACCGTGGATCCAGATTTGATTTCAGGCTTGGCGCAAATTAATATGATAAAAATTAGGGTCTGATTTATACTTGTTTTCAACTTTTTGGACTTTTGATTTTTTTCAGCGTTAGTACAGTGGCGAAAAATAGCTCTTGTTCTTTGGTATTACAGTCTAGGGCGCACAGCACCACAGACAAAATGTTATGCCGTCCTACTCCGTGACTGTACTCTGGTTACTAACTCTAAATACTTTACTGTAAGAAACATCGCTGACATAAGAATACCTGCTCGTTTACTCTTTGATAACTTATTGTTCAAAGTTAATTAACCGAAAGTTTAATATTTATTAAGAGTCACATAGTTTCTTTGAGTCGGCTCCGGTTCGATATCATGTGGCGGGTTTTTCCAATTACTCCCCCGTGCAATTAAGGAGATTCACTCCGGGCCAGGGCTGCCGGAAGATAAGTGCTTTTACTCTAACTTGTGGTCATTTATTAGTTTAATTAAATCTCGGAGATACCTCTATACCTCTGGAAAAAGCCAGTTTCCCATATTATTGCACACTCATTTTTCATAGAATGGGTAAAGGTACTAAACAGATTTTAAATGTAAAAAAAGCATTTTGTATATGCTGGAGTTATGTAGTAATTTTGCTTTTAAAACCAGAAAACTAACCTGTAGTGACATTTGTTTTTACTTATCTACCATCTAATATATATATAAAAATGAATCGTGGTTCGTTAGTCTTGGTTAAAGCCGAGAACGCTGGTCCGATTTAGCTGATTTTGGTTTTAAAATGTTTTTAGTAGTCCAGGGAAGGCTTAAAGGTTGAGAAAATATAGAAAAATGGGTGAGAAGTTTTTTAAGAATTGTAAGGCGCGATACGAAGTTTGCCGGGACAGCTATAACCGAACGGATATGGTAAAATACCACATCCGTTAGGTTATAAATTTACCTACATAAGTTTATAAACCAACGTAGGTTAGGTTAGGTTGTTTATAAATTTACTATAAAGTATTATTTTACTATGCTATGCTCGGGATTTCTCTGCGGGATCGAATCAGAAATGAGGACATACGCAGAGAAACCAGGGTCACTGACATAGCCAAGCGGATAAGCTCGTTGAAGTGGCAACGGGCAGGTCATATAGCCCGCAGAACAGATGGCCGCTGGGGCCGAAAAGTTCTCGAGTGGAGACCACGGATCGGCAAGCGCAGCGTAGGACGTCCACCGACCAGATGGACGGATGATCTGCGCAAGGCTGCGGGTCCACGCTGGATGCAGGCCACCTGCGATCGGTACAGATGGAGAACCTTGAGGGAGGCCTATGTCCAGCAGTGGACGTCCTACGGCTGAAATGATGATGATGATGATGATTATTTTACTGTAGCAAATATACCTAAAACTAATTAATTGTAAATGTACTTATTTTTTACAATATTACGTAGCTTTAAGTTAATTACATTATTAATAAGAACTGTTCACCGCTGCACTCGAGGAAGTCTTGTCCAGCAGTGGACGTCTTTCGGCTCAGACGATGGAATATATGTTTATACATACATACCTACTTATATCATATAATAATTTCAATAAAATTTCATAATACCATCCCAAAAAGCATACCTTAAGGCCGTTGTAATGATAAATTGAAGTAATTTTAGGATTTCTTAAAAAAACTTCTGGTAAGCGGTTAGCAGCAGAAAAAATATTTAAGAGTTTAACATTGAAATAATTATCGTAGTAACATTTTTTTATATTTACCCTATATTCTCTAATGGGGGGCGTAAAGAGCGACTAAGGAAACACCTGCAAAGGGCGACTAAGGACAGGCAGCAGCGTCTTTCGTTGAAAAACCTAAAGAGCCACACAGTGATCGCCTGCCAAGCGTGGCAAACATGGCAAACCTTCCCCAAAACCCTGGTCCTTGTGGCGACCTGTGAGGGAGACTCGTCTGACAGGACAGTCGTCTCTCGGCGGCTAAGATGAAAAATAATTTTTATTTATAAAAAAATAACTTGACAAAGTGGTAACAAAGTATTTTTATAGAAATTTAAAGGCGGTACCAATTTATTTACCGTTATGTGAATACATATGAGCATAGATATATATATATAATACGCTCCGAAGCACAAAAAGGAAGACAGGTGCATAAAACAAAGCCTTTGCTTTGCGGACATTCACGTTGCAAAAGCTTTCAAATATTGCGGTTGCTTGTTACAGTTACAGTGCAAGTAAAATATAGCGCACATCTGTAAAATCCGTCTAGTTTTGTTTGCATTATGCAGGGATAGTGGGGCTTCAGAAAAATATTTTCAGGCATTTTTGATAGGTTAGGATTTTATCTGAAAAATGATGTAAATGGTGTTTGTATAGGTGTTTATATGTGAGCGATATAGTATGCGGACCGAATCAGGGTTGTGCAGTGAGGCGTCACTGTCGTAAATTTAGTAATCTACGTAGCTAACGACGTCGTCGGGACTGCGATAGAGCGACGTTCGATACCTCTGCCTAAGTGCCTCCATATCGAGTTACACCGTGCCACCTGCTAGGGTCGTTCGCGTCTGCCGGGAGCAACCCTCGCAAACCTTACCACATGTAAATCTTGCCCCGACACTGAGGAATACTTACCCATTCATAATTTTAGAGCTGTATTTTTAACCGACGAAAAAACAAAAAGGAGGAGGTTCTCAATTCGTCGCGTATATATATATTTTTTTTTTTTTTTTTTTTTTTTTTATGTATGATCACGCATAACTTTTTACTGTGTGGACCGATTTTGATAATTCTTTTTTTAATCGACAGGGTATACCTTGAAGTTGGTCCCATAAAAATTTGTAAATAAAATTCCCACCCTAAGGGTGGGAAAATAGGGGTGACTTTTTGGTCGGCGGGTCGATTTATCCACTCACAGGTTGCATTTCCGTGTTACATTATAACATTTGATACCTACTTACAATATCTTTGGAAATGAAATAAAATCAGCCAAAAGACGTCCAATGCTAGACATAGGCCTCCCTCACAAATCGCCTCACCGACCGGTCGTGATCGAACCTCATCCTTCACCAGGTTGTGTGGCCACCTTGTGGGGTGCGACCACCCGGTGAAGTATGATTAGCTGGGGTCAAAAAATTAGCCCAAAAAAAACTGAAAAGCAAAAAATAAAAACTTTTTATAAAAAAATTAAACCGCCGAAAAAACTGAAAAGCATTAAATAATAGGGAAACATTTTCTATTAGGCCTTAATTTACTCACTTCTTAAAGTAATTTTGGATTACCAAGATATTTTGAGTCGGTGCCACAGAATCAACGAATAAAGATCACTAAATTACCTGAAATTCAAAGAAATAACCGAAAAACGTATGCCGCTGCGCATCGCGCTTTACATAGATAATGAATTTGCTTGTGTGGTGTGGCGCCGACTTAAAATTTCTTGGTAATCCAAAATTACTTTAAGAAGTGAGTAAATTAAGGCCTAATAGAAAATGTTTCCCTATTATTTAATGCTTTTCAGTTTTTTCGGCGGTTTAATTTTTTTATAAAAAGTTTTTTTCAAAGCTCTGTTTTGTATCTGATATATCCCATCCAGGAACTGCTTTATATTTTTCAATAGATACCTATTCACATATTATGTAAAAATCTTTAAATTAAAAGGTACCTAAAATGTTTGACTGCTACAGCCTAAAGCAACAATTCAATTATATATTTAAAAAATATTTATGAGGTAGCCGAAGGGCCTTTTGTTTTTGGTTACATGAATTAAATTTTGTAAAGTCTTTAATGAGGTCTATTACATTAATCATTAAGCTCATTTAACGACAAATATTGTGGCCCTCAGTAAGCACAAAGAGATCTTTTGTTCATGTTTTGGAAAAATTATTATAAAAGTATTATTTGATCCGGCACTCAGAATCAAGCTTCACAACATCTCTTGAATAAAAAAAAACTTCATTTGAAAAAAAAACTTTTTCTTATTCCAGAAGTCAATTTATAGGTACATGTTTTTCTGCGTTTTACTAAATATTAAAAATTACTTTAATCTCGTGGGGTTTTCTTCAGAAAAACCTGTATCAATTGACTTCCTTAATTAGTAAGTTTTTTTTTTTCCACAAAGTTGTTAAATAATCTGGTGTAACAATATTTAAAATAAATATTTGGTAATATGATAACACAACTATATCATATAAATATGATAAAACTAGGAAATTACGTCTAAAATAAATTATACGAATTGATACTTGTTAAGAGTGTAGCTACTATTTTCTTCTTTAATACCTACTGTAATAATTTCTTATTAATGTCACCAAAGAATCCATGGAGGGTGTGCGTGCGGAGGCAAGTCTTTTTATTTTTATGTCCTCGTAAAAGTGACCATTTTTCCGCGATAACGATGACGCAGGCCGCAGCGTAAGGACGTGGCGTTGCGTCTCGTCTTACAGTGTTCCATTCTATAGAAAGCACAGCTACTCCCAAATTAACCATTTACCTACTTTGATTTCTTTTAATCCGACAGACAGTGCCCGCAGCCAATAGATAACTAATGAATTTGCACTTTGCCCGATCTATTTATAACTAGACTTATCTATGTTCCCGCAGATTTTTGTGAATTATTAGTGTTGTGAGCTCCCAGGGCGCAACGTCAAAAACGGAATAAAACATATTTTAGATTTTTCTTATTTTGTTAATTAGTTTGACTCATGCGTACATAAAACAGAATTACACATTTTATTTGTCAGTTATTTTTCTGAATTAAGTACCTATATAGGTATTATTGCAAGAAATTACGTTTCTTCATGATTTTGTTCTATAAGTCTTTAACAGTTTTGAGTAGTTCATTATATTAAAGCCAGTCATGACATTACATTGATAAAACACAGATAGAACATATGTACTCGTTATTTGACTTATCCTACTCAGTACTAGAACTCAGTAAATAGGGTACTTAACTTTATTAAATAAGTAAACCCCGACATGCGGGCTGCAAAACTTTCGAAATTAACTAAAACAAAACTGAACAAGAAATGTTTTAGATTAGTTTATTTTACAACTGAACTTATTTCGTTAAGCTAGAAGTTTTTCTGAAGCTGAACCCTTATAATATTCGTTAAATATGTAAACAATATTATAAATAAAACAAGTCAAAAATCCGTGCAATATTTATTTACGTTTGTTAAAAATCCTAACAAAATGGAAAGGTACTCCTACATCTCATTCAATAGACGGCTACTGCTAGTATTTGGAGAGAATACCTAAAGATCACCACAACTGCGGTCTTGTTCGGTAGGAAGGTTAGTACTTCCCAAAACAAAATGAAATCAAGACATGAAGATAAAAGACCGCCCATGCTGCCAGGGACAGGGACCGCGGCATGTTGGACAAATAAAACCGCTGTGTAGCGGCTAGCGGCTACCACTGTCGCCGCAAATTGGATTGACTCCGCTAGATTGAAATATATGCTCCTTCCCAGCGGTGCATTTGGCTTGATCGCTAGTCAGAGGAATATTTCATAGAATCTTCAATTTCAATGTAATACGAAATTCTCAGTTAAATGAAGAAGATTGCTGGTGAATTGGAAACGGGAATCTATTCTGAAAAAATGAAATAATCGAAACCGGTTTACAGAAATTAGATTTGTCATTGGTACACTAATGTGATAGGACGTTTAGTCTAACTCATTACAGAACTATTTGACTAGGACGTAAGCTTAAAAATAACAACTGTCCCGGACACTCAGAGGCCCGTGCTAATTGAACCAATTAATAGGTAATTTTTTTTATATACGTAGGCACTAATAATTTCGAGCAGGTTTGTTTGGAAAAGTTATAATTTATGGTGAGCTTAATTCTCTTATTTAATTCGTTCTTGTCATCAAAACTAGTTAATATTGGCAAATTATTCAATTTTGAAATGTTCAATTGCAATAGTCTAAATTTTTTAATATGGTTACACAAATGAAGTCCAATCTCAGAAATGTGCGAGTGCAGGAGATATCGCTCAGCTCGCGGCTCCGAGCAGTGTATTTGTAATGCTCAAAGCGCGGAAGTTCAAACAAACAGTGTTTGAGAGCGGACCGACCTAGTTAAACCTTAGTAAATTGTCGACATAAACTGCTATGAGAGTTTCGCCTTAAACAATACTTATATACAAAATTATTTGTTTTCCGTTTGCTATCAGAAAAACATATTCATACCATGTTGTGATATTTTTGGCTATATACGGATGTACAAAACGTGGCGTAGGAGAGTCTGATAAACTAACTAATATATTATCAAGTAATTTTAGTCAATAGAAATACTTACCGTAGCGATCAGGCTGCAGTGAAGTTTGTCATTCGTAATTTGATCTTTATTATTTTCAGAGGAGGACATTTTGGTAGGTTTCCAGGCGGCCACTTGCCAACTGTGTCGGTGTCTCAACAGAATGAATTTATGATATCACTCGGACCGTGTCCGCCCGCATGGGAATGGTGCCATAGGTGCCGAAACGCAACTCAGCAAATGCAATCACAGTTTAAAATCACCTTGGCAATGAATATCTGATTTTGTTTTCCCGCTGATATATGTTATTGAAGTAAGCATACATAAGTAGGACCGAAACTCAAAGAATCAAAATAAAACAGTGAATTAATTAATGAATGTTGCACATGAGAACTTAAAATTTGGGAAAGTGAAAGCCTCTAATCATTTCACGAAATAGTATGCATTCGATCCAGCCACCTAAGCCCACTTAACTATTAATATCCCTATTATATGCTGTGTTCTGTAACAACTACAGAAAAGCTCGATTTCAGGTTTTAGTGAGGGCCTATTATCGTCAGCAAGCAATGATCCAACCTAAAGTATCCATTTTAGAAGGAGATTTATGTTGCAATTCCGGAGGAGGTGAGAGAAATAAGCCATTACTGGGGAAACATTGCGGGATTTGTCGACGGGCCTCGCCCGTGCCTCGCCGCGGCATCCGTCACTATCAATCAACGCGCATTAAAACACCAGATGAGCTGCTTCGTTATTGTTCAGCTTAGCGCCGAAGACATTGTTTCACAATCACTTTTTTGCAACCATTTTTACAGTAGGATGTTTTGTTTATAGTAAGGATAAAGATAAAAAACTTTTATGTCAGTACTTATCGCTTATCCGTATTATAATTACAAGCTCTTAGTTTATAATTTTAATTATTATTCTATTTCATCTAATATTATGATGACTCATGAGTAGAATCTATCCTGAGACTATATAATTGTTCGAAGAATCTATCTTATCTAAGATAGGATATACATTTGACTATATCGTAACCATTTTCACCGTTTAAACGATGTGCGTCCAATGTACAATTTTTAACTAAGTAACAAATATAAATACAGAGTTCTGCACAATCAGCATAGTATTTTAAATTATTCGCTTGAACTCAAGATTTATTCCAACTCGCACTTAACCTCGTGTTTTGTATCTCGAGTCATTACCCATTGGAACCGTTTATTTTGTGAATGCAATGCTGCCGACACCGCATTAATCTACGTTGTAAATAAAGCTAAGATATTCAGATAGTCTTGCCTATTGGCATAGTAACATTCGTTAAAATACTAAAATTTTCCAATTTTAAAGTTTATTGTTGGGTGGTTTGATCATAGGCCACAATATCCCAAAAAAAACGAGGCTAACAAAATACAGTGCATGAGAATTTGTTTGTTACTAAGTTACTCGTATACAAAATGGAAGAATGGCTCGTACAAGTTATCTCTAGAGCCGGCGTCACGTGCAATTTAAAATGTTGCGTTGCTTATCTGCGGGCGTATGGAAATTGCGTGATGCTGGATGTGGGCGCGGGGGGTGAGGAGCGAGGAAGGCGGGCGCGGGGCGGCTGCACCGCGAATCTTAATTCTGTACAAATAAATGCAAATATCCACGGCAGCCAGAGAGCGGCGTTGTGCTTTCGCATCCGCTGAAGGATAATTTTAATGTTTATACTGAGCGCATTATTCCAACTGATTATGCTGATTGTCTAATTGTTTAGTCCTTTTTGTCTTGTTTAGTCCTGGCCTCGCATTAAAAACAAAACTGTTTTATACATTCTGAAAGATTATTTTACCATGCAAAAATTATTAACAGTAAAAATATTGCCGAAATCTTTTAGGGTCAAAGTAAAATACGTCTTTGCAATTTACGCTCCAATCCCTCAGAAAACTCATAAAGAAATCAAGTGCTGTTTATCCCTACATGCCCTCGCACGGCCCCGCAGCTACGCCGCTCCGCCCCGCCGCCCGCCCTAGAACATTGGTTTGTGTGTTAGTGTAGCACACATATTTTTTTTTTGCGTTTTCATTCAAATTTTATACAATAACTATGTTATTAAAATAAGGCTAATTTAAAATTTGCATCGTATATTAATTTTCAATCAGCCCTTTTTTATTTGAAAGCGATTTGGTTCGAGAATGTTTTTAGGATGAAATAAACCGTACCCAAAATTATAACAAGCCTTTGTATTCAAAAGCAGAGTTTCTAACAGCAGCAGTTAATTCTAAACTTTATTCTATTACGAAAGGAACTTTGCTTTGATGATTATAAAGACGAAGTCAATAACAATTAAGTGGCTTAGAATTCTGAACTCTTGTTAAAACTGCTTGACATTTTCTTAATGTTTTGTTTAAAAAAATAACAAGTACGTTATAATGTTTTAAAAACACAATAGGTTTAAAATACTGTTCAAAATGTCCTACAAAAAAATATCCAGAGTACCTACATAAAATAACTTTAAATGAAAGACACGTTAAAAAATTTGATTTTACAAACGAAAAGTCACATATAATGGGAATCCAATTTATTTATACATCCCCTTGCAATGTTTATAAATAATAAATCAATAAATTACTTTTGTAATCTTGTATGATAAATTACAAAAATAAAAATTGATATATTCTTTGATGTGAAACTAGTTTTTGATGAAGTGTTAAAGTTTGAATAACAAAATAGGGTTGAGTTGAGTATATCGTAGATTTATTAACCACTGTTGATGTTTGTACAAAAGTAAATTTTGTGTAGCTGAAGTTCAGAAAGAAGTAGAGAAAAATGTTTTTCGTCATGTAAAATAATTGTATGCTTTATTGTCAAAAACAAACTCATTGTTTACGTGATAGATACTACTATTTGTGATTGCAAGATTGCAACTTATGGAGTGCTGCTGCGTGGTCACGTGTCGAGAGCCGAGGGGACCAACTTTATTCCGCAACACGCCCGCAGCTACGCGGCGTCAAGACATACTCTGGCTGGCTCGGAGTCCTCAAATCTATTTTTTTTTTTCTATGTGCTAAATTTTTGTCAGAAAGTTTTGAAATTATTCGATGAGAAAGTTACCTTAAATTTTATTATATTTTATTACTTACTCGTCGACTCGGCGAACTTCCCACCGCCTAACATATTACTATCTTGTGCACGTATTGCACCTATAAACCTTCCTCTTGAATCATTATAGCTATTAAAAAAAACCGCTTATGAATCTGTTGCATAATTTTAAAGATTTAAGCATTCATAGGGACAGACGCAGGAAGCGACTTTATTTTATACTATGTATTGATTGATTGATAATGATTATGAGCCAGCGAAGTAGCCGTCTCGCCTACCGTCCGAGCCTACTTAGACTAATAATACAGTGGAAACCATATTATTATCCTTACGGTGCTTTTACCATCTTATAATAATTGTAATAATTAGCTAGCTACCTTAAAAAATCTAATTAAAATTTTAATTGTCAGTTCGTTACTTATAATAAAAACAACACTGATTTTTTGTGATTTCATTACGATGTATGAGGTTATTAATTTGTGGTAATATAATATGCACTTGTAAGTAACAGTAAGCCAACTAATAACATTTTTTTATTTCAATTCCGGAATAATCATCCTCCAGGCACAATGACAACGGCGACGCGCTCTATTGGAGCCCGCAGGTGGATGAGGAAGTTCTCTCCATCGAAAGATGTGAGTGCTCTGTGTACTCTGTCACGACAAAAAGAAAAACTTGACGTCCAATCTGTTGCCTAGGTACTTTCTGAAATGAGAACTACCGGCCTCGGCCTAGAGCGCAGCACAACTTTTTAGCTAGCTGGATTCACGATGTGCCTTCTCTGTTCAAACTTATTCCGAAATATTTACAATTCAAAAGACAAAAAGTTTTCTTTAGGTTTTTTGTTTCCTGAGGAAAAAAAAAATTAGGAAGGATTCAGCAATTTAAGATATTAATAAGTAAATAGTCTGATATACGATAAGCAATTTTGTACTTAGTATTTATGCGTAAAATAAAATATATTTTTACGTTAAGCAAGTATATAAGTTTAAGCAATAAGTTTATGTAATTGAAAAACACTGAAACACATTAAAACATTGTTGAATCGAAAAATAAAGATAAATATAATTTTATTTACAAATTAATTTCAATATTTATTAAAATCTGCTTATTAATATTTTTTTGCCCATATGTTTTTTCAGAATTTTCAGAAATGGAGAATGAGATAACAATAATTGTTCGGGCTTTTGTGTGCTCCCGAACTGCTATTGTGCTTTCTTGTGTCCCCTTGCTCCCACAGGAAGTTGCAGTAAAGGAAAGTCCAGGTTTTCGTAATAATTTAGGATATTTTAATTTACGTTGTGTATTGTACAAGAGTTGGATAGGGTAATAGTGGGAACAATATTAACTTAAAACTAATCACAGCGCTGCTATGCTCCATCACGTCATTTTTCGCGCCTGTGATTGGCTGACGATGACGCGATGGTCCGCGTCCTCACAAAATGGTTCGCACCTGCCCGTGAGAGGGCGCTGTAGGCCGCAACATGCCCCCGGCCTTGGAAGTAGTGGCTTTCAACATCTGCTTGGATCAGGCGCATCTTCACCCAGCGGCCATATCCTTTACTACATCGTCTGTCCTTTGTGGATGGTCCCGACGATGTGATGCAGATCAGGTAAGTATCATGCAGTGGAGGAAGGTTGTCGACCTTCATCACAGCCAATGTGTTCGGTTGGAGATGTCGTCGGCGTGTGTGCATTTCCTCCATTGATGCGTGATGCGTGAGTAAAGCGTGCTCTGGAACGTCTCGTTGATAACCATAGGTGTGACCACGGTGCTGCTGGCTCAGCTCTGGCAACGAGCTCTCGACGTCGCGACGTGGTGTGTGTGCGCGACGCGACGACGGCTCGTCGTTTTCGGTGGGTGGCGCAGTCTGTGCGTTGCGTGGCACCACGACACGGCCGACCAAGAGGTATGTAGGTATAGGGACTGAAGGTAGGTAACAGGGTATTCTGCGGACAAAGGACTCAACGATGAAAATTTAGGAAGGAATCATTGTGTGTAAATACCGTGCTACATGCGTTTGTTGTCCATCGTCGTAAACCATATTTACACGTGCATACCCCAGCCAAATACAAACCACCAACTGAGCCAAAGGAGATGATTCAAAATAATTTATATTTTTAAAGCGGTAATTTAAATAATGTATGAAATTTAACTAATACAATTAATGTGTGTGGAATAATTTAACAGATATTTAATAAAATAATATATTATCAATCTACTAAATACTAAAATGTTTTTTAATTTTTTGTATGTATGTTTGTATGTGCGTTCGCTACCTGTCGAACCGTACTCAACGAGAAATTATTTTCGCTGGGACAGATCGATAGGTAACCTTTCTATTTTCTCAATTCCTTTACGCTATGAGCGCCCGCACGTCTGTTGTTTATAATTATTAAAACGTGTGTGTATTTTTAAAATAAACAAAATAGTGGCGGCGGCGTGCACCATGCGCGGGAATTGAGAAACCTACAGAAAATTTGAAATGTGTGTAAGTATGTGGTTCAGAAGATGTTGCCTTCAGAGAGAAATTTAAGTATATCTATGTGTGAATGAAGTGTGTGTGTGTGTGTGTGTGTGTGTTTAGTGATAGAAATTACCAAAAACATAAGTTGACTGACTGAACGGAATGCTCACGATATACCTACCTTTTATCTTTATTGCGTGTGGTAGCTATAGATTTATAAGAATGGTATTCGCGAGTCCGCTCATCAGTCTGAGTGACCTTAGGGTCTGGCAATTCCTTATCCATTATCATGTGTTTAGAAGTGTGTGTGAACTTACACTGTATGGTTCTATTCCTGTGTGTGTGTTGGTTAATAGGCCCAGTGATTATCCAGCCAAATTTAGTATTAACTAAATAAGGCCCGCTGTGTAATCTTATTTTTCCTTCGGTAACTAAATCCCAAAAAACGTCTGCCCCAATTAGAATATCAATGTTTTGACAGTCTAAAAAGTTAGGATCAGCCAATTGTATATTGTCTGGTATGTCCAGATGTGTGTGCTTGTCATATACATTTGGCGTCTCAGATGTGATTTGTGGGAGTACGAAGCATTGTATGTGTGTAGTGTAGGTGTTTATGTGTGACTTAACTTCAATATTACAAATTTGTGTGCATTTTGTAACTGAGTTTCCTACACCGTGAATGCTATGAGTGGACTGTATGAGTGGTGTGTTTATTAAATTGTGAAATGATTGTGTGATGAAGCTGCGCTCGCTCCCAGTGTCTAGTAGTGCGCGTGCCAGGTGATAGGTATTATCACTACCTAGTACCTCGACTAACGCGGTAGACAATAGGACCGGTCGCAGCTGCGTTGTGTGTACTTTTATTGATAAGGAGTCTTCGGAACCTGTGACGCCTGAGGAGGCGGGGGGGTCAACGACAGGTACCGGATTCACTTTGAGTATTGAGTGCAAGGTTACGACACTGCTATTATTGAGGTCACTGGGTAACTCATTATCAGTGTGAATGAGCGAGTTGTGTTTACTGTAACATTGCTTACAGGGCCCAAAGTGACAGGAATCAGCTGTGTGCCCTTTGCGCAAGCAATTTTCACATAGCTTATTTTCGCGAATTAGTTTAAGTTTAGATTCTAAATCACTATCCAGAAATTGACTGCAAGAATAAATCGGATGGGCCTGCTTACACTTAAAACACAACTTGCCACCGCGCGACTGTGTGTGAGTGTGTGAGTGAGTTGGCTGACGGTCCTGCGCCTGCGGCTTCGTGCTGGAAACATTACAGTACATTTTTTGATAAGCACTGTTTGTGTTAGATGCCTGCCTTTTAGTATCCGGATTGTCTTTCGTATGCGTAACTTGAAGTGTTTCCAGCATGTCGGCTCTGTTTGTGAGAAACTGAATGAGGTTATCGACTTTAAGTTTAATGTTCGCGTTTCCAGTTAGCAAGGTACCTTTATAATGTTCCCATTCACGCTCTGTAGTCTTGTCAAGCTTGGAAACTATTATATAAATGACTAACGTGTCCCAGGAATCTACGGGTTCACCAAGAATTTTAAGCGATCGCAAGTTTTTAAGTGTGGTATCAATAAGTTTTCTAATAGAAAGGTGAGACTCCTTATTAATCGGATTAATTGAAAATAATGATTTTACGTGGTTGTGTATTAACAGCCTATTGTTGTCGTAGCGATTGAGCAGCAGTTCCCAGGCAATAGTGTAATTTTCAGCTGAAAATCCTAATGCATCAATCACCAGTACCGCACTGCCGGACAATGATGTCTTAAGATAATGAAACTTTTGAATTTCAGGGAGTTCATTGTTAGTGTGTATAAGTGAACGAAAAGTGTCCCGAAATTCCAACCAGTTTTCGTACGAGCCATCAAAGGTAGGCATGGGAATCGTAGGCAATTTAACGGATGAATATTTATTTTTACACTCATTAGATTTACTTGTGGTCTCATTCGGGATTTTGTCCTCCTGCATGGAAGATTCAGCCAACGCTATAGCCACATAATAAACATTTTCGAATTGGTCGCGCTGCGCTAGTTGCTCCTCCAGGCAAGAGGCATCTACTGATTCCTCGATCTGAGACTGAATGCTGCTTAACTCAGTAAATAAAATAGCTGCTCCGTTCAAACGCCCTTTCAGATCTATTTGATTCTGACGAGTTATCAGCTGTTCACCGCAGATGGTGTTTACCTGTGCAGCGAATCTAGTTAAACGTGATTTTAAGATTCCGCGCTTTTTAATTAGGTCCTGCATTACTTGCTTGGACGCATCATCAGATATTCCCCTGTAGGGTGATTTATCGCGTGTTTTGGAATTATCTGAAGACTCGCCTTTGGTCATATTGGTGATTTGTAAAAGGTGGAGTACTTACGTGGCGATATCGTTGACAGACGCTTTCAACTTTTGAAACTGCCGGCGGCGGCTGCACAACAACTATCCGACCCGGGTACACTTTGTAGTTGATCACTGTAATTGAAAAAGCACGATATTCACACAAATGAATGCGGAAAGGTGTGGATGGGGTGGCTGGTCGACCGTACCGAAATGTGCGTGTGTATTTCGTCGTAGCTAGGTTCCAGGCCAGGTCCAATCTTCTCCGATGCCAAATGATCGCGTCCTGAACGTCTCCTTGTGTGTGAGACGGTCTGCTAGCGCCTTCCTTAGCGATGTAGGGTCCACGTCCAAAGGTCAATTGCTGCCTCGTGTTAAGTGATCCAGCGAAGAAGGTCCAAATGTTCGGGCTTTTGTGTGCTCCCGAACTGCTATTGTGCTTTCTTGTGTCCCCTTGCTCCCACAGGAAGTTGCAGTAAAGGAAAGTCCAGGTTTTCGTAATAATTTAGGATATTTTAATTTACGTTGTGTATTGTACAAGAGTTGGATAGGGTAATAGTGGGAACAATATTAACTTAAAACTAATCACAGCGCTGCTATGCTCCATCACGTCATTTTTCGCGCCTGTGATTGGCTGACGATGACGCGATGGTCCGCGTCCTCACAAAATGGTTCGCACCTGCCCGTGAGAGGGCGCTGAAGGCCGCAACAATAATAAATCATGGGTATTGTCTTTCTTTAACTAGGCTGGGTCCCAGTTTGGGACAATGGGCTCATTTATTTATTCCATCCCTGAGGCGTAGACGACTTGGTTAGCAGATGGCCGAGCAGAACATGACGAAACAATTACTTTCAGCTCCAGACATATCTACTTAAGACCAAGTCAATAGACAAATACAGAATTAAAAATAGCTTCGATTCTAGTTACTAGGGCCAACATGAGCAGATTATTTACACAAACAATGCTTTAATATGTATACTATCAATACTATGTCACGCACGACCATGGATGAGATTCATTATAAATAACACAATAAATAACACAATCACACTCAGAGCCCCTAACTAGGAAGAACCTGTATCTAGGGTGCCCGAAACACACACAGAGACAAACATCACACCCAGACCGGAAACAAACATCGATATTAATCATATCAATATTCGCCCCGCCCGGGAATCGAACCCGGGTGCACACGCTTACTCAGTCCACATCACTGCCAACTGAGCCACGGAGCAGTCAATTATTTATATATATTATAAAGAGGAAAGTTTTGTTTTGTTTGTTTGCATTAAATAAGCTCCGATTTCAGCAATTATATCACTATTGGGAAGCTATACTATCCCCGGGAGATATAGACTATACCTAGGTATATGACTGCTCCGTGGCTCAGTTGGCAGTGATGTGGACTGAGTAAGCGTGTGCACCCGGGTTCGATTCCCGGGCGGGGCGAATATTGATATGATTAATATCGATGTTTGTTTCCGGTCTGGGTGTAATGTTCGTCTCTGTAATGTTTCGGGCACCCTAGATACAGGTTCTACCTAGTTAGGGGCTCTGACTGTGATGTGTTATTATTATTATTATTATATATAATACTAGTCGACCCGGCGAACTTCGTACCGCCTAACCTACTACTATGTTGCTATGTATTATACTTATAAACCTTCCACTCCAGTATTAAAGATATAAGCACACATAGGGACAGACGCGGGAAGCGACTTTGTTTTATACTATGCATTGATTTGAAAAATTTAAGAAAGCAGGCGGTACGAAGTTCGCCTTGTCAGCTAGTGTTTCAATACATAGTATAAAATAAAGTCGCTTCCCGCGTCTGTCCCTATGTATGCTTAAATCTTTAAAACTACGTAATGGATTTTGATGCGGTTTTTTCTAATAGATAGAGTTAATAGGTTAGGCGGTACGAAGTTCGTCGGTTCGACTAGTAATATATAAATAAAGTTTCAATATTAAATATACTTAGGACGAGAATGAGATATTATACGGATGTTAGTATAAAAGCAAAAAGAGGTTAATAAATGAAAAGACAGATATCTTGAAACATGAGTCGTAAAACGCGCCTCTCGACACGCGGCGGGTCCCGCGGAATTCCTTCATCATTTCTAGGAACCCTTGTCAGTTCCATTACGTCCCCTGGCGCGGACGATCGTTATGGTCCGTCCGTCCTTCATTTGCACGAGTTATGGCCTTCTCGTCTTTCTAAAGAATCCTGCATCTAACTTGTAGAGATTGTTGACTATTCCCTTTTTAAACATGTTCTCGTACAAGCGCAGGTTATTACTAATTTCCATACTTTCATACTTTATAATATTATAAATTAGAAAGTACCTCTGGCTGTCTGTCTGTCTGTCTGTCTCCCTTTCCTGGGAAAACTACTGAACCGATTTTAATGAAATTTGGTATTTGGATAGCCCAGAGCTTGAAAAAGAACATAGACTACTTTTTATCCCGAAATTCACACGGGAAAATTGGGAGTTTAATGTTTTAATGGAAAATGCGCTGGCGAAGCCGCAGGGCGCCCACTAGTATGTATATAAATCAGAGTTCGTACCGCACTCTTAATAATAAAAGCATTAAAGCCGCGCATGATATAATCTTGGAGGCTATAAGGCTTTCTTGAAAGACAAAGACTTTTCTAAGTTCAGCTCCACTTGCACAGGTAGGGCACAAAGACAGTAAATTAAAGAGAGTCGCTCGAAGCAGCCGCTAAGCTTCCCGAATTACGCGAACATAGACGAAACCACATGGTAACCTACATAACATGTAAAGCCATCTTTCTAGTATCACAGGTATATCCTCACTTATTTTGTAATTTATTTATTTCATTTGTAACACAAACTTACTAGATGTTTTCAGAATCTTATTTCTCAAATCTATTTTAAATAGCTAAAATATTGTTTAGGAAATTTGAAAATATCCGAGTTATGATAATATTTTATACATTTCTAGCTGACCCGGCAAACTTTATACGGCTTAACAATAAAAATTGCTATGCTATATTTTTTTCCTATGTATTTTTTTCCTTTTTTTTTTTCCTTTTTCTGATTTCGTTTCATCAACTTTCGATCGATAGTAGTTTTACCGTCCATCCTCCAGTCATCCAAACACTCACAAAAAATTAGTATAACTAGATGTGCCCACACAAATAAATAGCCTACGTAAAATAAAGAATAATTATTAAAATATTATAAAAATTATTATAATTAAAAAATTGCCTGGCAACACTGGCAACAACATAATTAGTTCCACAAATTATTTTGTGTTTTGACGCCAAAATCGCGGAAAGTGAGTGGCAAGTGGTATAAAGTGTGGTCTTGGTGTTTTTCTATATGTGTAATTGTTATTTTATAAAGAAAATCCACTCAAAACATAACAATTTTCACGAAATTACGCCAAGCAAAATCAAACATAAAACTACCCTCATTTGCAAGTTTTTGCAATGGAGTTAAGAAAAAGGGCTGAAGAAGCTACCAGAGCTTTCTCTACTTAAAGCAATCTAGTATCGCTGGTAGCAGTGCAGGAGGTCTATGTGGGCTCAAGGGAGCCGCTGGGGTCCGTAAGGGCTCCTAAGCGACTCCTCGGGTCTCATCAGGCTTCTTTGCATTAGCATCTGAAGCATCTACTGGGGTCCAAAAGGGCTCCCGTGCTTCTCTAAGGGTCTGCAACGGGCTCTCAAGCACCTACCAGTGTAGCAAATAAAGGCTTTCGCCAATCAAAAATTCATACATCACTGCCTACAGCGATCTGGTATTGCTTGGTACTGCACAGGAGGTCTGTGTGGGCTCGGAGGAGCCGCTAGGGGTCTGTAAGGGCTCCAAAGCGACTCTGCGGGTCCCATCAGCCTTCAATGTGTGAGCAATTACTGGGGTTCGAGAGGGTTCTGGTGCTTCAAGGGTCTTCAGGGGCTCTAAAGCCCACCAAGGTAGAAATAAAGGCTTCAGTCAATGTAAAATCCTCATCAGAATGCATTGATAGAGGAAAAAAAATATTGTAATTTGCGGCCCAGCTGACCACCTGACTGAGCTGTGGGAGCATCCACGCTTCGGATGGCTCCAATGTGGGGATATGTACAATGGCTCCAACTACGCGAGCTAAGTGCAGGCACTAATCAACCCCCACTAGAGAAGAAGAAGAAGAATAAAGAATAAAGTACGTTGAATAAAGTTTTTTTGTTTTTTTTTTTTTACGTGGTAATCAAACCAAATTGTGTTAAAATCTGTCTAGACGTGAAGAAGTTACAAACGTGCACACTCACAAACTTGCACATTTATAATATTAGTGTGATATTGGGAAGCAGAATAGGTGCGGTATATTCTATTCTATCTCGTATCTTATAATGTTATTTTTATTTCTTATTTATTACTAGTCGACCCGGCGAACTTCGTACCGCCTAACCTATAACGATTTTGTATATGTATTTTACTTATAAACCTTCCTCTTGAATCAATCTATCTATTAAAAAAACCCGCATCAAAATACGTTGATTAGTTTTAAAGATTTAAGCATACATAGGGACAGACGCGGGAAGCGACTTTGTTTTATACTATGTATTGATATTGATGATTGTAACATAGAATTACAGGAAATTTAAATAATGTTGTGTTGTTTACTATTTTATTACCAAGGAGTTCATCTATATTTTCTTATTTAATCCAGTAAATTACTGAATGCGTAAAATCGGGTAGTTCTGATCTTTGGCAGACTTGTTCCTGATGTTTGCTTAGTAATAATCCAAGTTTGTGACATCAAGCGCAGAACGCAACCTTGTAAAAATCGAAAAAAACTTTTATTTTTCTCACATTTTGGCGATTCAGTATACGGAGTATACCTACCTACTTAAACCCTTTTAGTTTTTGAAAACACTTTCCTTGGACGTTTTTAAAGTATGACTTTATTTGCTCCGATACTAGAACTATCTGTGTAAACGTGCTGTAGATCCAATAGTTTCCAAAATTAAGCCTTTCAAAGCTTTTATAGGTTTTTGTTTTTATCCCCCGAATGAAAATTCAGAGAGGGGTGTTATAATTTTAACGTGTGTATCTGTCTGTATGTCTGGATGTCTGTCTGTGTATCTGTCTGTAGAATCGTAGAGCCCAAACGGCGGAACCGATTTTCAATTAGTTATTTTTGTATCATAGATAATTTGAGGCCGAGTGTTTTTAGCCATGTCTGATGAAGATCTGATCAGTGGTTTGAAGATTATCACCTCTTTTCTAGGTGATGAGGGGATCTAACTAGCTTCTGATCGTTTTGAAATTTGGTACCATGTTACATCTATGATATTGAAAGTATATGGTAAGGTAACCATGACTTGATCAGCCGTTTGAAGATGATTAGCTCTTGAATAATGGATGAGAGGATCTGACTACCATCCATTTGTCCTATCGATTTAAATTTGATACAGAGTAACTTGAATGTTATTGAAATCATATGGTAAGGTAGCCATGACCTGATGTGCAGTTTGACGATGATCAGCTCTTAAATAATGTATGAAGGGATCTAACTATCTTCCATATGTCCTATCGATTTGAAATTTGGTACCGTGTTACTTCAATGATATTGAAAGTATATGGTAAGGTAGTCATGACCTGAACTGCCGTTTGAAGATGATCAGCTCTTAAATAGTAGATGAGGGGATCTAACTACCTTCCATCTGTCCTATCGATTTTACATTTGGTACCGTGTTATGGATGAGGACTGGCTCGGGGGTTTTTAATTTTTTTAATTTGAGTTATTAGAAACATTTTATACATAAAGTACTTTAACGCAAAGAACTGCAAATACATAACAAGATTGTAATTATATCGTGTGAATTAGTAGATTTAAGAGCACTTTATTGTACAAAAAATGCTAAAATAGAAGAAGCAGAATACAAGTAGCAAGTAGTCATAATTATGGCGAAAGCCATTAATCCGTGGTATCCTGGTGCCTTATTCGTGTGATATCAAAATTGTGAAAAACTAAGTAAATGTTGAACTTGAACCGCTAACCCAAGAAAGGGTATTCGTAAATTGCTATGATTAATTTTCTGGGTACATAATTTATATCAGCGTGCCAGGACTTTGGGTCTACGAGACCATGAGGCAATTTACAAACTCGAAAATCGTGGAAGTTCGTTAATTATATTTGACGGGCTACCCGAGCGCTCAAGCTCACTTTTATTGACAATTAAGACGGCCTTCGTAGGTTTGCTGGCCTTAGTAGTCGGTTGAGGTCGCCCGGTGCTGCTAAGTTAATTTTAATACTTTTACTGACCTTAAGAACCATTCGTAATTGCTAATTGAAATATCGAAATAATGTAATTGTAAGTACATACTCGTGACAAAAAAGAAAAGTAAACATTAACTCAATAAATACAAGCTGTGCCCGCGACTTCTTTTACGTAGATAAGTCAACCAAATATTTAAATATCAAAATTAGCTAAATCGGTCTAGCCGTTTTCGAGTTTTAGCAAGACAAACAAACAGCAATCGATTTATATTTATATAAATATATATTAAAATCAGAGTCTTCCGATCTTATACTTAATGTAATTTTGTGAGCAGCCGCAAGCTATTATTATTACACTAGACACACCACATGTGAAATTGACGCTCGCAAAATGTGGCATCGCTAAAGTTCACTTTTTTACCAAATCGCTAAAACGCGCTGGGATTTTTATGCCTGTCGACAGAGAGTATTTATCGTTCTTTGTACTTTAGCCGTATATATAAACTCTGTCATTTTTATGCGGTTTTTTTTTATAAAAATCCCACAAAAATGTAGCTGCATCAAATATTTGTAGGACTTGCAATAGATTATATTGATGCGCTCATTACGTTTGTGACATCGGATATTAACACATTTTAGGAAGGAAGTTAGGTATTACTCGGAACACGATATAAAAAATCCTTTTTAAATTGAATGGAGCCATGTCTGTCATTAATCATGAAGGCTCAGGCTTGCGATTCTTCTCCTTTTTTCGTTGTTTCAATGAACCTAGTCTCATTTTGAAGACAGTAACATATTAGAAAATAATGTCACTGAAATGGCTTTATTAGCCTCATTTTGTGTAGTCACCGAAAATAGCACATCCGTAAGGTTATTTACTAACGTACGTCAGTTATAAACCGACGTAGGCTAGGATGGGTTGTTTATAAATTTATGACCGGAAATTAATAAATTTACTAAAAGTATTAATTTCCGTAACGTTATATATACTGGGTGTTTCTGACAAGGCGGTAATAAATGAAAAGAGGGATTCAGCTCACCATAACAAACAACTTTCCCAAAGAAATATGGGTCGAAATCTCAAAACTAAACAGCTGTTCCATACATTTGTTCTATCAGCTGACGGGGTCAATCACAGAACAAGGAAGATGCTCTCTGTGGGGTCAATGTACGGGACAGCTGATTATTGTTTTGATATTTCGACCTATGTTGCTTAGGGAAAGTTGGTAGGTATGCTGTGCCGAACCCTCCCATTTCATTTATTACCGCCTTGGCAAAAACACTCTGTATATTTCGTTAACCCAACTGCAGGAATACTATTCAGAAAAAGAGTTCTTAATATAGATGTTAAATAGTCGATGGTAGTTAAGGTTATAAATTAAAATGTTTCCCGGATACATTACTACTCATTAGTATGCAAGCGGCAACTCACCACGCCGCCACGCCGCCACGCCGCCACGCCGCGCCGGCGCGACAGCGGAGCCACGTTCAACGTTTAAACCACAGTTAGTTTAGGTAAAGTAATTTACTCATTCTTCTCTAGTCGGTATCTACCGGCTCAGTTGTTGAGCATTTCAATTCAATTCTAGGCCTAAATAGATTTTTTGTGATAAGATGGTATACAATATAATATATTCATTATTACAGACAAATATTTAAAAACTTAAAACAAAATATAATAAAACTGAGCATTCTGCCACTAACTGCATGATCATTCCGACAGACGAGATTCACGCTGGAATGGATCTACAGTCGATGCCCTAAATCTGAATCCGTTTCAACTACTATTAATGAATCTATACCAATATTATAAAGAGGAAAGATTTGTTTGGATGTTTGTTTGTAACGGAATCCGGACTTGCTCCGCAAATACTGAACCGATTTGAAAAATTATTTCACTGGTAGGAAGCTCCATTAACCCCGAGTGTCATAGGCTATATTAGATTTTCAAAAAAATTAGGGATCCTTACCTAAACTCAAATAATATAACCCAAGGTGCAATATTTTTTCCGTTGTTTACATATTTTGACAGGTGGTTTGTTGTTGTTGTTTGTTTTTTATTCGGCCATTCTGGGCAGTCAAAAGAACATAGTCTATAGAGCCAAGTCTTTTGTAGTATCTTTATATTCTATGGCGTAACGAAGTAAGCTGGGAAAGCTCGTATCTAATAATTGTATTTAATTGTAATATCACAAAAGAAAAAAAAAAGAGAGAGATAAATTGTAAAGTAGAGTTTGTTACCCCTTTCTTCTCTACGCTGTAAAATCATTGCGAAAGGGAGTAGAATCATTTGACAGAGGAGGGCTCGTTTGGGGGCCTATCCAGGCGACTACTGTCGTAAGGCAATCCAAACATTTGTTTGCCTGAGCCAATTGGTGGGCACCCTGAACTACCTCGCCTCTCACCTCACAGTATAGGATACTTTACCAAATAAGGTATCAATAGCGATTAGATCAGATGTAGTCTAATTGACTTTCAATAAGTGATATCTTGTATCCTATATTGAATAAAGATTTATTTGATTTGACTATTTGATTTGAGGCAAATTACTTTTTGCGGAGAATATTAGAAATATTTGTTACTAGCTGACACCGCGAGCTTCGTAACGCCTTGCCTTCAACATTTTTAAGAATGTTCTACAGCCTAATGTCATTCGGGGAGTGTAGCTTCCCATCAGTGAAAAAACTTTTAAAATCGGTTCAGTACTTTCGGAACCTATTCAATGCAAACAAACAATCAAATATTTCCTCTTTATATTATTGGTATATATATTTTATCCTGGTTTAGGCGTGATCTTCAGGTTTCATATTCATAATATCTCTGTAAACAATAGTAGTTTATGCAACAAGGGTGTAAAGTGATGTATTAATTGTATTATGTATGATGGTGGTCTGTTAAAACCTGAGCACTGAGAGAGTTTAAAGGGTTTATTCCCGAGCGTAGTGAGGAAATAATGACTTGAAACTTGAACAAGCGAGGGTTGTGACCTCACCCGAGGCATAATAACTTTACCCCCAAGTTGTATATTCTGCTTTTTATTCCATCCGACGAGAAAATTCACATATAAAAAAGGAGAATTTATGTACCTACCTAATTTTGTTTTGAAACCCACTTCACTTCTATCATTTATTTTGTAACAAACATTTTATGCATCATAATTGACCAGAGGACAATAAAGAATGTATGGAAATTTATTATTGACCAGCAATAAAGTGCAATTGGATAAATTAATGAGCAACTTTCGTTAGAGACCAGTGATGAAAAAGTCAACTTTTGGAGCGGATGGGATAAAAAATATATTATATACCCATATCATAACTTTCCTATAATGGGTTCAGAAGCGATAAGTTAATGGCCTATATTAAGAAACCTGTATCAGTGGGTGCATCTTAATTTTTACTTTACGATATCGATTTCCGTTCAAATTTAGAACATCTTCTTAGAAAAAAAAAGAATAATGTTTGATGGTGAGTATCCATCCACTGTGTCGATTTGACATTTAATTTGATATTAAATTCTTGCTTCATAAATTTTTTCGAATCTCGAAATATTAGGTACAATCGATTTTAGAATTGAAATCCACTTAAGTCTATATTGTTTATGAATTAAAAAAAACTTTGAATGTCAGTAAGTAATTTTTTTTTAACAATCTTCTAAAGATCAGAAAAGTTATTGTTGTAGGGTTGTAGTAGCATCTTCCTTATTCTGTGGTTGTAGGTGTATTATATCTTGCCGTGATTTCTGAACTATACTGTAGAAAACTTATGATATGAATGTATATAAAGTTACGTATGTAACTGTACATAATTAGGCATTAAAACACTCGTGTGATCTTATTATGAAACCACACTCGTGTATTAATGCCTCTTATTATGTATCATTCACATAAATAACTATAATAGAAGGGTTGTACATAATTAATTTAATAGAATGTTGTAGTGTAGGGGGGGTTAGGCGCTGTGGGACAGGGTGCATTCCTGAATTTCCTGATTTCTCTGTTGATATGAGTGATCCGGAGGCGGCGCGGCGGCGCGGCGGGGCGCGCGGGCGGCTGCAGCGGGAACGCGCAAACAAATTGGATGCTTAAAATTCAATTTGCAGGTTTCGCGGTTGGCTTCAATCGGCCGCACTGCTCGTTGCTGGACTCGCTCACTCGCGATTGAAACTAAAAGTAATGGGTAATATCATGATCAAAAAAAAAAAATTACGCTATAAAAAATTTTCATCGTTATCTCAAATTAAGGTAAGGCTAGTTATTGAAATGATCAATTTAATTTTGCACTAAAAAACTGACAAAGTGCCGCCTCCACCAGCCAGTTTATTCGCAACAAAATGTGGTGTGCCGAGTCCTCTAAATTTCAAAGGCTCTTCGCACAATACGCTTCCCTGCGCAGTTAGAAATTGAATTTAGCCTGTTCGGCATTTGATTTAATCACCCGACCGTGTATTCCGACCGATGCAATTCACTCATAGCCAATTTGAAACACAGCGTTTTGTCACCAAGTCCCTGAACGATTGAAATAAATTGTCACCCAGCAGAGCCGCCGCCGCGTGCGACAAATCTGCACGTTGCCTTGTTTGAAGCTTCGGTGGCGATCATTTGTTCGTGTCCTACTTTAGTTATTGTTTATCCAAGCTGAGTAACGACTTTACTGAAAACTCTGTTGTTTAATGAACATCTGTATCATGTTTGTTTAGTTCGGCTGCGTTGTTGTCGTTTTCGTCGCATAATGATTGTAAACGATGGGAGCAGAATGCAAACTCGAGAGTACACACACTAAATAGTTTATTTACTCAAAAACTAGCAAACAGTTAACAATAGTCCAAAACAGTATGAAAATCACGTAAAATTTAATTAAAAACAATGCAGCGAGTGATTAGGTGTAGCGCGCGTCGATAGCAACTGACTGCGAGCGACGCCTTCAGTTCAATCGACCAAAAGATGGCGTTACAGGTAAGTATCAAGTAAATACAATAATTTAACTTATTAAAATAAGAATTGTTAGTTTAGTTTGTAAGCTTATTTTTTAGGTTTTAGAATTAAGTTTTATTTTAGGTGGAGTCTGCGCGGTTCGTGTCGTCTACATTCTCCCCCCAGTGTCGAGCGGTCGACACTCATCATCCGTTGGTAACAATGCGACACGAGTCACTGGTCTACGAAGAATGCCAGTTTTTGTTCGAACGTCCACGACTCTCACCCTGCCGTCACTACCGGGAAAGAGGGTCTCTATTCTGCCTTTAAGCCAGGAATTTCGAGAAGAGTTCGGATCCACTATAACAACTAAATTACCAACTTTTAGTGGTTTAGGATCGTTGGTCCACTTTTGACGTGGGACGAGCAAAGGCAATATTTCAGTTATCCATCTCTTCCAAAACATATCACTCAGCCTTTGAGCGATGCGCCATTGTCGCCTGCAATAGAAATCACTGTCATCGAACACTCCGGGAATAGGCATTCCGGATGACGAACCTATCAAAAAATGGTTAGGAGTCAAAGCTTCTTCTGTGTTCGGGTCGACACTAACATGAGTCAAAGGTCGACTGTTAACCATGTTTTCTACTTCTGCTAGCAACGTAATCAGTGTTTCCTCTCGCGGCGCTCGTTCCTTGAGCACAACTCTAAGTGCGTTTTTCACGCAGCGAATGAGGCGTTCCCACGCGCCACCCATCCATGGGCTGACCGGGCTAATAAATTTCCAATTAACTCCCTTGTTTGCAACTACTTCAGGAAGTTGTTGCGAAATATCATAAAATGATTTTTTCATTTCTGCCTCCGCGCCGCGTAAATTCGTTCCATTATCTGAGTAAAAGGTATTGGGCCAACCTCTTCGAGCGCCCATGCGTCTTAATGCCATTATAAGAGAGTCGGTAGTGAGATTTGGGACTATTTCTATATGCACGGCGCGTACTGTCAAACACGTGAACAGTACTCCGTATCTTTTCTCCCTGCGACGGGCAATTGCTATTTCAATCGGGCCAAACAGGTCGAGCCCGCAGTGAGAAAATGGTCTCTGATGATGGGCGAGTCGACCCTCTGGTAAGTCTCCTAGTCTCGGTGGAACTGGAGATGCTTTCTTTATTCTGCAAACAAGACACCTCGAAGCCACTAGACGAACAGTAGGCCGTAATCTTAACAGCCAGTATTTCTGTCTAATCTCGTTGACTACCATTTCGTTACTTGAATGAGCTGCTCGTTCGTGATAGTGCTTAACTATGAGTCGAGAAATATGATGACTTCCGTCTATTATCACTGGCTGCTTTACGTCATAACTAATTCCTTTTGCTGCGTTGATTCGTCCTTGGACTCTTATTAGTCCGTCGCCGCAGATAAAGGGGGTGAGCGTTATCAATCTACTTTCACGCTCAACGTATCCTTTTTGTTTCAGGTTATTCATTTCTTTGCTGAATGATTCTCTTTGTGCGTGACGCAATAAAAGCGTCTCAGCCCTTTTCAGAAGGTTTACGGTGGAGGACTTAATTTTTTTACATTTTTCAATAAATAATAGTACATTGGCAGTACTGCGAACTAAACGCGTCCACGATGAAAAACGCGTAGGATCTGGTACCGGTAAGTAAGTATTGTTTTCATTTGTGTATACAGAGTGAACTATTTTCGTTTCAGGTAGTTGTTCGTGCGAGTTTTTTAAACTTTTTGGTTCGGCGGGCCACTTGCTTTCAGGTTGTCTAAGAAATTCGGGTCCACAATACCATGAAGAATTTTCTGATAGTTTATGGTTGTTGTTCTTAGTAGCGATATCTGCGATATTCAATTCGGTCGGCACATAATGCCATTCTTTTATATTGCTAAGCGTGTCAATTTCGCCGAGACGATTTGCAACGAACGTATTATAGTTTCGTTGATCATTTCGTATCCACTGTAATACTGTCGTTGAGTCTGTCCAAAAGAAAGTGTTCGACACTTGAAGGCGATGTTCCCTTTTAATCATACTTGCTAGGCGGCAACCAAGTAGCGCACCCTGCAGCTCTAACCGTGGTATAGACACAGGTTTAACTGGTGTCACTCGGCACTTACTCATAACGAAAGCCACTCCAATTTTATCCTTATCGCTATTAGAATAAAAGCGCCAATATGCTACTGCAGCGTAACAAAGTAAAGAGGCGTCGCAAAAAACATGTAATTCGCAAACTTTATTATTGTTTTGCGGCGATTCAGACTGTGTGTCCGATGTCCTGAAGTACCATCGCGGTATACGAATCTCCTTGACCGTCATCATCTGAGCGATCCAATCACGGAAAACAGTAAACATATCCTCTGTTATTTCCTGATCCCAATCAATTTTATTTTTCCATGCAGACTGTATTAATATTTTCCCCTTAACGGTAAACGGTGACAATAGACCGTAAATATCATAAATCGACATAACTAACTGTAATAGTTGTCGCTTGGTAGGTTTTTTTCGGCATTCTAAAATCTCCTGTGGAATACGACGCTGAATTGAAAAGTTAAAACCTAAAGTATCTGTAGTTGGGTACCATAACAAACCCAAAGCCCTTTCATAATTTTCGTCTTCACCAAAATTTAATTTTACTGAGGCTTGACTTAAGTTACCTTTTTGAATGCTGTCACATACGACCTTGTTGTTCGATGTCCAGTTTCTTATCTCTAATCCACCTGTTCCATGAATGTAGGTGACATCTTTCATCGTTTTTATAGCCATATTAGTATCGGTAAATGAGTCAATATAATCATCCATATAAGTGTACTTCAAGCTGTAATCCTCATCTTTTAAATCTTCGCTAAAACAAATTTTAAGAATGCAAATAATTAGTCATGAATTGATCCAAATTGGTCCACAAAGTAAAATAATTAGTCCACTTATACTTTAGAAGTTATAGCCAAATGTTTGTGAGGATTATGGCTTGACGTTCAAGCTGTAATCCTCATCTCTGGTCCAAGAAAACGGTAGGGTCTATCGACTTGGTTCAGGTCTAAATAATTAGTCCTCAATTGATCCACACGACATGCCAAATCTCAGAATTGGTCCTCCAGAGGTTCCGAAGTTATAAGGGCATCTTAGTGAGGATTATGGCTTGAACATTTGGCACCTTCAATTATCTCCGGAACGCCTATAGCTATTGGTTTGAAATTTGGCCAAAAATTAATCCTCAATTGGTCCACCAGAATCATAATCATTTTTAACTAGGTTTTCTTTGAAGAAGTACGTTTAAATCATCGATTTTACTTTCCCATACATTGCGATCCATGTACAGTTGTGCACAAAATAATTGATAAACATTGATATTAACCGGTTACCTAAACGATTCTTTAGAAAAGTGAAAGTGGGTTTGGTTTTCGCTATGTACTTATGTTTAAGACAGCCTGATTGATTGATTGCTATCACTAGTTGCAGGTGAATCATTAATGTACCAAAAAAAACTTCTATGTAAAATTTAAATTTTTGTAAGTATATATTCAATTAAAAGTTTACAATAGTGTCTTTTCTTCCTTAACTTAATTAAATCACCGTTTATATCACAATACTTATACTTACTTACTTATTTTTAATAACTAACAATAATCTCAGTAGTTCAATTATAATAATAACAAAAAAAAATGTTTTAATAATCACAGTTGCTTCATTGCAATAATCACAGTTTTTTATGGTGAGGTGGTAACTTTCGGTATGGCGCGAAACTATACTTTTAATAAATAAACGAAATAATTTTATCAAGTATTTACATTGTTTTTTTTTCATCTCCCGATTTTGGCTACAAATATACCCGTTTTAGCTACATTCTAGTCCTGTTCTAGTTTAGCTAATACTAGCTCTTCGACATTCGAGAACCTGGCTCTATTTTCAAGTGCGCAGTTGCGTGCGCACACGCTGCCTTTGAGTGGAGACAAGCATAGCGCTATTTGGCCAATACCGGGTTGATAAGAGAAAACAGTCCCGCGACGCGCGTCAGGCGCTATACCGTGTTATACTGTTGTCATCAATATCATCAATACATAGTATAAAACAAAGTAGCTTTCCGCGTCTGTCCCTATGTATGCTTATATCTTTTAAACTATGCCACGGATTTTGATGCGGTTTTTTTTAACAGATAGAGTGATTTAAGAAGAAGGTTTAAAGTATAATACATGCACAATGTAGTAAGAGGTCGGGTTGTACAAAGTTCGCCGGGTCGACTAGTATTCTATACAATAGTAGTAGGTACCTAATAATAATAATATAAATAGTACTTACTTACTCCCCGCAGCTCCGTCTCCCCTCCGCGTTTTAAAACACATTTTGCGTAATGGACAGAAAGATCCAATGTCGCCCTTACAAAATCGCTTTTTATTGCTTACATCCAAAATAATAAAAATATGTATACATACACATAGATAGCAATTTACTGGTTTAATTTACAATTTACACTGGTTACTTTAAATAATCAATTAATGAGGGGTGCAAGCGCAAGTACATAACAAATTTTTGTTGTTGTTTTATTTACACTTGAACCAACTGTGATTTTGTTAAAACTAAATATTTTTTGCAATATAAACGGTGCTGTAATTAAGTTAACTAAGAAAAGAAACTATTGTAAACTTTTAATTGAAGTACATACAAAAATATAAATCATAGATAAAGGTTTTTTTGGTTAAATATTATCTTGGTAAGTACATTTACGTAATTGGGAACTCGTCAAAATAATAAGTACATACTTTACCCACTTTACTCTTCTAAAGAATCGTTTAGGTAACCGGTTAATATCAATGTTTATCAATTATTTTGTGCACAACTGTACATGGATCGCAATGTATGGGAAAGTAAAACCGATGATTTTAACGTACTTCTTCAAAGAAAACCTAGTTTAAAATGATTATGATTCTGGTGGACCAATTGAGGATTAATTTTTGGCCAAATTTCAAACCAATAGCTATAGGCGTTCCGGAGATAATTGAAGGTGCCAAATGTTCAAGCCATAATCCTCACTAAGATGCCCTTATAACTTCGGAACCTCTGGAGGACCAATTCTGAGATTTGGCATGTCGTGTGGATCAATTGAGGACTAATTATTTAGACCTGAACCAAGTCGATAGACCCTACTGTTTTCTTGGACCAGAGATGAGGATTACAGCTTGAACGTCAAGCCATAATCCTCACAAACATTTGGCTATAACTTCTAAAGTATAAGTGGACTAATTATTTTACTTTGTGGACCAATTTGGATCAATTCATGACTAATTATTTGCATTCTTAAAATTTGTTTTAGCGAAGATTTAAAAGATGAGGATTACAGCTTGAAGTACACCATATAATGGTTCTTTGTTATCGCTTCAACAGATTGCGGCATCGTAGACGAAAAACGGGCAGCATTTTTATTTTTAATGTATTGTGCTACAAAAGGCGAACAATTTGCGCCGAATATAAGCGATGTCATAACATACTTCTGTGCAGTTTTCGAACCATCATTAGATTTCCATAAAAATCGAAGTGCTTGTTGATCTTCAGACCTAATTTTGACCCTAAGAAACATATCCCGTATATCTCCAGAAATGCCTATACTATTTTCTCTAAATCGTAACATAATTCCTACAAGTGACTCTAATAAATCAGGCCCCTGAAGTAAATAACTATTGAGACAAAAACCATTTGTTTAGGCTGCGGCGTCGAAGACCAGTCTTAGTTTCTTTTTATTTGGGTTGTCGACGCCGAAATGTGGGAGATACCAAATACGAGCGCTTGACTCACCCTCATGCTCCTCCAGTCTGCGAGCGTAGTCATTGTCCAGGAGATGTTGAACTCGTTCCTCGTACCTGGCAGCGAATTCGGGATTTTCGCGCATCTTCTTTTCGATAGACCGAAAGCGTCGATTAGCTTGCGGCAGAGAGTCGGGCATGGTGACATCCTCATTCTTCCATGGGAGACCTACTTCCCACCGGCCGTCAATAAGTCGCGAAGTTTTGTCGAGAATCTCGATAGCCCTAAGTTCGTCGCGATTTTTTCGCGGTGCGACAGCTGAAACCCCTAAAGCGTCTATTGCGAACGATTTCCGCACAAGCTCATGTAAACTTGAGTCGTCTTGATCGTTTTGGGTCCAACATACGTCATTGACATAAAACAGGCTATGTGGCGTTATGTGCGGCTGATTGGCGAGAGTGGTGGATGTTGCATCGCGATCCGTAATAATATCATGTTCTAAATGTACTCCCGTGGCGGCGGCGGCGGCGGCGGAACGAGACCCCTTATCGCGCGCAACCGATGTAGACAAAAGAGGCATAAAGCCGTGCACACACCACCCCAAAGATGTTAGCGTACCATAAGGTTCGTTTTTTCTACCGCTTACTATTTTTAATGGCATAATTAGATCGTAATTATCTTGACCGATTAATACTTTTGGTTTACAATCATTTTGTGAAAAACAAGAAGCTATATCTTCGAGATGTTTAAATTTAACAATTTGAGTTTTACAAATTTTATGTGTAGGTAAATCTAATTCGTCTATCTTACGAGCACTGAACTTAAAAACATGATTAGAGTTTTTTCCGGAAATATCACAACTAATGATTTCAGAGTTACACACAAGTTCCGTTTTGTCCCAGGCACCTCGCATTCGTAAACACTCTTTACGTCCATTCAGGCCGACGATGTCTGCGATGTCACTAGAGATCAAAGAAATAGTAGCTCCGTCATCGAGTAGCGCGTGCGTTGCGACGTCGCCTTTAGGTCCGCTTATAGTAACCGGCACAATTTTTAATAAAACGACCGAGTTCGACACTGACACTGTATTAGTGATAATTTCACTTTGATCGCACTCTGTAATAGGATTAAAACTAGATTGATCATGTACACTTTCGTCACTAGATTCGATCACTCGGTCGCATGTATTAATGGTGGATGGATACGCAGCGGGAACGATGGTCTCTGTAGTTTGTGTGGGCGCAGGCCAGTGTAGTAACGGGTGGTGAGGCATGTTGCAGCCGGTGACGTCACAATTTGCGGCGGGGCATTCCTCTTTATTGTGCCTACTTATCAGGCATTTGTGACAAAGACGACGACTCCTTATAAAACGCCAGCGATCTTTTCGCATTGCGCGTTTAAATTTAATGCATTTAGGTATGGAGTGATTATCAGAACGGCAAAAGGCGCATCCTTTTTCTCTTGACTCAACAGCAATCGGCTGGGCTAGTACTGCGTGACGTTGATATGGCATCGGCTTCCGGTCGTCGTGCCTACTCTTCGTGTCCTGGTAGGTATAAATATGTGAGACACCAGCTGCGCTTACTTTAGCCGCTTCGTCCATGATGAATTGCGCAAACTTTTCTAACTTTGGTTTGTTTACATGCACATTAGCGTAAGCGTAATCGGCCCATTTGGTTATCAGGGTAGGTGGACACTTTGAAACGATCGCTGTGATTAACTCCGGGCTTTGAAGATATTCAAGCTGCTGTAAAGATTGCACCGCTACGACGTAATTCTTAATCTTGATCGCAAAGTTTATAATTTCGTTGTGATAAGCAGAGTGTAGCGGTGGTAACTTTTTAAGCTGTGTGGTTATTTTTAATATTATTATTTCGGGTCTTCCGAATCGAAGCTCAAGGGTGTCGACGATAGTGTTTGCTGATGTATGGCCAATCAGAAGAGATGCCACTGTTTCTTTGGCTTCTCCCTGTAAACATTTGCGCAAACGCCACACATTTTCTGCGTCGGTAAACTTACAGAGTTGCGTTGATTCAGTAAAGGCCCTTTTAAAGTGTAGCCATTCGATGGGATCGCCATGAAATGTTGGCAGTTCTTTATCAGTGCTCATCCGTGTCAAGATTTGTTGATTATTGACTTGAGTGTTTTTGTTGGAAAAAGCGTCCTTAAGTGCGTAGGCAAGTTGTTGGATGGCGGCAGATGATCCAGCGTCAGCAGGCATCTCTTCCAGTAGCTTCCCGCTGAAGTGCGGGTGCTCATAGTCATCCAGGTGGCTACGCTGTATCCACTCTTCCACTTTGTCATCAATGTCACCTTTGGAATCAGCTTGACTCTGGCGGCGCCTTGGTTGCGAACCTCCGTCGGCGAATGCGTCGAGTGCGGCGATATCGGCGGCTAGTTGTTTGTCGATTAGATCTTTATCGATCAGCGCTTTGGCTCGAGCTGCTTCAATTACAAGCTGTTTTTTCTTTGCCTGAATACTTGAGTTTTTACTGACGATCGATAATCCGTCGTTGGCGGCAGTGACTCGACTTTTCAGACTACCTTCAGTTTTAGCTCGGGCTGCTGGGAATGCTGGTTTCACAAAGGTTTTTTCATGTTTTTCGGACTGTATTTCAAGAATTCTCCTTGTTCCAGCTTGAATCGCAGTATCTGCAGCCTTCCTAGTTGCGTTAGTCGGTGGGGTACTGAACATTCTGCACCAGTCTAGGTTCCGTGGGTTCCTTAGTAAGATCCGGCCGAAGACCACTTGTAAACGATGGGAGCAGAATGCAAACTCGAGAGTACACACACTAAATAGTTTATTTACTCAAAAACTAGCAAACAGTTAACAATAGTCCAAAACAGTATGAAAATCACGTAAAATTTAATTAAAAACAATGCAGCGAGTGATTAGGTGTAGCGCGCGTCGATAGCAACTGACTGCGAGCGACGCCTTCAGTTCAATCGACCAAAAGATGGCGTTACAGGTAAGTATCAAGTAAATACAATAATTTAACTTATTAAAATAAGAATTGTTAGTTTAGTTTGTAAGCTTATTTTTTAGGTTTTAGAATTAAGTTTTATTTTAGGTGGAGTCTGCGCGGTTCGTGTCGTCTACAATGATCATTATCACGTCGGTCGTGGCTCCATATATTTTACTTAGAAATAAAAAAGTTATTAGATTTATTGTTTTTACTAAGTACCTAGGTAACAAATAAAAAATATTTTATGAAACATTCAATTCTTTTATTATACGACATCGTATTATGCACTCCAATTAGCACACCAAATTGTAACAAAATGTAATTATTGTTGTTGTTACTTAGTTGCTTATCAAAGAAACATTTGACTTTATGTTTGTACGTACATGTTGCAATATTTTAATATACACAGTGATGAAGTACTACATATTAAATATTGAGCACAAAAAATAAAATAATTAAGCAATCAAAAACATTGTTGAGCAAATCCTTTTATACAATTAAAAATATTTCCATTAGTTAGTTAAATTAATAGTAAATTAATTAGGCTTAGTAAGGTAAAGCAATGTTAAAGTTTGGTACTTGAGAAATTAAGTTTAAAATTTATGTATAAATATCAATATCATCATCAATCAATATATACATAGTATAAAACAAAGTCGCTTCCCGCGTCTGTCCCTATGTATGCTTATATCTTTAAAACTATACAACGGATTTTGATGCGGTTTTTTTTAATAGATAGAGCGATACAAAAGGAAGGTTTATATGTCTAATACATGCACTACATAGTAATAGGTTAGGCGTTACGAAGTTCGCCGGGTCGACTAGTAATGATATATATTATAACATTTTCTTCTTATTATCATCTAAGCTTTGCAACCCAATAGGTCTCTAGGACGCTCGAGTGAATCCCCATTTAGCATCGTGGGCTCCCCTACTATAAATCCTACTTCTAGACGCATCAGTTTTGTATCACAGTGTATGTAATATTAGCAACTCTGATTATTAATGCCAATTCCTTTACAATGAAATATTTATTTGTTTTAATTATTATCTCTCTGGGTGTGGCAGATACTTTGAGGCCATTTGCCTACATATTTGAATATCGTAAAAACTGCTGAAACCTCTTTATTTATAGTTTTATCGGTTTCATGTATAAATGAAGGTATATGAGTAGTAATAATCATAAAGTACATGAAAAAATTTTATTTTGAACTTTTCTCATTTAAATTTATTTCACATTTTGTCACAACATGGCTGAATAATTTTATTCTATTAATTATACTTAGTATTTCACATTTTCACGCATATATAAGTTATACTTTATTATCAATTCCCTCTGAAGAAAAAACATTTGTGGTCACTTGAATATTTATCTGATCGTCAAATTTAAATTGAGCATAGCATGGGGTTTAACTTCACCAAATCTAATACTTCTTTGAAAACATAGTACGAATTATCGTTATTTTACCCAATAAAGCTACTAGTAACGTAGCTGAGCTACCTCTATGTAAAATACTAGCTGGCCGCAAACTGCGTACCGCTTCTGATTTTTATCCGATATTTCAATAGTTATTTTTTGCTATTTGCAGCGGAGTAGAATCGAACAAATCAATTCTTGAAATCGTTGCAGTATTTTTTATTTAACTTCAGTGAGTGGTTCAACGGTTCAACCAACACTACACTGTTTTAATAAAGATTCATAAAACGCATGCGTTGTAAAGTATGAGTGTGGCCCGGACTCAGTTATAGTCTAGTTATAGTCGAATTTTTAATTGAACGAAGCTAACTGACAGTTAGCTATCTCACTTTGTAAAATAATGTTGCCTTAATTAAAGTAATAGTGATGCGTTCAGTTCGCATTCAATCAGATGAATGAATAATGAGTGTGAATAGTTAATAATTTCAAACTATAAAAGAATATTGTTTCTTTAAAGAATAAGTACCTACTAGCTGTCCCGGGATCTTCGTAGTGCACCGGACAATTTTTAACGGAAAATTTTAATTGTTTCAATATTTTCTCAACTTTTCATAGTAGATTTCATTAAAAAATGACAACACAGTTGAATTCATCTAATTAAAAATACGACTATAGTATAGCAGTGTTAGTGATAACGTGTGATTGAGGCAAAAACCGTACACTTTTTGCAACTTGTAAGTAGGTATTAATATTAGTATAGTAGTTATTAAAATATTTTCTAATTATTTTCAATCTTTTTCTGAAATGTTTATGAAACTTGTTTACTAGACACACATAACAATGAAAATAAAAGCAATGAAAGAAAAAGTATAAATTAGTGAAATAACTCGATGTAATGGGATTTCAACAAGAGTACATGAAATATACACATTGCTATTACATATATTCATCATCATCATCATCATCATATTTTGAACCAGGTGATAATGGTTACGAAGTATTTTTTTTTAATGTAGGTAAGTAGTTACATTCTCGACTATACTATACTAGAGGCTGTCCCGCGGTTTTTCCCGCGTAGATTTCTCATAAACACAAAAATCCCGTTTTTTCCCGTTCCCGTGGGAATTTCGGGAAATCCCTTCTTAGTGCTCACCTACACTCCCCAAGGAACCTACGTGCCAATTTTCAGCTTTGTACGCCCAGTAGTTTCGGCTCTGCGTTGTCTGTCAGTCAGTCAGTCAGTCAGTCAGTCAGTAACGGAAGAGTTTTATATATATTGATTACATTCTTTTTCTCGCGGAAATTCAGTTTATATCATTACGGTATTTTGGTAAAGTTTTTTGAGCAGTTAAATATTCAAGTGCACCTAAAACTAATTCTTTACTTATCAAAAACTACTCGAAGTTAATATAACTCACTTAAATAAACTTTGCACAGTATACTCGTATATGATTTGATTTTTTTATTATTTAGTGAGTATTTAATTTTCTAAGTTCTGAAAGACATGAAACGTGACATGTACACATGGCTCGTAAAGTTTTGACCAAGTCTTTCTACTCTATTATATTCACAATAAGTACAACGTGTTTGTTAATTTTATTATAGGGTTTTAACTATTGTAGTAAATATCCAAAAAAAAACACAAAAGAATCAAAAATAAACGAAATGTTTGGTTCTTCCTCAAAACGTCTAGCGCACATACCCTGTGCGTGTTTTGTATGCGTTTGAGCACCGTTGAGGGTAGGTGTACAATTACATTTCGAATTCAAGACGACTACTTATATTTTCGATATTTGGCAGTTATAAGCCGCGCAGATAAAGAACAGATTTTAAAATGGCGGACGTTTTTTTTTTTCGTAATGTATGGTTGTCAAAAAAACTTCGATTAATATTTCTTAAACAGACTCTTTGTAATAAATAATTATTTTTTTATTATTATTAATGAATGATATTAATAGTATTTACAAATAATATCATAATAAAATAAATTAGAAGCCAGGGTAAATTGAACATTGTTCTTTTATTTTTCTCTATTAGTTGTGATTTGAAAACATTAACAAGAAAAATAAAATTATTTTAAAAATACTTTAGTGCCACATAAAACAAGTAATAAATAATAAAATAATATTGCTACCGCTAAAAAGCGATGGCAATATTAAATGGCTAAATGTGTTCTCCGTTAATTATATTTTTTTTGCAGCGTGTACTTCACTGTATGAGCGAGATAGAATGCGAATCGACGCCATATTTAAATCTGTTCTTTATCTGCGCAGGTTATAATAATTATTACATTAATGTTAATATTGAGGAATTTTATAAAATACAAAGTAAATTGAATTTAGGGATGATTCACAAATTCATATTATAACTAAACATCTATTTACAACATAGAACTACAAGTCCGTCCTTTCATTGATCACTACTTCAGGAGTTTCATGAAGATAATCTCATACTGATATCTCCTGTATCTGCACTCTTTTCTTCATGATGCCGGGCGGCGGCGGGGCGGAGGGCGCGGGCGGCACGCGCAGGATGCCCGAGCCGCCGGGCTCCGCGTCGCCCGCGTCCGCGGCCTGCTCCGCGTCGTCCGCGTCGTCCGCGCCGCCCGGCCCGCCCGTGCCTCCCCCCGGACCAAACTTTACTTGCGTAGAACAGTCAACAACCCGTGGCTCAAAAGTGCTCGTTCGCCC